>JARHVA010000538.1:2280000-2725000 GCA_037957365.1 Torreya grandis | reverse complement strand
CCAACCACCCTTGGCGACATTTAGTCAAGTTGTGCCCTCTAGCTTCATGGCACAAGCCCCCTTAGCCTCAACATTAGTCCCTATGATGAACTACCAATATGTTGCACCTACACAAATGCAACCAAGTACGTCATACACCCCTCTCAATGTCTTCCAAGTACCCTATGACCTAGGGGGTGCCCCTCTTGCCAATCCATCAGCCGATCTAATTAAGATGCTGATGGATAAGATGTCCAACCTTGAGACATCCATTTTTGGTTCAAGAAATGTTCTTTCTTATAAACAAATCTAAAACAAACCCATTCACCCTTTAGTTCCCATTCAACCATATCCTAGTTAGTGGGAACTCCCAAAATTTATTCGCTTTCAGAGTAAAGAGGACCTACAGCAACATCTATGAGCATTTAGACACGCTTGCTACCTTATAACACATGATGATGCATTATTACTTCACACATTTCCCATGTCACTTTCTGGTGCTACCCTTGATTGGTATAGTTCTATTACCAGTCACTCTCTCTTTACCTTCACTTAATTAGCTCAACTATTCCTTGACCACTTTTTAATCAACATCACTAAAAAGGTCTCCATCATAGACCTATATTCTTTTAGACAATTTGATGATGAATCAATGGCTGATTTCATTGCCCATTGGAGAGGCTTAATCAACCAACTCTCCTTTCCATTACCTCAACCTGAGCTCATTGAGCTCTTTTTAAGAGCATGTGCCAAGCACATCTCATCCACTTTGTGGGTTCAAACATTCCACACATTTGATGAAGCTTTCACCATGGCCCGAAAGCTTGAACTCCACATTGTTGAAGAGGATAGAGTCAAATTGCATAGTAAACATACCAACATAAAATCCAATGACCCTTCTTCCAAATCTTCTTCTTCCCATTCCAAGTCCAAGGGATCAACAAATGCTATGGTACTTAGATCTTCATCCTCTACCACAACTAATCAATCTAAACCTTCCACATCACAAAGCATCATAAGACAATTCCAACAAAGGTATATACAACATCAATACACTCCAATAGGAGAATCATACGCTTCCATGTTGGATAAACTAGTGAAGCAGGGGTCCCTCAATCTCCCTCAAATCTGACCACCTCAATTTGACCCCTCAAAAGCCATCCCTACATGGTATAAGGAAAATGACTTTTGTAATTATCATCGTGTCAAAGGTCATGACATCGATAATTGCAAAACCTTCAAAAATATTGTCCAAGACATGCTAGACAAGGGGGCTCTTATTTTGGATAACCCAAATGCATCGGCTAACCAAAACATAGATATCTTTAGGTAACCATTCCCTAACCATCCCCCAAGTCAAAATAATGTTCAGACCATGGCTGATGACCCTCAAGAGTGCAACATACGCACGATCGACATGGTTTCTCCTTTTATTCTTAACCAACCTCTCCCACAGTCTGAAGAGGTTAGTCAACTTATTTCTCCACCATAGGTAGAAGAACCTTCTTCTCCTACTTGTCCTCCACAGATGGAAGATAGTCCTCCATCTACCCCCCTTTCACACATAAGAGAGTCTAGTTCAAACTCTCCCATATTAGAGGACGCTTTGACGGTACCAACATTGATAACCTTGCCCTCATCCTTCCTATTACCAATAGAGGATCATACTTTCCATGCCCCTAAACCACACGTAGAAGCCATGATCACCATTGTACTCTATCCTCTTAAAGAGCCACATTCTCCAATCCCTTCTCCACTGAGAGAAGAACTTGTCCCTTCACCTACTTCAGTTGAGGAAGATTCAGTGATAGTTTTCTCTTGCCTTTGGCCTGAGATCACTGTGTCTAACACGTCTCCGCTCTCGCAATCACTCAAATCTTCTAAAAAACTGACTATAAGACCTCGTGTGACATCATGTAAACCCTTTTCTCGATTGGCAAAAAACTTAGGATTTCTCCATTCTAGGAACATAAAACATGAGGCACTATGGGAGTGACTTAAGGCTCCTTATCTTACACATTTTTCTTGCCTTATACTGCCAATCCTTTTGTGATAATTTACCCCAAAGCCTCTAACAAAAATTAGGCTTCCACTTCTAAATTATCAGAAGCTCAGCCTTCCACATCCAAATCTAAACCCTTGCAGGCATCGACCATTCTGAAATAGATTAAATCTCTCAGTGTTTACCCTATATCAAACCTCACTCACCCATAAATGAAGGTAGATTTGAATCTCACCATGCACAATAGTAGTCCTCACACCATATTAAAGAAGGCTACTAAACCACGTCAGAGAACTCCTCCCCCACCATTACCATTGCCCTCTATTTTGGGCCCACATCCATTTACTTTAATAGGAGTGCTCCCAACTCCAACACCTAACAAAGACAAAATGCCTCCATTACTCCCTTTACCCATCAAACATATACTTCCTCTAAAAAATTTGACACCTCTCACCATGAAAGTACCATCTACATGAGTGGCCACACTGCCAAACAAAAAGATGGTACAGAATACTCCTCCAACAACTCCTAAATAGAAGTTGTCAACCCCTATTGCAACAACGAGCACATACCCATTAGTGGGGTCTTATGATTTGATGTTGCACCAATTGTTTTAGTCTTCTAGCATCGTTTTCCCACCCATTAAGCCATACCAACCTTTCAGATCAAAACCATCTTGGTTCGATGACACTAAAATCTATGTGTATCATCACACACCTAGGAATGATATTGATCATTGTTGTGATCTTAAATTTTTCATCTACCAACACATGAAAAAGGGCACCCTTCTCATTAAAGACCCCTTTGACAAACTACTGACACCATCCCATTCCTCCCGAACATCCTCACCTAAATCAGGATCTCAACGCAAGATTATGGTCCCTCTACCACCTTCTCCCCCTTTATTCAAAATCAATACTATTAATGTGACCACCATGTCCCAAACTTTAAAGGATAAAGGAAAAGAGAAGGTTTCTTTCCCTTGGACATATCCATTCATCAAGCCTTCTCAACCACCAAAACCTAAGATTTCAATCTTGGCCACATCCCAACCAAAATCTTCTGGGGCAATTCATGACTCCATGGTGAAACAACTTCACCAAACCCCTATGAAGATGTCTTTGTATGACCTAATACAAAGCTCTTCACAAAATCACCAAGCCTTGATCAAAGCCTTATACGTAGTGGAGGTCCAACCCAAAGACCCCCAAACATTGGTGGCTTTAGTCAAATCATTACCAACCATTGCCTCCATCACCTTCTATGATTTTGAGATTCTAAACTATAACCTAGAAGATCAAGATCTCACCTTCTCCAACTAAGTCTGTCAGGCAAAAGCTTCACAGGATGCATCCTTGCATCGCACTCCTTGTCAAAGAGGAGCTTCAACATCTTCTCTCCATCTCATTTATCTAACCCATTGATTATCTGTAATGGGTGTCAAACATTGTCCCTAGCACAAAAGCAATTAGGGGAATTTGAATTTATACTGACTATTGTGACCTCAACTTAGCTGGCCCAAAGGATGACTTTCCTTTTTCAAGCATCGACCAAACCATGCCTATAACAAAAATTTGAAAGAGTGAGATTTCAAAATTGGAGATCTTGTCCTTAAAGAAAACCAACACGTGACCAATATGGAAAGAGGCAAATGAGGCAAATTTTCTCCTAATTGGCTCGGACCTTATATCATAACACACAAGTATGGATCAGGCACTTATCATCTATCTTCTCTTGAAGGTTGACCAGAACCTGAGCCCCTTAATGCCTTACATCTGTGACCATTCTACTATTAATCAAGTAATCATTCACTTGATGTTTGACTTGAGCTCACTCCTTGAGTAACCCTTGACATCCTCATTCCTATTCCTTTCAACCCTTTTCCCCTACAAACATTAGTTAACCCTTTTTTAATCATTAATGCTTTGTCCTAATAAAAGAGAAACTCCTAAACCTCTCTAGTCTAGTCCATGACTAAAACTTTAATCAACAAAAACATAAAATTGGGATGCCTAACAAAAGGTCATAAACTATAAATGTAGATTGCTCCCTCGAAGGACAGCTACACCATTGCTATAATTAATAGACTACTCCCTTGAAGGATAGCTACATTATTACTATAATTAGTAGACTACTCCCTTGAAGGACAGCTATTCAAATGACATCAAAACTTATAAAGCAAAACATAGACCACTCCCTCAAAGGATGGCTATGCCCAAATTTTACTACCATAAATAGCACCCTTTTAGAAGCTTACCGCATCGATTAGCTTCACATGACCACAAAACAAAACAACATCCCCAAGTAGACTTCTCGCATTGATCAGTCTACCAAAAAATAAAAATTAAAAAGAGACTGACAAACTATTACTTCATGGACTTGCCTATAGTCATTCTCAGGGTCACCTATAAAAGGGGCAAAGTTATCCCTGCTACAAAGGGTTAGGCTATCCTCACATATCACATAATCACACCTATTACCTCAACATACCCAAGGGATTTTGAGCTCACTTAATGTCAAGTGATTTGAGTATTTCTCTAACCAAAATTAATGGTCAATGATGTAATGCATGAATTGGGCTTTTGTTTGCAAAAACCCTTATCTATTCTATCATTATGGTCTTTGTCAATGAAAGAGCAATGCGCCTTTTACTTATTACTTGACTTCGTCACATGGCCATAACATATGGTGGAATGCCAAGCTATATGCTAGGTCTCGGAAGTGTAAAAGCTTCCTTAAGGGATGACAGTCCACTATTTGATGAAAAGAGTGTTGTATAAAGAAAATGGTGAAATACTAAGAAAGAGAAATAAAGATAATGCATACCTATTCTCTGCAATTAGTCTATCAAAGTTACCGACATCGGTAGTCCTACTGAGGTTGGTTTGTCAATGATGTCAACATCGGTTATGCTACCAATGTTGGTAGGGGCAGTGGGCCTTGGACCAGTTTTAGAGTTATGTCTGAGGAGTCTGGGAGTTTAAGGGTCTATGCAGGGTTGCAAGATAGTGAATAGGGTCTGAGAGGGGGCAAAGGTTGGGGATAGGTTTAAAAAGAGGATAAGAATAGAAGGAAAGCTTTTCAGCCTTTCTACGTAGAGAGAAAGAAACTCAAACAAAGAAAATGCTAGACAAAGATATGGTAGACTACCAAGCTATATGCTCGATCTCGGGAAGTGTAAAAGCTTCCTTAAGGGATGACAGTCCACTATTTGATGAAAAGAGTGTTGTATAAAGAAAATGGTGAAAGACTAAGAAAGAGAAATAAAGATAACACGTACCTATTCTTTGCAATCAGTCTGTCACAGTCGTCGATGTCAGTAGTCCTACTGAGGTTGGTTGGTCAATGATGGCAACGTCGGTTATGCTGCCAATGTCAGGCAAAGGACCTTGGACAGGGTTCAGAGTTATGTCTAAGGAGTCTGGGAGTTTAAGGGTCTGTGCAGGGTTGCAAGATAGTGAATAGGGTTTGAGAGGGGGCAAAGGTTGGGGATAGGTGTAAAGGTTGACTTGCCTATAGCCATTCTCAGGGTCACCTATAAAAGGGGTAAAGTTATCCCTCCTACAAAGGGTTACGCTATCCTCACATATCACATAATCACACCTATTACCTCAACATACCCAAGGGATTTTGAGCTCACTTAATGTCAAGTGATTTGAGTCTTTCTCTAACATAAATTAATGGTCAATGACGTAATGCATGAATAGGGATTTTATTTGCAAAAACCCTTATCTATGCTATCATTATGGTCTTTGTCAATGAAAGAATAATGCACCTTGCACTTCTTACTTGACTTCATCACATGCCCATAACATGACAACCAAAACATTTTTCAAACCTCTAACATAACATCATGATTTATTTAATGCAAATACCGATTTGTGTTATATAAATTATCATAGCCCATTCACATTAGTTTCTATGGAAAACAATACACATGGAAACTAACAACCAAACACAATTTATGTCAAGCACATACCATCAACAATATGAAAACCTGCTAAAGCATAAATAATCTGATTTCATTTTTGGCATACACCATCACTAATATGGAAAATTGCTGGGGATGAAAAACCATATAACCAATGTTATAGAATACACCATCACACAATATGGAAAAGGCTATAACATCATCATTCATTTCATTTTTAGCATACACCATCACCAATATGAAAAAATTTTAGAGATGAAAAACCATATAACTAATGTTACAGAATACACCATCACATAATATGGAAAATGCTGTAACATCATCATACACTCATCATTTCAAGCATGTACCATCACACATATGGGAAATGCTAGAAACACTAACTTGACCAATACAACCTATCAACCTCTTTGACTCCATCTTCCCTTTTGGGGAGAACTACATTGGCTTGAGGCCCTTGCATGGGCTATGTAGGTAGCACTCAGTTGACATGGGGTCTTTTGAGGTTAGCTCAGCCATTCATTCATTTGTCTACCTGATGGAACAACCATATAACCTTTAACCATGACTTAACCTAATCAAAACCAATCCATAACCTACCCTCTTCTTCCCTTTTGGGAGAACTACATTGGCCTGAGGCCCTTCAAATAGGGGCTATGTAGGCAACACTCAGTTGACATGGGGTCTTTTGAGGTTTTCTTAGCCATTCATTAGTTCATCTATCTAATGGACCAACTATCTAAACTAGCCCAAAATCATGACCAAACAACCAACCTTGACACTGTATAAGTCACTTTAAACTTCTCATGGGGCACATTGGAGATCACATGCATCTCCCTGACCATAACAAACTACACTTGACATCACTTATATCTTTGACCGACCCGACCAATGACCTTGGAGATCATGACTATCTCCTCAGACCATGACCACTTTTGAGACAACTCTGCCTTGGTTGTTTTGATTGCATATATGCTACCTCACGAATAGTTATCAAATTGTACACAACCCACATTATGACCCTCACACGTATTGTTGGATCACAACCAAGTTGATCCCCAATATTTGTGACATTTTTGTGTTTTCTAGAAGCACTTCCTAGCCTAGATACTTAGAACACGATGACCATTAGAGATAATTCTTTGATTGATCTAACCCAATCAGCTATGACTTATAAGCTGGGGCCTGATTAGTTTGATTTTAGTCCTCCTCAATCATTAGAGCTATAGCTTTGATCATTTAACCCAATCAGCTACCACTAATAAGTTGGGGATTGGTTAATTTGATTTTAGTGCTCCTCGACCTTGCCTATGATAATTTAACCTACCTATCATGTGAAGTGGTATACGTGTAATCTCAACCATTGCAGCGTTCACACTCCAACTTCACCATACCCATCCACTATCTATCAAATCAGCAATCGATTTTAGACTACCCTCTCTCGATTCCTATTTTGAGGGGGAATACCTCATCCCATACTTGGGGTAACTAACACCTTATTTTTGTCTTGCAGTTTGTCAAAACAACCAATAAGACAAAAAGGGGCAAATGTGGACATCAAAATTGTGTCGACTCCCCTTGAACACTTACACACCTTATTAATTTAAAATAAACAACTTATTTTAAATTATGACCTCACCACAACACCTCACCTTGGACACCTCACCACGACACCTCGCCCTAAGACCATTTCCTACCCTATGAGTCACCCTAAGACTAGGTCATCTACCCATGACCTATTCTCACTCCATTCCAACCTCCTAACTAACTCTCATGCCTAATAACCCTATATTTTGACCATTATCCAATGGAAAATGCACTTAGTGGATGGAGAAATGGGCAAAGGGCTGAAAATAGCCCTTTTACCCATTCTTTAGCCACCGACGTCGATCAACTATTGGCCGATGCTGGTGGAATAGCCGATGTCAATTACTTAAACTAAGTTCTAACATTGAGCTTAGGCCCAAATCCTAAATCTCTCTCTTTTAAATTCTTCCTCCTAGACTCTGAGACATCGATGCGCACATTCTGAGACAAAACATCAAACTTTGACTAATGCTCTTCTGGCTATAGAAACTCTGCACAAGTGACTCTAGATTGGATTAAAACATTGCACAAGGGCTTTAACATCAGCCACAATAGGAATACGTGTCCTAACACCCTTGATTCTTATAACATAGCTAAGTATTCTTTTGTTTCATTTCATTAATTTAGAATACATTAGTAATTAGTTTCTATTTACTATTTCTAAATACTATCAACTAGACCTGACTTCCTACGTAGAAAGGCTGAAAAGTCTTCCTTTTATTCTTATCCTCTTTTTACACCTATCCTCGACCTTTTCCCCCTCTCAGACCCTATTCACTATCTTGAAACCTTGTATAGACCCTTAAACTCCCAAAATCCTCAGGCATAACTCTGAAACCCATCCAAGGCCCATTTCCCCTACCGACATTAGCAACATAACCAATGTTGGCATCATTGACCAATCGACCTCGATAGGACTATCGATGTTAGTGACTGTGATAGACTGATTGCAGAGAATAGGTATGTGTTATCTTTATTTCTCTTTCTTAGTCTTTCACCATTTTCTTTATACAACACTCTTTTCATCAAATAGTGGACTGTCATCCCTTAAGGAAGCTTTTACACTTTCAGGACCGAGCATATAGCTTGGCAGTCCACCATATCTTTTTCTAACATTTTATTTATTTGAGTTTCTTTCTCTCTACAAGTGTCTTCCTCCATAGCCAAAGAGGAGCTCCTACAATGCTTGGATATGGTGCACAACTTAATCCAGGTATCAATCAAACCCCTGACCCTTAACCTTTAGTTTCTTCTTCTTCTGAATGTAAATAGCAAAAATGTAGAGAAACACAAACTAAAGTGCATCTGGTAGCTATCTCTGTATTGTCCTCTCATAATAAGACATCTCAACAAATAAATCCTTGTGCCTTTAGAGTGGTAACATATCTATAGGAGCACCATTAGATCCTACAATATTTAAATCTAACCTCTCTACCATAGTGTATTTCATCTACTCTAGATCTATATGGTATCTATCTTACTCCTATATGGCCTGGTCATATTGGCCTCTCATAATATCTAGATCACCTTATAGTGTGGTAATCTGATCTTGTAAAGTATTGTAGGCTACTCGGTCATCCTATAACTCAGCCCTTAGTGTATCCCTCTCAAAAATAACTATAGCCACATCTATATGATCAGGTATGAGGGCATCCTATAATGATACATATCCCATGGGTGCATCAAGGGCATGCTTCACAACCTCTCCTCTATCTTCACCCTTCTCCCTCATCTCCTCAATAACCACCTCCTATTAAGGTCTCACTACTCTATCATGTCTCCTCCCCATATATGCTAAAACCATGCTACACAATAATCTATATAACCAATATCATCTAGGTTAGTAGTTATGGGATCCTCATGTAGCCCCCTCAATACCACTGTAGTATTTGGAGTAGGTCAGTTAAGATTTATATCATCCCACCTATACATGTGTGGGGCTAATGGTATATTCTGTAGCAACCCAAATTGATGACAAACCCTATCAAAATATAATAGCTCTAGATGTTCCAACCATCATTCATGTACCCATAAATCTCAAGAAACATCCCTTGTTTCCATAGCTAAACCAAGCCACACTAAGAAGTGTACATATGACCTTTAGATAATGTCTCCTATCTATAAGTCATTGAAAACCTATTTATAATATGCTAGATCATGTAATACCTTATATGTGTACATAACCACTAGGTCTTCCTTTCATCTAAGGAATCCTACATTGTAAACCATGTATCTGAAACCAATCCATGGTGTCCCTATGGGGTGAATCACATGAATGTGCTCATATGCCCAACAATGTAATTCAAAAGTGATGTTGAGTCTTGATCTATGCTTAGTGTGTCATCCCCACAAATTCTTATAGATCTACCCCAATAGTGTGGGCACCCAAGCAAAAATATTCCTAAACTCCACCATGTTTGTTATGACACTAGTGAAGCTCCATGGTAGTCATACTCCTATAAAATTAAGAAAAACATAATAGGTCAGTGCTAACATCATCATAGCTATCACTAGTCTCTCCATAGGGTCCTAGTCATATAAGGGATAAAATGAGAACCCCCCAACAAAGAATCTGATATCCACAACATCCTCACCATACAATCATGTCAGTGCCATTGCTCACCTAGCCTCATCCATAATATAAATAGGGGATCCCTAAATCGACACTCATAGAATCTGATGGATGTCTTTGATGGTAATGGTCATCTCACTAGTTAATAACCAAAATGTGTTAGTGGTATAATCCCACTTCTATAGTAAAGCCACCATCATGCTAATGTCCTGATAGATACAATGATAATGTTGGATCCATCCAAATCCAACAACATCAAGATGGGCCTAGTCCTTATCTCCCATAAACTCTTATAACTATGTCAATAGTAGATGGATTCTATCCCTCATCACCAATAGATCTTGTACCTATCAAAAACATCTTTTTGGTTAATTAAGAGCCTAACTTTCTTGATCCTTATAGATTGTGTTTGATTTGTATGGGGAACATCGATCCATATGGATTGACATCAATTCCTTCCTCCTAAAGAATCTTCCCCTAGTTCTTACATTCCTAAAATATCAAATAAATAAATAAATAAATAAATCAAAACCTACCTACCCTTCCCACCCACCAAATTTTCAAAACAAAAAATCTCCTAAATAGCACAAAAAAATAAATTTCTTAAGGAAAAAACAACAAAATAAATAAAATAATAAATTTCTCTAAAAGTACATTTTGCCTACCTCATAGTGAAGTCATCATCATTGTCACTCCCACTTACCTCCATCATCTCTTACATAAGCTTGAAATGTGGAAAAATGTCAAATTTTTCTCTTGAATACTTATTCACATCTATAGCTAAATAAGCCTTATGCCATGTCAAATTCCTATTTATATCCTTTCCTACGATCGATGTCGATTACTCTAATCGATGTCAATGCACTAAATCGACATCGATCCCTTATGGATCCTTGTCGATTGTCTTTTATTATTGAAATTTTTATACTTATGGTCCATTTCACATGCTCCCAATCTAGCTCTCAAACCTTGTCTTATTTCCTTTGTTACCACTATCTCATTTTTATGTCATATTACCCTTTAGATATGAGTATTTTGATCCTTTGTCAGTTCCCCAGTCTCCTTAAAGTATACCCATTTTTTGGCATCTTGCCATTGTAAGATCCTAAGGGCATATTTTTCCCTAATAAAATTCATGTATAGGTAACACATACACCATATGCACATTAGATGCTATGGTCTGCCATTCCTATCTTTTGTTTTCTTGCTAGCCTTTTATTAAGCCTACCTATTTTAGCTCTAGCATTTTGTTACTCAATTAGGTATTTAGGGAATTATTACCTACATCACTTTTTATCCTATTAAGCACAACCTTATAACTTACTTGAGCTATTTTCACTTCTAATTGTCCAAGGCTATTTTCCACTTGTCCATTTCTACTCATCCACATTTATTTTTACCTTCCATCTTTTTCATTCTTGTCATCCATTCCATCTCACTTCTCGATGCCCAGTTTGAGGGGGGATACCTCCTCACAATAAACTTGGGGCATGAGGCACCTTATAGTTTTTTTCATGTGACCTGCTATTGCATAATTCTCCATAAAAAGGGGAAAATGTAAATGCTAGTTTTATACACCCTTGTGTATTAACATGATACATCATGATGTTTATCCTTCATCTCTAATATAATGGTCCCATTCATAATTATTTGAAACAATTACATTAACCTCACCCATTTACCTTTACCAATGACTTAATATATTTAATTACTGTATTCAAAAGGTAATTAACCCTATTTTACTACCCCTAACCATAAAATCATAAAAATAAATAAAAAACAAAAACCCTCCCAACCTCCTAACAAACCCATCTCATGGTTTAAACAACCTAACA
Source organism: Torreya grandis (assembly GCA_037957365.1). NCBI lineage: Eukaryota > Viridiplantae > Streptophyta > Pinopsida > Cupressales > Taxaceae > Torreya > Torreya grandis. The sequence goes on along the minus strand of JARHVA010000538.1, from coordinate 2,713,094 downwards.
ACTTAGAAGTTGGTTAAGCCCATCTTTACCCCATAAATAACCCTTTTTAATGGCCTAAAGATCACCTCCATCTATTTTTGGCAAATCGACATCGATTCTCTGTGATCGACACTAATTAGCCCAGAACAACATTGATCCATAAATATACAGTGAGCCTCCTCAGCTTGGGAGAACACATACAATGGTTTTTGACTTTGAACCTCTGCTAAATTTTTCTTGGAACCTACGTACAAACATTGTTAACACTTTTCCACCTTGTGGAACCTTTGTTCATACAACTATCAATAGATTTTGAAGGTTTTTGAGCATACTTTTATAGTCTTCTTTATTTGCATATTTTCAAGCCATTTAAGGTTAGTATTTTATGTTAATTCATTCATATTTAAATATTTTTGTCTTATGTACCTCTATTTCAACATTTTCATTTGGTTTTCATCATTTTATCAATTTTACAAGTTGTTATTATCTTCTATTTTCATAGTTTAGCATTTTACTCAAAATCGATGTCGATCTATCTGAATCAACATTAATCCTTTAGGATTATCATCGATCCCTACTAAACTATTAAAAAAGCCTTGAAGTCTATTTTCATAACATTCACAATCCTAAAAACCTATTAAATCCTACATGCTATTTTTTGTAAATATGTCTTTCACATATAGATGGCTTTACCTAGAGTAACACATGATATTGTTAGCATATTTGATCTCTCAATTGTCCCATAAAATTTATTCACTGATCAAAGTGACATTGATTTAAATTAGGTCTTTGTATTGTGGTTTTCACACCTAATCAATAAAGCATTAATGAATAATTATCTATAATTCATGAGGATGTTGATATAACTACTAAAATTTGGGATGATTACTTTGATTGCATTAATCCTGTTATAAATTAGAAATCTTTGTTATTATCTATTTTCATCCTATCATTATATATATTTACAATTTCATGTTTATTTATAAACTTGAGTGTTAAACGTGGGCTGGCATCAACCTAAGGAAGTAGATCACTTCTTGGGACTAGTTTCTTACTAGGCATCCCATTCATCTTTCTATTAATTAATTTTTTATGAGTTAGTGTGATTTTTAGGTCATTCCTCCCTAACCAAAGAGGATTTCCCACAATCTTGATCAATGGTGCGTAAATGGTCTACATCTCTAGGTAATATTTAAAACCTTGCATTTACTTTGTTTTTAGTAGCTAATTAGATCACATTGAAAAAAGCAAAAGAAATTCTAAAACACCAAGTCATACTTGACTCTAAAAATTTAACATATACAAAATGAATGAGCATATATATTCAACATTTTATTGTTAATCTATTTGTTATAAGTTTGATCACTATGAGTCTATATTATCCCATGACATAGCCTTTGTCTATCTATTGATGTTCTTGTGTAAATATATCAATTTAATAGAATGGGAAAAGATAACCAATTATCTAAAGGATAACTTTGTGTTCAAGTGAAAGACTACCTAATATATCTCTTAGATAATTTAGCCACCCATTGATTGTAAATGATGCATCCAAATGTCATTAGAGTCTAACATTGAATCATGAGGGGCTACCATTGGAATTTGAGATATTCAATATATCCTTTGTCCTTTCAAAAATGGTACCATGTCAAGCTTAATATCCTTATGTGACTTCTTCCACTATCTCCATGATGGGTAAGAGTTTTAGTTTGATTTTTTACGTCTAGAATAGTCAATCCCTTTTACCCCATGACTTAAGAGATTGGTTGATATATTAGGTCTTAGTCAAATCCATGTGGAGTACATAGTTTAATTCATACTTATAACTATTAAAACCCTGCATTTAATCCTTTTATAATAAAATATTTTTTATTTAATTTATTTAGATAGATAAAAATAATATAATTTTTAAATAAAAACTTTAATTAAATCAACCCTAAACATATAATTCAATAATAAAAATATTACATACAGTAGAGGAGAAATGGGGAAATCCTTAAGATCAAAAACTAAATATTCATGCAAGAGTTCTAGAGTAGTTTCTTACATATTAATGGAGGATCCACTAGTAATAATTCTCAAGGCTATCTTTGAGAGTGCATACAAGATCAAAGAAGGAGATTCAAAGACACTAAAGGAGGATCACCTAGAAGAAGAACCCAAGATAGCCTCCTAGAGTGAAAGTTGAATATCTAATGAATTAAGTATTCATGGAAAAGCCTCAATAAAATAGGTTATTTTAAATCTCACTCATATGATAAACATAAGGAATATAAAACTATGAAAAATAAGGACATGTAGTAGCTAAAAACTAATATCATAGACTGCTGATGAGGAAACAGAGTGGGAAAGTTCTAAAAACACTGGGGAGGAGAGTCTGGAGGAAGAAGGAGGAACAAAAAGTGGGCATTCAAGTTCTAGTGAGGAAGAAGAAGTGCAAGATAAGAATGAGAAAGGAGTCACTATAGAGGAAAAGTCTAAAAATAGCAACCATGAGTCTGATGAAAACCAACAAGTGTTTGAGGAAATGGATAAAGATCTAGATGATCCTACTATGGACCCTGATCTGATTAATGAGAAGGAAAATCTAGTTCAGGTTGCTAACCAAATATCGTAAATGGAAGCTCAAGTAAAGGAAGTAAGTAACAAAAATGTAAGCCTTGCTGAAATAAAGGAACATAAACTAATGGAAATGGAGGATAATATTGAAGAAGTTGGAAGCAGTCCTAAAAAAAACATAGAAGATTGGAGTGACAAAAGGCAGAATGATGAACCTACTAGATTGGCCAATTGTAAAGCTGATGCTACCCTTCAATTCGATTTATGGACGTATAAGGAGATAATGAAAATCAATAGGAAAATGGAAATAATGGAGGGTAAACAGGAGGCAGTTTGGAACAAAATCAATAACATGGAAAAATAGATGAGGGATATTCCCATAAAACTCAAAGAGTATGAGAACAACCTAAGGGAACTCATAAAGGAAAGTAGAATAAAGATGGAAGAGGTAACCTCTAGCATTTGTGCTACTACGGTAAACATTGGAAAAAGAGCAAATGAGGAAATCAAAACTTTGGAGGGGCCTAGCAAGAGAACTAGACAAAGCTCAAGAAAGAAAGTAATGCAAGAGGGATCTACGTAGGTGACTACTACCATCCAGGACACTATTGTGAAAGGTAAGGAAGTAGTGAAGATGATATTGGAACTAGAAGAATAGTTCCTGGTTCTTTTAGTTGGTTCTGTTAGTTGGTTGTGTTTTTTGGTCTTGGTACCTGGTTTTTTGAACTTTTACTATGGAGTTTACAGGTCTCTGTAAAACCTGGGGGCTATCTTTGGTTGTTCATTTGTTAGCTTCAGGTCTTTGTTTATTGGTTTTGTTACTTTGGTGAAGTAAGCTTTAGGCTTGCCTGTGGACATTTCTGTTTTATCTTTCTGCTTTTTTTCAGGGTTTCGGGGTCCCTTCAAAACCTGTTTTACCTTAATCTAAAACTAATATCATAAACAAGGTAATGTTCTCATTCCTTATCTTAAGCAAGGATTTATTATTTAAAAATAAAAAACTCTTATCAAGATTTGCCAAAAATATGAAGAGACATTTGATTTTTCATCTATGCTCAGTGAAATAGGGTTAATCTATATATTTAATGGATTTTGACATACTCTTCCTAATCTACATGAGTAGATAAGCCAAGAGTGGGTTCCTATCATATCAAGAGAGGTGGAAATATTCCCTTGTGCCCAAGGGTTCTTCATTTTATTTTTGGGACCAGTCAAATTGAGATGAGATGTTAAAACAGGGGCTTTAGTTTCATAAGGGGGATGGATTGTTCATGAAGCCTTAGTTTTGAAACTTTTAACCCATGACTAAAAACCTCTCTCACATTCCAATTTGGGTGAGGCTACCAAATTTTATTTTGTATATTTGGATGCTACCAACCTTTAAATAGATTGAAGATGCTATAGGCATTTTTTTATAGCCAAAACTCATAAAAAAATAGCCTGCACTTGCATTTGTGTGTTTTTGGATTTGAGCAAAGGGATCCATACTGATTTTTTATAGTTTAGGGTGGTTTAAAAAGAACCCAAAAAGTAAATTATGAAAATATTATTTTTAGATGTAGGCAATGTTTTGAATATGGCCACTTTGTTTTTGTATTTCCATGTCGATAGGATCCAAGTAAAATCCCATTGTAAATGTTCTATCTTATGCGACAATGGTTTTCAAGTGGTTCAAAGAAAGAGAAAACAAAAAGGTACTTGGTGGAAGGAAGAAACATTGAAGTACACATGGTTGAAGTGAGTTAACAAAAGAGTGAATCTAAGAAATGAGTGTTATGGAATACTCCCTTGAAAAAAGTACAAGGGTTTACAAAATCATAATAAATGGAGATCACATTGAATAACATATATTGGAGAATAGAATTTCCCATGGAAGAAAGACAAAAATCAGGAATGAAGAGGAAAAAGGATCATAAAATTCCTAATCCAAATGAAATTCAATGAATCTCAAATTTAGAAGAGGGATAAGATTTGAAAATTCAAATCATCCCAACAAGTTTAGAGGGAAAAAGGAAAATATGACATTAATAATTTAACTCAATCTTTTGTTTATTTTCATACTAATTTAAAAAAACATGCATGTATGTTTTGTAGAAAAGATGCATGCATGTTATACCAAAAAAATAATCATGCATGCAAGTTGTTGGAGTTGCATGCATGCTTGTGTTTCTTTACATGCATGAAAAATTCACCAAAAATCAATGCATTCTATGTTAGGGAAAATTAAAAAAAATACTACCTATTTTTTAGAAAAGAGGAAACTTTGAGTTTATGTAAGATGTAACTGGGAAAATTTTCATTTAATAAAAATTTTAATTATAAAAAATAATAATAAATAAGATCAAGAATACTCACACACACACACACACACACACACACACACACACACACACACACACACACACACACACACACACACACACAGATAATATGGTATTAACAAATGCATATATTGTAATTATTGATCCCTTAGACCCATGCCCCTAGTCACTATAGTAAATCAATAAATAGTTCTAAGTTTTTCAATAATGATTATAAGTAAAGTCACAACACGTGTGTGATATAAATATTATTTCACACAAAAAAATTAGTTCATATAGGTCTACTAGGTTTTCAACCTAATGACCCACTACAAATAACTCAATGATTGTAAAATGATCGTGGGTTGATCACATCAAGTTTTTGGCATCTAAAAAATCAACCATGCATATATTGTTAATATGAAACATGCATCCTATCATTCTATAAATGCTTTAAAATGAGCATCCATGGGTATCAAAAATGGTGCCCATAATGTTTTATTTAGATATAATCTTCATTTTAATATTAAAATTATTATTGATTTCTATAATAGGTAAAATATAGATCATGGTTGACTTGGGCAACTTTCTTGAGCCATAAAACAAACATAACAAGGGACAAATTCTAGGTTTTTCAATTAAAATATTTGCTAATTTTTATACGGGTAGCTTAGAATTCAATTATTCTTCCTCTTTATCTTCTTTTATATATTGTAATTAACTCATATTATCAAAATTATTTGTGGGTTCCTTTGACCTTTATGTTATGAATCTTAATATGTACACACACACACACACACACACACACACACACACACACACACACACACACACACACACACACACACACACACACACACACACACACACACACAAACAAGATATGTGTCTATGAAATGCCCTAATACGACTTATATTTAGAAATATCCTTAAGTTATAGAAACACCATACAATATTTCTTATGGGGAATAAATCACTCCATTATCACAAGCCTATTTGAGAAGTAAATATCCTTATTATATCATACACTCTAATTAATATTTTTATCCTTGATGTCTTATACAATTATATTACCATCCTTATATAGAACCTCTTACAATAATAAATGTGTATATCACTAATTCTAATGTAACACACACACACACACACACACACACACACACACACACACACACACACACAAAAGATATGTGTCTATGAAATGCCCTAATACGACTTATATTTAGAAATATCCTTAAGTTATATAAACACCATACAATATTTCTTATGGGGAATAAATCACTCCATTATCACAAGCCTATTAGAGAGGGAAATATCCTTATTATAGCATACACTCCAATTAATATTTTTATCCTTGATATCTTATACAATTATATTACCATCCTTATATAGACCCTCTTACAATAATAAATGTGTATATCACTAATTCTAATGTAGGTTGACTCATTTCTCAATATAATAAATACTACAAGTTGTCTATATGACTCCAAATAATATACCTATTAAGAGGATGTGTGTCTAATGTCAATGTCTTCATTCCACCCCCATTATCATGTTTTTCCATCAAAACATGAAAATAACTACATATCAAAATATGTTTGCTTTAAATCTTAGTAATCAAATGGAGGCCCATCCATGCATCTTGTTCTTAATCATTTTCTTGGATATGATCATGTAAAATAACATAATGATGAACATAATAATATGAGGTGGATAATAAAGGGAAGCATATATATCTATGTATGGATAAACCAATAAAATAGCATAAAGTATAAACATTTGATCAAAAAATCACCAAAGAGAACATTTGTGGAAAATCATTGAATTTTTTTGGAATAACCTCTTTGAATAGATTTGAATAATCCAAGTTACGAAGAAAAGAAATTTTTTCATCGTGTATGATAGAGTCTTTGAATATAGGACCAAATAAATCACTCTCATATAAAGAAAATAAATATTCATACCATACACTACATTTAACCTCCAAATCTATCATTGCATCTTTTTATTTTTAATATTCCCATGTCACAATTGTATGTAATCGCTAGGATGACCTAAAAGTATCCTATTTCTCTCAATAGACTACTTTAATAAGGTAAATCAAATAGAAATTATGTATACTTAGACAAGTGGCCAAGGACAAATGATATCCATAGATCTAGTAGAGGGTAATCTACAACTCAAATGTTAAGAAGAAAGGGTTACAAAGCCTAAGCCTATGACATAAAGATATAAATATCATTATACAAAAACAAAGGTAATTATTATAATTATGATTGTAAATATGCAAGTAAAGTAAATGATTATAAAGGGGTAAAAGTAAACTAAATGATAGATAAGTGAGTGTAAACAAGGTAAGGTGCAATGGTTAATAAAATGGAGGTCTAGGTAACCCAGTGCACAAATATTAAGTTGAATAGCCTCTTTAGTACAATTTTTTATTTAGATCAAACTTTTCATTCCATTTTTTAAACAAATAGTGAACATTTGTGAGGAACCTCTAGAGAAAAATTAAAACTTTCACAATTAATCTAGACAATGCAAAGCAAAGCTTCAAATCTCCTTTGGTTGAGAATTTTAAATATGAATTTATTTTTAATAGGGACAATTATTTTATTTCATGAGAATTCCACATAAGATTTATAATAATAATTTCTTAAAATTCAACTCAATTTATAATCTCCACCTCAACACCATTCATCTGTTAACACAAATTATAGTCTTCCTACAAATGACTCTCCATGCTTCCTTCTTTCTGTTGCTTCTATGCTTTGAAACCACCATATTTCCATCTATAATTTATAAATAAACAACCTTTTGATTAATTTACACCTGTATTTAATATTTTCTCCTATCAAAATATCAACTTCAAGATTCAATATTAAAAAACTGCAATTTTATGACTAAATTCTCCTTAATTCTCATTTAAAAGCTACTACAAATTCCTTCTTGGAAGTTTTCTATGCCCCTTTTGTCTTTCCACCTTTTATTTCAATAATTTATTCAAATTCTAATAAAAATAAATCTCCTTTAGGCATTGGAATAGAATAAAGAAATTATTCAACAAGATGTCTTGCCTTAACTTGAGTTGACCACTTCAAATTATTTGCATTCATTCAATGTTTTAAAGAATTAGTCCCACCATGCAAAATCCATGCCATATTTCAAGAGGAGGAATTTAATTCCAACCATGCAAATTCCCATGCCAATTTTCAAGGAGAATTATTTTATTAAAGAAGTGTAATTCCCTTTCTATTAAATAAATAAATTGCATGCAAATTCTAATAATTAATTCCTCAACCATAAATTTGTGAAAATGGTACTTTTAGGAGAATATGGAGATAAATAAATTAATATTTGAATTTAATTCACTACCAATTGAACTTACAACTTCTCGTTCACTGGTTACACCTCTATTTGAAGAATTAAATATAATTCCACTTGTAACAACAACTGTATCTCCTTATTTTCTCTTGAAAGTGAAATATTTATTTATTATTCATAAAATAACATCTAAAAAACATCCTACAAAAGCTCCAAATATTGTTTTTTTAAACTCTCTTCATGTCCAATGAATTTCCATAAAATGTCAAGTTGAAGCATATATGTTCTCCCTATTATTCTCTTGACCTATCTAACCAAAGGAGATAAAAGAACAAATAATCTTTATCTATAATTCTATCTATATTGACTTAATTATCCACTCCAGATACCTAGACTCTCTAACATACTTCTAGAATTTACTATAATTCTTCATAATTAAAATAACATAACTAATAATTAAATTGGCAATATGAGCCAATTTTAATGATTCAAATGTCTTTCTTTTAAAATAAACTAAATGAATTCAAATAAAATTATTTGTTTCATCAATATTCATTTTTCTTCTTTAAGTCCAGATGCTCCTACATCATAACCTAAGGTGATTAATGGCAAGCCTAATCAACCCTATATCTATATCAGTTTATTCAATATAAAGAGAATCTTAAACAAAGATACAGACATACATACATAAAATAATAAGTGATATCTAATCTACTAAGTAAATGAAAGAGTATAGGGATATAAATACTTATCTTGGAGTGGGATGTTTCAATCTCCTCATTTGGATCAAGTGGGAATCTATAAGAAATTTTGTGATGAAGACCTAAAATGGTAGATGAAGACTTAGATATTCTTAGTTAGGAACTCCCAATGACAATTTGTATTGAAATTCAATGACACCATAAGATAAAAAACTCCAATATAAAGTTTTAAGCCACTAAATCTTTCAAATATCCTTAGGTTAGTAATGAAACTATAAATAGAATGTATGAATGTGAAATATATTTTAAGAATGAAGTATGACCCCTATATATGGTTCCAATACCCAAAACTAACCTTAAACTCAAAGCTGACAATATCAACTAGTTGATACATTAGAAAGATGTCGATTGTAAAAATATGGTATGTTTAGGTTGATACAATACAAATGAGATAATATAGACTTAGAAATATATTGATTTGGGTAATATGATATATAAAATAAAGAGCTATGAAATAAATGGCATCAATCAGGCTGATACCATAGGATATAGGGAAGCTAGTAGATCCAAATAGGAAGTAGACGTATAATAAATTTGGATAGACACTTAGATGAGGTTAGACTAATAGTAGTGATGTTACAACATGATAGTATGCAAACATCTCTTGAAAATACTATGATCTTATCCCACCCCATTCTTGGTGTACCCTTTAAGTTGTGCACTTAAGGATATTGATGAGTCAACAAGCCATTGAAGAGAAAGCATCAATAAAGTGATAGATTAAAATAGATATTAGGTATATACAACATCGACACTAATAATTAATCTATCAAATACATTATCAATTACTTTTTCCCTTTCTTTGAACACATCTTCCCTAAAATCTTATGAATTCAACATTTTTATATCACCTTTCTAGCACAAATCTAAAAATCATGTAAAAAATAGATATAAATTTTTCCTTTCAATTATGAAAAAAGGCCCCTAATTTGTTTACCCATAATAAAAGATATGATTTTTATTTAAAGATCACACATCAAAATCATCAAAAATCAAGTTCACATGGTCAATTTTAGATCACCATATCTCACTTGATATTACTCCAAATATTTATTGTAACCATGTTTTGAAAATCTCTCAAAGTCCTCTATCTAGCCATAAAAAAAAAACTTGATTTGGATTCTTGTGTGAGTAGAATGACTTTATTCAAATTAAGCACTTTTTTATTGAAGAAAAAATAAATGTTTTCAACAAAAGAAATCCCGCTTTCCATGTAAAGAGATCTAATATTAGATGTTATGAAACTCATATATAGTATCAAAAATACAATGAATAATGTGTAGAAAATATATACTACACAACATAAGAGATGTGTAGTCTAAATATATAAATATGAATTATATTCAGGACTACCCTTAAGATAGGGCAACACCATACTATATTCTTGATGGGGAAAAATCAATCCACCATTACAGGTCTTTCCAATGGGGTAGTCTCATTATTATTTTAGAAAATCAAATTAAAATATTTCTATATGATTTCTTACATAATTATATTCCCCTCCTTATATAAACCCTCTTACAATACTAGATGGGTATATCACTAATCCCAATCAAGTGATGCAGGAGCATCACTCTTAGGGAGCAATTTTGTCAATTTTTTTCTTGTTTGCATTGAATAAGGTCTGATGATAATTTTTATGGATTTAAAAATGCCCCAAGTATGCTTAGATTTAAATTAGTCTATGAATGCATCTAGGTTGTCTAATTCTCAAATTTTGGATTTCCCACCAAAATTAGTGTATTTAAAAATTTGAATTTCTTGTGTGTTTTAGGACTTGAAGGGGAATGTGAAGAGATTGTATAAGTTCATGAAAAAGTTTTAAATGTAATTTGAGACCCCTTTGTACCATTTACAAGGGTCTAAAGTGGTATATTCTTTATAATTCAACTTTGGGGCTTTGTCACCTTTTAAACTTGCATCGTGACCATTGCCAAGTCTTCTCCAAAGTTAGTTACACTAACTATTTCCATACAAAAGGGAGGATTTTATAATTTTTGATAGTTATATGTATGTTTTTTTTGAAATAATACTTGAAGAAAGAAGAAATAAAGCCATGTTCTTGAAGAAATAAGATTTAGACCCCTATTTTGTGTTATCTAGTTTTCTTAACTATATTTTCTAATATAGATGATTAAATGAAGTTTGATGATGGTTATAAACTATCTTTAAGGAATTGTGAATGTGTATTGAACTTATAAAATCAAGGAACAATAGTAATTCATTTGGTGTTTAGATATATTAATAAACATGCCCTATTTTGGTTGATAACTTTCTCTTGTTGTAGACTAAGTTATGTGGTGAAAGACATACATGTTTGGGAGTGTGTTTATTTAAATTTATCAAGGATTTTATCATTATTTTTTTGTAGTTAATTTAAATAAATCAAGAAGAGATCATTTTTGTTTACATATTTTCACAAAACAGACCATGTTTCCTATGGAAAGCATTGTTGATTTGACTGTGAGACTATTCCAAAAATAAAAAGATCATTGTTTCATTATATATGTGATTTGGAGATGTGTTGGTGAGTTATTTAAATGTGTTCAAAGGATCCTTGAGGTTTTATTTTACATTGTATTGTGTTTAGTTTCTTTACAGGTACATAAGCCTGTAGATGTACAAATTATCTGCACACTTAAGTGTAATCTTCCTTGGAAACCAATGAGAATGAATTGAAAGTGTGAAAAAATTGATTGGGAAAGGTTTTCAGGGTCAAGATAGACCTATAAAACCATATTTGGTTATTTGAAACCCCTTAATGCATTCACAATTGATTTTTTATTCTCAGGTTGTCACAGGCTCCTAAAAATACTAAACTAGGGTTTATTCAATATATTTAGTTACCACCATCCAAATTCAACCAATTTTTTAAATTTAACTAAAATTCATGTGCCCTAATTTAATAGCAGTGTTTCAAGTGTGTGCAAACTCATCGGTATGGACTTTTGTTGATTGTCTTATGTTTTGGCTCAAAGAGGCCTAATTAGAGAGGACTAGTAGCTAGAAAGGGAATTAAACCACCTAATTTTGAAAATAGGTGTATTTTTTTAGGGGAAATAATATATAATATTTTTAATTCATTAAATTATTATAATTTGTCTATAAAAGTTAGAAAACAAGGTCAAAGGGCTAGTAGAAAGGATCAAAAGGCTTAGTGTGTTTGGGAAAGAACTTCAATTTAAGACTTTTGTAGAGGAACATATGAATAATTTTGGTATAAAAGTACATAATAGATAACTAAAAACAAGTAGGAGAGATAATATCCTTTGGAAAAGATAACAAGTACTTGTTTGATAGATTGCCTGAATAAAGATCACAATGCCACCTAGGAGAAATAAAGGAGGTGATACAAAGAACCAAGGGAACCAAGATAATATGTTTTTAGAGTTGAGGGACCTTAGAGTCATCTTAGATGATAGGTTTAATGATATATAGTGAAACCAAAGAAGAGTAGTCCTAACAGTGGACTTGAGTGATAGGGACGATGAGCCACAAGACCATGAGGAAGTAGAGGGAGAAGAGATAGTTGAAAGACCTAAAGAGTAGGGTATATAGAGACTCGTGAAGGTGATCATGGGTTAAGGATCCAAAAAAAATGTGGAATTACCCACCTATGTATGTGGTCTTGATGGAGAAGAGCTCATAGATTAGGTGAATGAGTTAGACAAATATTTTGAGTATGAAGTACCTGATGAGAATAAGATCAAGTTTGCAAGAACCAAAATGAAGGGGCATGCTTCATTATGGTGGGAATTCACACAAGATGAGAGAATAATAATTGGAATAACAAGATAATTTATTTGGATAGAATGGCTTTCAAGCTCAAAGGAAAATTCTTTCTAGGTGACTATGAGACAAACTTATTTAGATAATTATAGAATTTGAAGTAAAAGGAAATGATTGTGAAGGGATTTACAAAAGAGTTATATAAGATGACCATAAATTTATGACATGTTGAGGAAGACAAAAATAATATTTCAAGGTAATTGAATTAACTAAGGTACAACCTACAAGATTAATTAACACTTGTTAGCCCAAGAACACTAGAAGAGTGTTACCATTTACACTCAAGGCTGAAGACAATTTGAATAGGAAGCATAATGATAATAATAGAGGAAGGGGCATAAATTTTAGAGGTAGAGGATAGAAAGGGGGCATAAATTTCTCACAGATAAACCATCAAGATGAGTCAATAAATTCACAAGAGCAGTCCACTAGTTTAAAAGGTGGATTTAGAGGCAGGAGACCTTTTAATACATGTGGTTAATCATCAAGGGGTAGAGGATCAAATGGATTTTAAAGAAAGTGTTTCAAGTGAAATAGGTTTGTTGTCCATAAGTTTTGGGAGTGTCCACAGGACTAGATAGTAAGAATCCCAAGAAATTAAGGGAGAAATCAAATTACACAAGGAGGTGAGGAAGAGAATGTTTACTCTCTATCAAACATGAAAGAGCCTGAAGTGGGAGAATCATTACTCATGAGGAGGGTGCTAATCAAGCCACACAAAGAGAAGGAGGAACCACAAAGGAAGACTTTTTTAATCCATATTGAAAATGCCAAGGTAAATGTTACAAAATGGTCATTGATTTAGGAAGTATGGATAATCTTGTTTTAGTAGAAATGGTTAACAATCTTGGATTGAAGAAGCTACCTCACCCCACTACATACAAGGTATCATGGTTTAATAAGGGATAAAAAGTCTTAGCGAGTGAAAAAACTTGGGTAGAGTTTCAAATGGGAAGATATAAAGAAAAGGTTATTTATGATGTCATGCAAATGGATGTGTGCCATGTGATTCTTGGAATGCCTTAGAAATATGATAGGTAAACCACTCATGATGGAAGAAGGAATATATACACTTTGATCAAGGATGGAGTTAGTCACACTTTTCTTCCCTTAAAAGATGAGGAGAGTGATCAACATGTTTTTTCACATGTGATGTTGGAAAGTGGTAAAGAATTTTTGAATGCCATGCACGAAGAAGAGATAGGATTTGCTTTGGTAATCAAGCCTAGGATTGTTATGAAAACCACTAAGATCAATGAGCTACCCCAAGAGACCCAAGAAATATTGGAGAAGTATGCAAACATAGTTGTTGATGAGCTTCCCAACACATTGCCACCTATGAGGAGCATAAAATACCATATAGACTTTGTACCTAGAACAAGTCTACATAATAAGGTAGCACATAATATGACCCAATAAGAGAATGTTGAGATCAAAATATAAGTGCAAGAGTTTCTTGAAAAAGGGTTGATAAAAGAGAGCTTGAGTCCTTGTGTAGTACCCACAGTTTTGGTGCCAAAGAAGGAAGGTGAGTGGAGGATATGCACTGATTCTAGGTCCATCAATAAGATCACCATAAGGTATCGATTACCACTTCTAGGATGGAGGATTTAATGGATTGCTTGAGTGGAATAAGCTACTTTTCCAAGATTGACCTCAAGAGTGGATATTACCAAATAAGAATCAGGTAAGGTGATGCATGGAATATTGATTTTAAGACAAATGAAGGTTTGTATGAATGGTTGGTCATGCCATTTAGTTTGACTAATGCACCTAATAATTTTATGAAGCTAATCAATGAGGTTATAAAATATTTCATAGGGAAGTTTGTAGTAGTATACTTGGATGATATACTAATCTATAACCAAAACAAGGAGGAAATCTTCACCATTTGGAGTTGGTTATGAGGAGGATGCAAGAAGAAAGGTTACTAATCAACCTCAAGAAGTGTGATTTTATGAAATTAGAACTATTGTAACTTGTATTTTTCATATCACAAGGCATGCTGAAAATGGACAAGAATAAGATGAAGGCAATCATGGAGTGGCCAACACCTAGGATAGTAGGAGAGGTAAGAATTTTTCATGGTATTTCAAGTTTATAGAAGAAGTTTATAATTAATATCAATGGAATATGTGATACCATAATTGATTATGTGGAATGTGAAGGTAGAGAAGAGTTTCCAATATTTGAAGCAAAGAATCATAGAGTAACCCTTACTAGCATTACTAGACTTCAACAAGGTGTTTTAAATAGAGTATGATGCAAGTGGTATAGCCACAAGGGTTATCTTAAGCCAAGAGGGAAGACCTATAGCCTATTTTAGTGAGACGTTGAATGATGCCAAGAATAAGTATTCATCCTATGACTTGGATTTTTATACAATGGTGCAAGCATTAAAGAAATGGAGGCATTATCTCATATCAAATGAGATCATAGAATACATAAATAACCATGCACTTTAGTTCATCTCTAATTAGCCTAAGTTGAACCAAAGACATGTGAAATGGGTGGATCACATTAATAAATTCACTTTCACCATCCAGCATAAACAAGTACAAAGTAACAAGGTGGTAGATGCATTAAGAAGGAGGGTCTTATTGGTGCATGAGATTCAGTTAGAGAGTGTTAGGATTGAGTCATGTAAATATTTTTATGAGGATTATGAAGACTTTAAGGAATAATACCATGCATGAAAGCACCCAAGTACACTCAATAAGGATCCATGGTTGGATTATGTACTTTAATATGGATTGTTGTTCAAAGGAGTACAGTTGTGTGTACCAAAAATATATATAAGAGGAAATATGATCCAAGAGAAGCACGGTGGAAGCATGGTAGGCCATTTTAGACTTGCTCACTGGGCACTACTATTGGCCTAGAATTCAAGTAGACATATGGAAGTATGTGCAAAGGTGAAACATTTATAAACTAGAAAAAGGTAAGAGTACTAATGTAGGTTTGCAACAACCCCTACCAATCCCAAATAGGCCTTGGGAATCCATAAGTATGGACTTTCTGATGGGATTGCCTAGGACACAAAGGGGTTTTGACTTAATTTTTGTAGTTATTAATAGATTCTCTAAAGTGGCATATTTCATACCATGTAGAACCAATAATGATGACACACATGTAGCTAAATTATTTGTTAAGGAGGTAGTGAGACATCATGGACTGCCCATGAACATTATTTCTGATAGGGACACCAAGTTTCTTGGTCACTTTTGGAGGACATTGTGGAAGAATTTAGGCACAAAATTGAGTTTTAGTTCATCTTACCACACTTAAACAAATGGAAAAATTAAGGTGGTGAATATAAGTTTAGGGAACTTGTTGAGGTTTTTGTCCACAGACCATCACAAATAATGGGATCTTTTGTTGCCTCAAGCAGAGTTTGTTTATAATGATTCTACCAATAGGAGGATTAGTATGAGTCCATTCTAGGTGATCTATGTCATGAAAACTAGAGGTGTATTTGAGTTTAGAAACATCATCCATATATAAAAGAGAAGTGATGAAGGTGAGGAGTTTTCAATGGCATTGAAAGAGGTACATAAATAAGTAAGAAAACATTTGGAGTTTAGTGTTGACATGTACAAGAAATAGGCAGATTTGAGTAGAAGATAAGTGAATTTATAGGTTGGGGACTTAGTATTAGCTCATATAAAGAATAAAATTTACCCAAGGGGTGAATACAACAATTTGAAGATGAAAAAGATAGGTTCTTGCAAGATTCTCAAAAAGTTTGCAAACAATGCATACAAATTGGAGTTGCCTAGTGGAGTAAGAATTTCACCTATTTTCAGTGTTATAGACTTGTACCCTTATAAATAAGGAGATTAAGGAGAAAAAATATTAGATGATGTAGCTATATAAGGTCTATATTGGGAAAGACATTTTCCTAAGGCCAAGACAGAGGAGATAGAGTGCATATTGGACAAACAGGTGATCAAGAGGATTAGAGATAAGCAATATTTCAAGTATCTAGTCAAAAGGAATAGTCATCCAATAGAATATTCCATTTGGATGACTGAATATAATATATAGAAGTGAAGGAGTACTCTATAAGCACTCATGGACAATAGTCCATGAGTTCTTTTTCCTTTCCCTGGGAGCATGATGCATGAGCATCACTCTTTGAGAGTAATTTTGTCAATTTTTTCTTGTTTTCATTGAATAAGGTCTGATGATGTTTTATATGGCTTGAAAAATTCCCAAATCATGCTTATATTTCAATTTGGTAGCCTTGGAATGCATCTAGGTTGTCTAATTTTAAAATTTTGGATTTCTCACCAAAATTAGTGTATTTTGAATTTCTTGTGTTGTTTTAGGAATTGAAAGGGAATGTGAAGAGATTATATAAGTTCATGAACAAGTTTTAAATGTAATTTGAGACCCCTTTTTATCATTTATAAGGGTTTAAATTGGTATATGCTTTGTAATTCAACTTTAAGGTGTTGTCACCTTTCAAACTTATGTTGTGATCATTACTAAGACTTCTCCAAAGTTAGTTACACTAACTATTTACATAAAAAAGGGAATATTTTATAATGTTAGATAGTTATATGTATGTTTTTAAAAAAAATAATCCTTGAATAATGAAGAAAGAAAGCCATGTTATTAAAGAAAGAAGATTTATACCCATGTTATGTGTTATCTGGTTTTCTTGTGCAAACTATATTTTCCAATATAGATGATCAAAGGGAGTTTGAAGATGGTTATACAACATATTTAAGGAATTTTTAATGTGTATTAACTTATAAAATCAAGTAACAATAGTAATTCATTTGGTGTTTAGATATATTAACTAACAAACCTTGTTTTGGTTGATATCTTGCTCTTATTGCATACTGAGTTATGTGGTAAAAGACATAGATGTTTGGGAGTGTGTTAATTTAAATTTATCAAGAATTTTATCATTGTTTTTTAATGGTAACTTTCAATAAATCAATAAGAGATCATTTTTGTTTACATATTTTCACAAAATAGACCCTGTTACCTATGGAAAACATTATTGATTTGACTGTAAGACTATTCCAAAAACAAAAAGATCATTGTTTAGTTTTAAAAATGATTTTCAGATTCATTGGTGAGTTATTTAAATGTGTTTATAGGATCCTTGAGGTTTTATTTTTCATTATATTGTGTTTGGTTTCTTTACAGGTACATAGGCTTGTAGATGCACAAATTGCTTGCACAGTTAAGTGTAATCTTCCTTGGAAACCTATGAAAATGAATTGATAGTGTGAAACCATCCATTGATAAAGGTGATCAGGGTCAAGATAGACCTATTAATTTTTTTTGGATATTTGAAACCCCATAATGCATTCACAGTTGAATTTTTTCTATTTTCAGGTTGTCATAGGCTCCTTAAAACCCTAAACAAGGGTTTATTCAATATATTTAGTTATTGCCATCCAAATTCAACCAAAATTTGTAATATTAATAAAATTCATGTTCCCTAACTAAATATAAAGGTTTAATGTGTGTACAAACTCATTGGTATGGAATTTTGTTGACTATCTTATGTTTTGGCTCAAAGAGGCCTAATTAGATAGGGTTAATAGCTATAAAGAAGGTCTAGAAAGCGAATTAGACCACCAAAATTTGAACACAAGTGTATTTGGTCAAGATAAAAAATAAATAATCTTATTATTTACTCAAATTATTGTACTTTTTCCATAAAAGTTATAAAATAGGCTCAAAGGGCTAGTAGAAAGGGTCAAAAGGCCTAGTGTGTTTGGGAAAGAACTTCAAGTTTGAGACTTTTGTAGAGAAACCTATAAATCACAAAGGATGGCTTGTTGCCCAATATAATAAAACCATAAGTTACCCATATGAATTTAAATAATATACCTACTAAGAATATATGTGCCACATGTTGACATATCCACCCATAAATATACATCATAATATCATCTCTTTATGTATATTACACTCATAAGTCCCTATATTTTATAAATTTAGATCTAAATTCTTTATTATTTTTATGAAAGATTAACTTTAAAAAATTCTATATGATAGACTGCAATATATGTGTATTTCCTATCATTAATTAATGTAGTTATGACTAAGAATGATCATCCCTCTACATTTGTCTTGTTGCATTTGATTATATTCCATAATTTAAATTAGTTCTCACCTCTTTAATTCTATTTTTTTTAATATTCATGTTTTTTCTTACATATTAAAATAGGTTTTTGTATGTTTTGATAATGAGTCCACAATTTCCTTATTATTGCATCACCACATTTTTAGTTTATTTCTCTCTTCATTTTACCTTGTAACTTTTAATTTCAATCATTTTAGTTTAGGTATAATAGCACTAGGTAGTTAATAAAAACAACCATATTTGGAGATTATCTAAAAGGAGCAATCCCACACTTAGTAGAGATCTCATTTTTATGATTATTGTGCATATGTAATTATAAAACATATTAGACCACACACACAAACACACACACACACACACACACACACACACACACACAGACACACACACACACACACACACACACACACACACACACACACATCATAATGCTTCAGGGTTTCAATTATCATCATAATAGATAGGATTTAGCTCTTGTGATCTATAAATTTGACTCAAGAGAGGATGGTTAATATGGTGTTAGTTACAAAATGAAATAAACATACTAATAACATAACATCTCTAGGACTAGACACTAGGGAGAGCTTAGTTAACAAAAGTAAATGACAATCACAACTAAAAATCAAGGTATGAAATACAAGAGTTTCTTCACCTTCCTTGGATGCTCCAAATCCCTTTATAGTGGTGGCTTGCTCAACTTGTGCTCATGAAGTCCTTGATAATGGAATCTGTCAGGATCCTCTCCTAAGAGTACAATTGATTACTATTGTATAAGCAACTAAACATGGAATTAAACCAGAAGTAATATGTAACTAGAATTCAAAAACAACAAAGAATAGATGAAATGAAAAATAATACAATCTATATTAACACTCTTCCAGAAGGAAATACACTGAAAAAATCTCATTCTTCTCACACCTCTTGGGCGTACAGTAATTCTCCCTCAAGAGTTCTCTCTCTTAATTACAATCAACTCAATACCGAGTTGTTGTTCCCTCCAAGTAACAATCAACCCAATGGTTGTTGTTGCCTACTCTCATCCATAGACCTTCTTGATCTTGCACCCTATAGATCTAATTGGTCTTGCTTACACCATGTGTTGCAGATCTTCTTGATCTTGCTACCCCATAGATATAACTGAGCTTGCACACACACACACCTGTAGATCTTCTTACCTGACCAACATCAGTTTCCACCTACCCAACATCATTGACTTTGGTCTCCACTGAACTGGCGTCAGTTCCTACCTAATTGACGTCGATGTTTATGTTTTTTTGTGAGTGATTATTTTTACCCGTGAGCTCATTTTGGATCATAACCCTGTCCAAATCAACATTGCCCTGCTTAGAATTATTTAGCCTCTTGAGCTGATCTCTGTCCATCATCTTCTCCTTGAAAACCAAGGCTTTTCAATTCTTAAATATGTCAAAAACATCAAATTTCCTCTTTATGCAATAGACCCAATCTTTTCTTGTAGCATCATCAATGAAAAAAGCATCATACTATGATCCTCCAATAAAACCTCCCTGAGCTGGTCTCCACACGTTTGCATGAACAAGATCTACCCTGTGCTTCTTATTTATTGACCCAGTTGTGAGAAACCTCACTTTCACCTATTTCCTAAAAATACAATGCTCATAGAAATCTCAGTCTATCAAATCTGAAAGCTTACCTTTTGACTTAAGAACATCCATTCCCTTCTCACTCATGTGACCAAGCCTACAGAGCCACATCTTTACATCTACATCTGAAGTAGATAAAACAGAAGGAGAATCAATAATACAAGTAGATAGATAAAGTGTACCTACTTTCTTACCTCTTGCTAACACAAGTGCACCCTTGGAAACTTTCCAAGATTTTATTGTGAGAGTTACTGTGCAACCCTCATCACCTAACTTCCCTATAGAAATCAAATTCCACTTCAAGATGGGTACATGCATGACATCCTTCAACACCCATATGTTGCCAGTCTGCAATTTCAGCTGCACTTCCCTTTGCCAACAATTTGACAAGGCTAACCATCCCCTAAATAAATTTTTCCAAAGTTTCCATGGACATAATCATGGAAAAATTCTCTATTTGGGGTTACATGGAAAGAGGCACCAGAATCTAAAACCCAAGATTATACTTTATCCAAGGAACATATAAGAGCATCTTGTGCAACAATACCTGCATCTTTTGCTTCTTTATTTCCTTCATGTTGATCTTCTACCAACCAACAATCTTTCTTTACATGCCCTTTCTTTCCACAATTCCAGTAGGTTATTCTTCCATTTCTAGATTTGGATCTACTTCTCATCTTTGACTTTGACCTTGATCTCCCTTACTTGCCCTTCTCTCTTTGCCTTCCCCTACTTTCAATATTTAAAGCATTACCTGATGTTTCTTCTGTGCTTTTCTTGTAAATTTCTTCATTCAAGATTACACTAACAACATCATCAACTTTCAAGATATTTGAAGCAGACATAGTATTACTGACTGCCATTACCAAACTATTCCAACTTTTAGGTAAAGAGCATAAGATTAAGAGAGCCTTAATTTCATCATCAAAAACTATTTTGATTGAAATTAACTAATTTACTAATCCATGGAAATCACTAAGATGACTATATACCGATCCACCTTTTTGCATTTGCAAATTAAATAATTGCTTCATAAGAAATACCTTATTCAAAGCTGAGGGTTTTTCATATAAATTTGCCAAAGATTTTATTAAATCTATCATTGTCTTTGCCTATGATAAGTTGGAAATCACAGATGATGCCAGTCTCAGCCTTATAGCACCAAGAGCTTTTCTATCAAGAACACTCCATTCTTCATCTTGCATATATGTGGGCTTACTTTCTTCTACCATTGCTTTACTCCCACTCAAACAGAAACCCCTGTGAGTGACCTGTAATCAACAAACACTAACCTGCTCTGATGAACCTTGTTAGTGAACCAAGCTCTGATATCAACTGTCAGGATCTTCTCCTAAGAGTATAATTGATTACTATTGTATAAACAACTAAACACAGAATTAAACTAGAAGTAATATGTAACTAGAATTCAAAAACAATAAAGAATAGATGATACGAGAAATAATACAATCTATATTAACACTCTTATAGAAGGAAATACAATAAAGAAGTCTCATTCTTCCCACACCTCTTGGGTGTATAGTAATTCTCCCTCAAGATTTCTCTCTCTCTCAATTACAATCAATAATCAAATCAATACTGAGTTGTTGTTCCCTCCAAGTAATAATCAACCCAATGGTTGTTGTTGCCTACTCTCGTCCACATACCTTTTTGATCTTGCACCTTACAGATCTAATTGGTCTTTCTTACACCATGTGTTGCAAATCTTCTTGATCTTGCTACCCCATAGATCTAACTGATCTTGCACACACACACCCACAGATCTTCTTGATCTTGCTACCCTGCAGATCAACTGACCTTGCTTACCTGTAGATCTTCCTGATCTTGCACTCTTGCAGACCTTCTATTTCTTACACTTGAGGATCTAATCCTTCTTAGTCCTTATTAGAATATAGCCCCATGGGTCTCTTAAATAGATCCCAAAACAAACAATAATTAGAAATGCAGACTCAAGACTAAAATTAGTCTTTACATGCAAATTGACTATTCATCTAAAATTAGAACAGTTCTAGAATGCAAAGATGACCGATATTGATCACTGTCTATCTGGAGATGACTGATGTCGATCGATTCAATACCGATGTCAGTAGATTCTAGTTTTTACCTGACTGATGTTGGCAGATTATGACTGACGTTGGTTACTGTGTAACCCAGCAACCTCCACCATTTGCATAATAGTGAAGCTTTTAGCTCCACAACTTAACAAAATCTTGGCTACCTCCATCTCTCCTTGGCACCTTTGGCTTGTGGCTTAGCTTGGCTTGGCTTATAATTAATTTGACATGGTAACACTAATTGATTGAAGCTTTTGGAACCAATTTGGCATTATAAATTTACATCAAAAAAGCTTTTGAAATGATGTTCATGGCATCTCTATTTATAGATTTTTGGATTTGATCAGAATCAACCTCAACCATCCATCTCAAGATTGAGATGTGTGGTTGAGGATTAATTCAATTTTTAGAATTAAGTTTGTAATTATCCTCATCATGACATTGGAAGGATGGGAAATTAAGAGGCATGGAAGGCATTGATGAGGCATGGGAGGCATGAATCTTGATATTTGTGGCATTTATGTCTTGGGGATGTATTCCTAAGAAATGAGGTCACTTGATGATGAAGATATCTAATATTCATTTCTAAACATAAGTATTCAACAAGTTTATATGGAATTATTAATTAGGCCTTAATTTGGATTAATTAGCTCTTAAGCATGAATAAGCACTTTGTGCACAAATTACTCAAATTGATTAGAATGCCCTATTATTGGTCCTAAATTTGATTGGATTAGAATTAGAAGTCCACATCATATGCATTGGATGCGTATTCTCATTTAATATTTTACCAACAAAAAATAATAAAGACATGCATATTGTGTATAATATTTGATAGGAAAGAGCAATCCAGAGCACCCAAGTGCAAAACTAGCATTTTGACTTGAAATGGATAGATCAAAGTTAACTAGCCCATAAATTGTATTACCCCATTTAGGGATACCCTAGCCAAAATAAAAACTTGAATATATTAGCTTCACATCATTTAGCATGTTTTAGTGTTTTAAACCATATTGTACATTTTAGGTGGAAATTGGCCAAAAGACTAGTTGAAGGTTATCGGTGGCTAGTTTTAGGTGTCTACAATTTCCCTCTATTTGGGAAGGCATTGTAAGATATAATCATAGTAAAATATTCTCAAAGAATGAAAAGGTCCTATATGCCTATAATTTCAATGATGATAAACTAACTATATGATCCCCCCCTCAAGGGAATGATTGGCACAAGCAGGTTGGCAAATGGTCCCTCAAAAAGAAAGAAGCAAAATGGGGAGACCAAAGAAAGGAAAGATGATGGGGTGAAAACACAATGGTATTGAAAAATTAGTCAAAATCATTGAGAATGCAAGTGGGATGGTGTGCAATTATTTTTTCAAGGTGGTTATAAGCATTGTACCTTGATAGTGGAAACATGGTATCATAACACAATGATTTACCCAAAGGTGGTTATAATCATTGAGAAGATGGAGCTATCCTAGTTAGGATAGACAAACAAGACAACATGCCCCTGTATAGGTAGAAAAGGTAAAGTGGTGACAACACAGTGATTTACCCAAAGGTGGTTATAATTAGTGAGAAATGTAGATGGGATGGTGTCCAATGATTTACCCATAGGTGATTATAATAATTAGACCCCAATTATAGAAAACATGATAAACTTGGCCAAGGATGATGATAACTTAACATAGAGGGTAATGATGAATTAGAACAACCTACTAGTAGGGAGATTCTCATCTGAACTAATAAAGGTTAGAATTCTTTCATGTTTAATTATTCTATTTATGATATGATTAGGAGTGAATCGAGATGTTGATGTCAAAGAGATGTTACCATTGCTGAATAGAATTTTTGAAGTTGAGGTTTGTTGTAGCATGTGTCGATAGGAATCATGGTATAAAATCATAAGGACTTGGTCGAAATATGCATAAGGACTGACTCCCATAATCTAATACTCAATATAAAATAAGGCACCAATGATAGAAACCATGATGATAATTTAAACATATGAATATGGATGGATTCAAGTGTAAATGTGGGCAAGGAATCACCCATTAAACACACATAAACTGAATCAAGGAAACAGTGCTGAAAGTAAACAAATAGGCAGACAAACAAATAAAATAAGTAGAAAACAAACAAAAAAACAAAGCAATAGAAACCTTACAAACATTGCCCTTAGAAAATAGATGACAACTTAACAAATGAACAAAATGGGGGAATAGAATAAAAACAAGGGGGTGGTTGAGCTATCTCCATATGCACTAGTCAAGTGGATGCTACCTACATGGTTCCATGGATGTAATATCCAATAAAAAAGTTTAGGCTAATTTTAGTTCTCCTAGGGAATGGGAAGAATGTGACAACTAATTAAAAAAACAAAATGGATGTGATAGAAAAAGGCCAAAAAGGATGGGGAAACTAAATGGCAAGTGATTTACTTGTAACTTAGTAAGGGTTCCCAAATTTCTTAAGGCAAAGAAGTGGTCAATGTTGTTCTTTTTTTAGTGATTTTTTAAAATGTTTTTGGAATTATTTGAAGTATCTCAAATCAATTGAGAATGATGAAACACTAAATGGTTTAAGCTTACAAAATGGTGAGAGCATTCAAACTTAGGTTGCTCTCAAAATGGTGAGAGCATGGCTTAAGGTGCTCATAAAATGGTGAGAGCATGGCTTAGGTTGCTCACAAAATGGTGATAACATAGCTTAGGTTACTCAAAAAATGATGAGAGTGTGTCTTAGATTGCTCATAAAATGGTGAGAGCATGGCTTAGGGTGACTAAGCTGACCTCAAAAAGTATTGATTTCTACCTATATAGTCTTAGAGTAGGACCTCAAGTCATTTTAGTTATACCCACACAAAAGGTAGGGAAAAATGAACTAGGTCCCAACAAATTCTCATATCTATAAAATAGCCAATCAAATGAAAACAATGATGGCAAGGTGATACGACAATGCATGTTAAATAAGTGTTTCCCCTAGTTTACCCATAGGTAGTTATAACTAGGAGACAATGACATAGGTCAATGATACTAATTTACCCATAGGTGGTTATAATTAGTAGCAAGACTAATGAAACACTAATTTTACCATAGGCAATTATAATCAGGCACACATAAACAAGCTTAATAGGATGAAATATATCTTGCTAGATCAACTATCACACTACCTTCATAAACTATCATTGAAACATATATTGGATTGATTATTGAAACTTGATTCAAATCCTCTCAAAAAAAGTGCAGGAAGAACCAAAGTACCTAAGATCAAAATAGGATTAGGAAGGATGACTAAAAATAGGCTTTGGTCTAGATAGGAATGGAATGATAGGATGGCATGGTCCTATTAAGGATAATGATGGTTTTTGATCGATTGGATAAAATGGTAAGAGGATTGCCCCCAAGTGATGGGGTGAATGGTTGGGTACTTCAATAATGGCAAATGGATATGTAACAATGGTAATGGCATGGTACATGTTTTTGTCTTGGGTGTGGCTTTTGATTCTATTCTTCTTGTTGATGGGGAGATGCATGTATTAATCAACAAATGATATAAATAGAATATTCGATGATGTTAATTACTAGCCCACACCTTGTCTAAATAATTGCTCTATCAAAAATGCCTTGTAGATTTGGTTGTCAAGAATTCTATTATGTTCTTCCTTGGTTGTTGATTATGATTCCTTCAAACGTTGAGACAAGGTATTTCTATAGCCTTTACAAAGGTAAGTGCAACCATGGAAGGTAAATAGGGACAAATAATGGATGGTAGGTTTGACTATAAAATGAAATGGTAAATGATAATAGAATGTATAATGGTGGGGAAAAAAATGAAGATCAGGAATTTTAGTCACATGTAATGTTTCTAATGTTATATTTAACATAATTTTAGTTGTGGCAGGGCTGAAGACTTGTTTTATTGATAGGACCATTAGATTTTTCTATTGTTTGATCT
The DNA here is from genome assembly GCA_037957365.1 of Torreya grandis. Lineage (NCBI taxonomy): Eukaryota > Viridiplantae > Streptophyta > Pinopsida > Cupressales > Taxaceae > Torreya > Torreya grandis. Next base: position 2,686,623 of record JARHVA010000538.1, on the reverse strand, counting down.
TGAGAGTAGTTACCATCTGATTAGGTTGTAGATAGGAAGATATTTTAATTTTATCTTTGATTCTATCTTCATCAAATAGTGAATAAGTTTTGTGCTCATCTATTGGTGCCTCAATGAGGTTTTCACCAATAAAGTTATCTTGATTGTCCTATAGCACCTTCGATAAGGTTTCACTAAGGAATGTTGACTTTTGACTTTGATTGTCTTCTACAACTTCTAAAATAGTCGCACTAGGAGAGTGTTCTTATACTACATAAATGTTGTCTTGGCCTCCTTACTCTTCTTCAACTGCTATGTCTCCATGGATAAAATTCAACAAAGTGGAGATGGAATGTCAATAATATGGATATTTTGGTTGATGGTGATGGCATGTGGAATGGTAATGAAATGGGGAGAGGCTGCACAATCCTTGTAGAAGATACTAGGATAACCTATGTCAAAGCTGAAGTATTCATCCTCAAAAACCATAGAAAGATCACAAATATATTCAAATTGATTTGTGAGGCATGCATAGCCAATTTATTCAAATTTTGATTTTGATGCTAAATTTGATGTCAATCCAAGAGTAAAACCTAACTCTAACTATGATTCTTCATCTGATGGGTACTCTATTATAATGATGGCTTGTTGAATATTTGGTATTGGATAAGTAACAACTTGTAATGACATGAAGGTCTCCATAAAGAGTAGTTTGTCAAAGTGAGACTCCTCTAGGATGGGAAAAAGGTCAAGAGACAACTCCTCAGAGACTAGCTTGTTAATAAGAGGCTCTTAAAAAATAGGCACATGGTTGAGGTAATTATTTGCCAAAAGGTGATTATAATCATTAAGAAGTGACTCATCAAAGATTAGCTCATTAGAGTGAGACTCCTTGATAACTAGTATAGGATTAATAGGCAATTTATCATAGGTTGACTTATCACAAATTGTTAATTCAATAAAAACATCTTAGATTAGTTGGTTCTCTTGGCCTTGGTTTCCAATGAGTTGTAAAATACCAATTTTGAACATAGCTTGATATTTGAATGATTGGATCAGTTGAGGTTTGGTTGAGATTGGTACTAGATGAGGAATGTCTTGCGATTGGATATGGTAGCGCCTTGGGGAGCATGATTACTTGTATGTTCCAAAGGACAAAGTCCTAAGATTGTAATGATAGGGTATTGTTGGATTGATTTCCTACACAAGCCAAAGGACTAGGTCTTATAATGATGAAGGGGAATTATGGAGCTTGATTTCTCGCAAAAACCAAAAGATGAGGTCTTGGCATGGGAATAGTGTGATATTATGGTCCTATAATAGAAATGGTACGATATGGTGGAGTTTGATTTATTGCATAAGCCAAAGCATCTAAGTCTTCCTCATAAACCATATCATCCCAATCATGAGTAGGCTTATAAGCTGGTTCTTAACTATGTTTCATGTAGTGATTATTGTAAAAAGGGTATGAATTCATATACCAAACAACATTACCTATAGTTGGGTCTTTAAAATCTTCCTCACAAGCCTCTTCATACCAATCAAGGTCTTAATTTGGATTGTAAGTTGCTTTGTGACTTTGTTCCCATGAATGATTAATATGAGGTAGATAAAAATTTGTCTCAAAAACCTCATTAGCATCATTAGGTCTTGACAAAAGCCATAAAAGTCATTTTGCGTGGCCATTCTATCATAAATCAGATTGTAAGTGACTCTACCATAAGTGTAACAAGACATATCTACATAAACGATGAAAGCTATGAAAATAAAAAGACTTAGAGTTCTACAAACTCTAAAAAATTATGTCCAAAGGACCAATCATTCAAACTTGGTCTATCTTGGTCGAAGGGGTGGAGTTGTATCTCCAATATGGTCTAAAAGTGGAGTTGTATCTCTAAAATTATTTGTGCTAAAAATTGGCATAAAATATCCTAACATCAAATGTCTAATTCCAAATGGCATATGCATAAAAGGTTAAGCATTTGAATAAAAACTAGCATGTCAAAGGTCCAGGTTAAAGTGTTCCAAACAAGGTCTAAACTAGGAAAGGGAAAAGCTAAGTTACTAGGTCTTTTGTCCAAACACAGAGTCAAAATCTAGGCTCAAACAAATAGGCATGTGCTAGGACTTTTGGCCAAATGGAATCAAAATGTAGACTTGAAACAAAGGCTGATATGATTTAATTTAATCTAACAAGTTTGGAAATAACTTTGACATAAACTTGACATATGGAATCAAACATAAATATGATCAATGGGCATAAGGTATAAGACAAGGCTCTTTGAGAAAGGCTATGTTATCCTAAATAAAAGTACAAACAATGATGAGGATGGGCTTTAAACAAATAAACCGTCAATAGTTTTCAAATTTGGGTAATCGATTAATTGAAGTTATGCAACCCAAAAGAGAAAGATCTATTTATCAACCCCATCAATTCAGGCCTAAACATAAATCAATCAATGTTTGGATCCAAACTTAACAAGGCTAATTGAAAACTAAATATTGGAAACTAGGGTTTGACTAAATAAATTAGACAAGATTGGACAACATGATAGCACAAGATAAAGGTCCAAATTATATACACAAAGTGGTTTGAAAAAAATGGCTTTGATACAATGGTGAGCTATTCTTGAAACAAATTGAGTAGCCTAATGGTGTACGCATACTTAAATGATGTGGTTAATGTTATGTTTCAAAAACTTAAAAGGCTCAAAATGGTTTGACATGACTTGGGTAGCATAACACTACCCTTCACAAATCAAATGCATTGTTTTGACATGGCTTATGAACAAACAAACAAATATTTAGGCTCAAAACATATCAAGAAAAAATGACCAAAATACACTAATTATAACCGTCTACATCCTAGCAAAGGTATGGCAAAATGGGGTTTACTAAAATAGCAAGGTTTCATTCATTTCTAGGGGAATCAATTACATAATGACTTTCACACCAAATACTGCTAAAGAAAAGCACATATTTTGGGTCAGTATCACTTGGCTTGTTGCATAAAGGTCTAATATTTTTATAACCACTACATCCTATTATTCACTCAGTGTAGTGTGATGTCCAAAGTATCACTAAGTCCCGTGTGCAACTCCAAAGGATTTAAATGAAGTCAATGTCAGGAGATGAAACCCTAGGTCAAAGCTTCCCTAAAGAACTTGCAAGAGGTGATGAAGTCCCCCTCACAAGCTAAGATGCATAAAAATAAATAAAACAAGAGAGTAGAAAGACTTTAGGGTCATTTTCAAGGTCACCCAAACTTTGATGAGTTTTTAGGGAGTGATTTAGATGACTTTATTTCTAAGCCTTGGACTAGGCTACTTGCAATAGGAATGACACTTTTGATTCCAAGGGTTCCCTATAGAGGACAAATGGAAGAGCATATACACAACATTCCTATTTTTTCTAAATAAAAATTTGATTAAACAACTATTGCAAACAAAAATTGATAAATGTGTTCAATTTTAAACCCATAATGAAATATTTGGTGGTGTTTATTTAACCCCTTAGTCTTAGTTACAAACTTTGAAAACATTCACCAAAAAATTTAAATTCTTTGTTAAACACCAAACAAGGTTATTAATTGGTTTTTAAACATGAAAAGGTGATTTAAACATGTTTTTATCAAATTTAAATCTTGGTCGTATAGCAAAATTGTTAGCATGTCCTTTAGCTTTGAAGTTCTTTTTAGCTTGAAATAATCAACTTTAAAAAAATAGCTCTTAGGTCTATGATTTTAGAAAAACATAGTGACTGATGTCAATTATTACGATTGATGTCAATTACTCTAGCTAATTGAGATCTAACCAATGTCAGTTTTGCTAATCAATGTTGGTTAAGATAGGTAACCGATGTCGCTATTACTTGTCAACGTCGGTTACTGTGTAAAACTGTGGCAAACAAAAATGGCAAAATAAAGTTAGAAAATCAATTTGTAAGAGTTTTAAAGGCTCAAATAAATATTTTAGAGTTGAAAAATGATCTCATTCATGTGTAGAATGCATCTAGTCCCACTAGGTGTGCCATTATGTGATCTAGGAATTTGACTCAAGAGAGGATAGTTAGTATGGTGTTAGTTCCAAAATGAAAACAAAATGAAATAAACACACTAATAACATAACATCTCTAGGCCTAAACACTAGGGAGAACTTAGTTATCAAAATTAAATTACAAGCACAACTAAAAATCCTAGGATTAAAGACAAGATTTCCTTCACCTTCCTTGGATGCTCCAAATGCCTTTGTACTGGTGGCTTGCTCAGCTTGTGCTCATGAAATCCTTGGCAATGGAGGCTTGGATACCTCCATCTCTTCTTGGCACATTTGGATTGTGGCTTGGCTTGGATTGGAATCAATTTATCATGGTAACACTAATTTATTAAATATTTTAGAACCAATTTGGCATTATAAATTTGCATCAAAAAAGTTTTTGAAATGATGTTCATGGTGTCTCTATTTATAGATTTTTAGACTTGATCAGAATCAAGCTCAACCATCCATCTCAAGATTGAGATGTGTGGTTGAGGATTAATTCAATTTTTGGGATTAAGTTTTTAATTATTCTCATCATGACATTGGAAGGAGGGGCAATTAAGAGGCATGAAAGGCATCATGGACGACATTAATGAGGCATGGGAGGCATGAATCTTGATATTTATGGCATTTATATCTTAGGGATGTCTTCCTAAGAAATGAGGTCACTTGATGATGTAGATATCCAATATTCATTTATAAAAATAAGTATTCAACAAGTTTCCATGGAATTATTAATTAGGCCTTGATTTGGGATAATTAGCTCTTAAGCATGATTAAGCACTTTATGCACAAACTACTCAAATTGATCAAAATACCTTGTTATTGGTCCTAAATTTGACTAGATTGGAATTGGAAGTCCACATCAGATGCATTAGATTACTATTACTATTAAGGATATTTCTAACAACAAATAACAAAGGCATGCATCTTGTACAAAAGATTTGATAGGAAAGAGCAATCCAGAGCACCTAGGTGCAAAATTGACATTTTGACTCAAAATGGACTGATTAAAGTTAGCTGGCCCATAAATTGTATTGCCCCATTTATGGATACTTTGGATCAAATTGGCACTTGAATATGTCATTTTCACATCATTTAGCATGTTTTAGTTTTTTAATCCAAATTGTGCATTTTAGGTAGAAATTGGCCAAAAGCTTGGTTGAAGGTTATCAATGGCAAGTTTTAGGTGTCTACAATTTGCCCTTATTTGGGAAGGAATTGCAATATATAATCATAGTAATGTCTTCTCAAAGAATGAAAAGGTCTTGTATGTCTATAAATACAATGATGATAAACTAAATGTATAATGCTCCCTCGAGGGAATGGTTGGCATAAGCAAGTCAGTAAATGGTGCCTCAAAAAGAAAGAAGTGAAATAAGGGGACCAAAGAAAGGAAAGATGATGGGGTGAAAACACAATGATATTGAAAAAGTAGTCAAAATCATTGAGAATTCAAGAGGGATGGTGTGCAATGGTTTTCACAACGGTGGTTACAATCATTGAGAAGATGGAGCTATCCTAGTTAGGATAGACAAACAAGATAACATGCCCATGTATAGGTAGAAAAGGTAAAGTGGTGACAACATAATTATTTTCCCAAAGGTGGTTATAATTAGTGAGAAATGTAGATGGTATGGTGTGTAATGATTTGCCCATAGACAGTTATAATCATTAGACCCTAATTATGACAAACATGATAAACTTAGTTGAGGATGATGATAACTTATCATAGAGGGTAATGATGAATTAGAACAACCTACTAGTAGGGAGATGCTCATATGAACTAATAAAGGTTGGAATTCTTTCATGTTTAATTACTTTGTTTGGGATATAATTAGGAGTGAGTCAAGATGCTAATGTTGAAAAGATGCTACCATTGATGAATAGACTTCTTAAAGTTGAGGTTTGTTGTAGCATGTGTCAGTAGGCATCATGGTATAACATCATGAGGACTTGGCCAAAATATGCATAAGGACTAACTCCCATAATCTAATACTCAATAGAAAATAATGCACCAATGATAGAAACCATGATGACAATGTAAACATATGAATATGGATGGGTTCAAGTGTAAGTGTGGGCAAGGAATCAACCATTGAACACACATAAACTAAATCAAGGCAACGGTGTTAAAAGTAAACAAATAGGTGGACAAACAAACAAAATAAGTAGAAAACAAACAAACAAATAAAGCAATAGAAACTTTATGAACATTGCCCGTAGAAAATAGATGACAACTTAACAAATGAACAAAATGGGGGAATAGAAGAAAATAAAGGGGTGTTCGAGTTGTATCCATATGTACTAGGTAAGTGGATGCTACCTACATAGTTACATGGATGTAATATCCAATAAAAAACTTCAAGCCAAATGTAATTCTCTGAGGGAATGGGAAGAATGTGATAACTAAAAAAAACAAACAAAATGGATGTGATAGAAGAATAGGAATGGTCTTGAAAAATGGAAAGTGCATGAGAGAAAAGGCCAAAAAGGTTGGGGAAACTAAATGACAAGTGATTTTATTATAACTTAGTAAGGGTCCCCAGAATCCTTAAGGCAAAGAAGTGGTCAATGTTTTTGTTCTTCTCTTAGCAATTTTTCGAAATGTTTTTGGAATTGTTTGAAGTATCTCAACTCAATTGAGAATGATGAGACACTAAATGGTTAAATATTTAAAAATATTGAGAGAATTCAAACTTAGGTTGCTCACAAAATAGTTAGAGCATGGCTTAGAGTGCTTGTAAAATGGTGAGAGTGTGGCTTAGGTTTCTCACAAAATGGTGAGAGTGTGGCTTAGGTTTCTCAAAAAATGGTGAGAGTGTGGATTAATTTGCTCACAAAATGGTGAGAGCATGGCTTAGGGTGACTGAGCTGACCTCAACAAGTATCGAGTGCTGCGTACATAGTCTCAGAGTAGGACCTCAAGTCACTATAGTTCTATCCACACAAAAAATAGGGAAAAACTAACTAGGTCTCGACAAGTTCTCAAATCTAACAAATGGCCAATCAAATGAAAACATCGATGGCAAGGTGATGAAATAATGAATGGTAAACAAGTGTTGCCCTTAGTTTGCCCATAGTCAGTTATAACTAGGAGACAATGACATAGGTCAATGATACTAATTTGTCCATAGGTTGTAGAAACTTTCAAAAAATAAATTAATTAGTAAATCTCAATAAACTAAAATTAAGTTGATATATTCATATAAAATAATGAAAAATATAATTATTATCAACTCTACATAAAAATAAAATCTAATATTTCTCTCTCTCAATAGTAAATAACAAAGCCTCACTCAAATTACCACATATATTATTTAAAAATAAAAACTAATATTTGAAAAAAAGATTACAAAGATTCCTCTCTTCAATGTTTCAATAGATTGAATTTATTATCACATATATTATGCAACCATATTTTGAATTATAAATATAAAATATACTCTTAAAAAATCCATGGGTTAATTTACAAAACCATCATAGGTTGAATATTGTGCCCACTAAAGGTGGGTACAAATAATATATTAATTTTAAATAATATAATACTAGAATACTCCTTAATGACATCAACCCTAGATGTTTAATGGTAAATATAATTATGGACTTACCTCAGACAACTAAGTAAATGAACTCCTTTAACCACTTACCTAACTTACCTTTACACATAGGAACACCCATAAAGACTTGTAACTATTTACTAATACTTAATCATTTATTATAAGGGGCATCTTTATAAAAAATGCATGTCCACTTTAAATATATTTACTATAACTTAAACTAACAGTAAGGACTTTGGAAAAAGTCATAAAAAACCATATGAACCAAAGTCAGTTCTTCAAACACATAATAAGTTGGTTTTTTTTTCACTATATCAAGTGGTTTTGTAATAATTTTAGTTGTTTGATCTACATTAGGGTAAAAGATTGGTTCTAAAGATAATAATTTTAGTTATATGATCTAAGTAGGGTAAAATATTGGTTTCAATGTTTTCTTTGGCACTAGCATTCTTATAAAAGGATACTTAATATATATGTGTTTAGTTTTTACATTAAATATTAGATTCTTAAACATATTGATTTCCCTCTAATTATTCATACATAAAGGAATAACAACAATCTGAGACACTCGAATAACTTCAATAATGATTCATATATATAATATCACTACATAAACATCCCATGTTACTGATTATGTTGATGAATTATCCACAATATTTAGATTTTTACAACACCACAAACTAGAAACTAAACCCATATGCATAGTGTAACATGTTATGTATACCCTTTCATCCACACAACCATCATAATTTGCATCATAATAACCAAAAAGTTTCAAATTCTTGTTCTATAAATATTAAAGGTCATGTATTCATTCCATGTAAATAACAAAGTATTCATTTAGTTGATTTCCAATGATTTTATTTGAGCTCATGCATAAACCTAGATAAAATAATCACCATAAAATAAATATGTGGGATAGTTTTCATCAAGTACATCAAGCCATCTACTAGTTTTCTATATTTTGTGCAATCAGAATATTCATCTTCAACATCGGTAAAAAATTTCATTCTCTATAGGTGTTATTTCTAGTTTCCACTCATACATAACAAACATTTATAACAACTCTAAATTTTACTTAGTTTGTGAAATGAAAACAATTTTATATTTCTTAGTTACCTATATGCCTAAGTAATAGTGAATAAGACTTAGATCTATCATCTTTAACTCTTCTTTTAGTTCTTTCTTTGTGGCCCATTTGTGTTTGTAATATTTCTTATAATAAACAAATCATCAACATAGAGGTTAATAATCAATTACTTATTTTCATATACTCAAATGCATAATGTATCATCTTATTTGGTCTGCACAAAACTAATTGTTTACAAGTAAGAATACATATTTTCTTACCAAGCCCTTGGTGCTTATTTGAGCCCATGTAATTATTTTACTAATTGCCACACCTTATTTTCAGCATTATATATCTCAAAACTTTGTGGTTGTGTCATATAAACTTCCTCATATAGATGACTATTTAAAATTTCATTCTTAGCATCCATTTGATTTACTTTCCACACATTATGCAATGAAAATGTAAGAACCAAGTGAATGGTGTGACACTTAGTAGTGGGTAAAAATGTGTCCTTATAATATTTACCTTAGCATTATGCATAATTTTTTTCAACAAGTCATGAATTATTCCTACTAATAGAAACATTAGAATTATACTTAACTCTATAAACCCACTTGCATCTAATGGGTTGAATATGTGGAACATGATTAACAAGAAGTTAGCAATAATCCAGGTATGATTGTTTATTATAGAATCATATTCAACCTTTATAGCATTTTTCCAAATGTTTTTATATATTTTTGTTCATATGTAGATGGTTCAGCTAGGAAATTAGTAATCAAAGCAAAATTTACTTGTTTATATGAAAATTTGAGTCTTATTTTACCAACTTCATTTTTTTCATTTAAAAACATTACTATGATCTTAATTAGGATTATTCAATAAATTTATAAGATTAGGGACACCAAAAGTCTATTCCTATGAATCAATATGTGTACCATTATGATTATATATTTATGGAGAAGTACAAGTAGCTAGGGGACTTATAAAATTTCCATTGTTTTCCAATTTTTTCATTTCCCATAGAATTAGTTGAAGATGTAGTGGTGTAATAATTTTGGATTAATCAGGATCAAACATATATATCTTAGATCATGTCCATAAAATAAATAGACACAAATATTAGGGTATAATAGTATACCACCATAGTTGTATTAAGTAAACTCAATGATAAAAATATACAATAAACCTCTCACTTTCTCTTCTCTATTGTATTATAAAAAGTGAGGGATAACCTTTATTTTATAGACCCTTAAAGGCCTCATAAATTCAAGTAGTTGAATAGATGTAAGTGGTTTCATAGAGTCTATATTGGTATGCAATTTAGACTTAATGAACCAAAATTACTATCAAGACCAATAGGTCAAGATATAAAAACAATAACTCATAATTCATTCATATGGATTGTCTAAAATAATTAAAAGATCATGCATAAATAAGCCTTAACTCAGAAATAGAGTTGACATGCAAAAATTTGAAAAAAAAGTAAAATCTAAAAAAAATTCTATTTTAAACAGTTGTTATTTTTAGTAGGTTTTGCATTTAAGCACATGAAACTCTAAAAATCTCCTAAAATACTCTAAACACTAAAATTAGCCTATAGGATGAATTTCAACTGAAGTTCACGTCTGGTTATAAAAATAAAAAAATATGAAAAAATTTATTAAATTACAATTTTAGACCCTTAGATGGTCTCGTTTGACCTCCAAAAAATTTCAAAAAATTCCTCTTAGTGGAAAGAGTAGTTACAGCAACAAAAAAATTTATATAGTCATTTTGGTGTGTGGAATAGCTCAAACAGAGCTATGGATCAAAATTTATGGCCTCTGAAAGTCAGCCTATTTTTTCTGCATCAGGACTTCAATGCAAGTTTCTATGTGGGTGTACAACATGGAATTTAGTGCAAGTTACATTTCCAAATACAATTATTTTCTAAATAAGAAAATAAGGAATCATAAGATAATTTTTTAGTAACTAAGTAAGCTTAAGGTATAATGATGAATGTACACCAACACTCCCTTTTAAGTAAAACTTAGGGTGTGTCTACAAATATTAAGGCTAAACCTAGGAAATGGGTCCCAATACTAAGTCTTATGAGGTGACCATATACATTGAATATCATTTCAATAAATATAAGTTCAAAAAAGTGTTGATATATGCTATAAGGATCAAGAAATAAATAAAACACATAAAAATTAGTATAAGACATTGAAAGAGAAGTGTTTTGGATGGGTTAAATCTATCATAAAAGGTGCACTGGGTGGACTGATCCACTTTTGAATAATTACTAGAAGTAGATGTTGAGATGTGTCACAAGGATACCAAATAAAAATACATACAACACCCAAGGAAGGTAGTATAATAAACCCAAAACTCCACCCCACCCCACACCCCCACTCCACCCCCCATAATTCCATATGGGTGGAGTGTAAAAAAAATACATGAGTGGTATGAATCCATGACTCAAACACTAAAAAAATATTGGGGATGCTAAAATTCACTTGCCATAAGGAGTTGTACAAACTATCAAGAAGTATAAAAATATACAAGAAAAGAAAATATCCTCCAAAAAATGAAATTATGTAAATAGAGAAGGGATTCAAAATATGTCCTAGAAATAATAGCATGATCAAAAGTGGTAGATGAAATTAACCAACTACTATTGAATAGGGTGAAGAAACTCAAAATAAGTGGTTGTGTGAGTGTTACAAATTACCTTCTTGAATATCATGTTAAAAAACGTATAAGGTTTTCTATCGATATGGCCATATGAAAAAGAGACAACTAGTTCCTCAACATGGTCTCAATAATGAGGCCATGTTAATTACCATGTAAAGAGTGAGTAAAATACATAAATTTTCATTACATAAGAACCATAATATTATGTACAAAAAAAATCATGTGGTTTCAAAAACAATGGTGCCCAGGATGGAGTTAGGATGATGGAGAAATTACCTATATAAATTAATAACATAATGAAAATGGGGTTAGAAACTTACATGTGTAAAACATCTCTCTCATGAGAAATCCACACAAAATGAGGACAAACAGAGTCCAAATTCAAAAAAATCATAAAAAATAAGTAGTTTTCAAAAAAATGTCAAAAAAAGTCCATAACAATGGGAACACATCTATGGAAGTTTTCCTACAAAAAGGATTGCACAAAGTGGATAGGAAATAAAGTTTTTTTTTTGGGGATGTGGCCACTTTTCATGCCAAAACCACTATTCAATTTCAAATAGATAATAAATATGTGAAACAAACACTAGCTCTCTCAAGATATAAAAAAGGGTTGCCTGATTATAGTAGGATATTCATGTAATTTGTTAAAAAATAACCCCTTGAACACATTGGAGGGGGTTTATCAATTGATTAAGTTACTTTATTTTCCATTATGCTTATCCTTAGTTATTCATCATTTTTAATTTAGGTTCAACTATGGAAACTTTAGTTTCAATTCAATGTAGATAGTTTTATGATCTATGAAACTACGTATAAGTAAACATTAGTAGATAACATTTTAATTAACATCTAATATTCATTATGGAGAACTACTATAGTCATTATTATTTTATAATTCATACTTGAATTTGAAAATTTAAGATATACAATATGAATGAGCATATATTCAACATTTTATTGTTAATCTATTAGTTATGATTTTGATCACTGTGAGTCTATATTACCCCATGGCTTAGCCTTCATCCATTTGTTGATTTCTTTTATACATATATCAATATACTAGGATTGGGAAAGATAACCAATTATCTAAAAGATATCTTTATGTTCAATTAAAACACTACCCACCATCTCTCTCGGACAATTTAGTCACCCATCGATTATCATTAGATGCATCCAAATGTCATTGGAGTCTAACATCGAATCATGAGGGGATACCATTATAATTTGAGATAGTAAATATATCCTTTGTCCTTTCAAAAATGGTACCATTTTGGGGTTAATATCCATATGTGACTCCTCCACTATCCCCATGATGGGTAAGAGTTGTATTTTGATTTTTTAGGTCTAGAATAGTCAATCCCTTTTGCCCTGTGACTTAAAAGATTGGTCAATATATTAGGTCTTAGTCAAATCCATGTAGAATGCATAGTTTAATTCAAACTCATACCTATTAAATATCTATATTTAATTATTTTATAATAAAATATTGTTTATTTAATTTATTTAGATAGATCAAACTAATATATTTTTTTAAACAAAAACTTTAATTAAATTAACCCCAAACATATAATTAAATAATAAAAATATTATATATAATGGAGGAGAAATGGGGAAATCCTCAAGATCAAAAATCAAAGATGCACAAAATATTTTTGGAGTGGTTTCTTACCTATTGATTTAGGATCTACTTGGAAAAAGTCCCAAGGCTACCCTTGAGAGTGCATTCAAGATCAAAGAAGGAGATTCAAAGACACTGTAGGAGGATCACCCAGAAGAAGAATCCAAGACAACCTCCCAAATTGAAATTTAGAGATCTAGTGAAGAAAAGACTCATGTAAAAGTCTCAATAAAAATAGATTATTTTGAATCTAGATCATATGATAAACATAAGGAATACAAAACTAAAAAAAATAAGGACATGCAGTAGCTACAAACAATATCATAGACTGGGTAATGTTATCATTCCTTATCTTAAGAAAGGCTTTATTTTCGAAAATTTGATGACTCTTACCAAGATTTGCCCAAAATATGAAGAGACATCTGATTTTACATCTATGCTAAGTTAAATAGCATTAATATATATATTTAATGGATTTTGACCTACTCTTCCTAATCTACATGAGTATATAAGCCAAGAGTGGGCTCCTATCATATCAGGAGAGGTGGAAATATTCCCTTGTGCCTAAGGGTTATTCATTGCATTTTTGGGACCAATCAAAATGATATGAGATGTTAAAAAAAGGGCTTTGGTTTCATAAGTGGGAGGAATTATTCATGAAGCCTTAGTTTTAAAACTTTGACCCCTTGACTAAAAAACCTCTCTCACATTCCAGTTTGGGTGAGGCTATCAAATTTTCCTTTTTATTTTTGGAGCTTACCAACCTTTAAATAGTTCATATATGCTATAGGTGTTTTTTGTAGCTAAGACTCCATGTCTATAGGCTCCAAGTAAAATTCTATTGGATAAAATTTCCATCTTATGCGATAATGGTTTGCAAGTGGTTCAAAGAAAGAGAAAATAAAAAGCTACCTAGTGGAAGAGAGCCATATTAAACCACACATGGTTGAAGTGAGTTAAAAAAGAGTGAATCTAAGGAATGAATGATATATAATAATCCCTTGGAAAAATTAGAAGAGTAAAAAAAATCATAGGAAATGGAGATCACATTGAATAACATGGATGGGAAAATAGAATTTCCCATGGAAGAATGACAAAAATCAGAAATGAAGAGAAAAAAGGATCACAAAATCCCTAATCTAAATTGAATAAAATGAATCTTAGATTTAGAAGAGGGACAAGATTTGTAACTTCAAATCATCCCAAAAAATTTAGAGGGAAAAATGAAAATATGACATTAATAGTTTAATTTAATCTTTTGTTTATTTTTATATTAATTTAAAAAAACATGCATGCATGCTCTATAGAAAGGATACATGCATGTTCTACCAAAAATTAGGCATGCATGCAAGTTTCTGGAGTTGCATGCATTCATGCATGCTTGTGTTTCTTTACATGCAAAAAAAATGCATAAAAAAGCAATGCATGCTATGTTAGGGAAAAAAAATTACTACCTATTTTTTAGAAAAGAGGAAACTTTGAGTTCACATAAGATGTAATTGGGAAATATTTCATTTAATATTTTTTTAAATTATTAAAAGATATATATTAAACACACACACACACACACACACACACACACACACACACACACACACACACACACACACACACACACACACACACACACACACACACACACACACACACACACACAGATAATAAGGTATTAACAAATACATATATTACAATTATGGATCCCTTGGACCCATACCCCTAGTCACTATAGTAAATCAACAAATAATTTTGATTTTTTCAATGATGATTAACAAAAAAGTCACAACACGTGTATGATCTAAATGGTATTTCACACCAGAAAAATAGTTCATATAAGACTACTAGTTTTCAACCTAATGACCTATTACAAATGACTCGATGATTGTAAAATGATCGTGGGTTGATCACATCAAGTTTTCATCATCCAAAAAATTAGCCACACATATATTATTAATATGAAACATGCATCCTATAATTCTATACATTCTTTAAAATGAACGTCCATGGGTACCAAAAAGGGATCCCATAATCTTTTATTTAAAGATAAGCTTCATTTTAATAATAAAATTCAAGCTGGATTTCTATAATATTTAAAATACAAAGCATGTTTGATTTGGGTAACTTTTTTGAGCCACAAAATAGACATAAAAAGGGGAAAATTATAGGTTTTTCAATTAAAATATTTGCTAATTCTTATATGGGTAGCTTAGAATTCAAATCTTCTTTCTCTTTCTCTTCTTTTATATATTGTAATTAACTCATATTAGCAAAATTTTTGTGGCTTCCTTGGACCTTTATGTTATGAATCTAAAATATAATATCAAAAATACACTAAATAATATGTGCGCACGCGCGCACGCACACACACACACACACACACACACACACACACACACACACACACACACACACTGAAAAATATAAGAGATGTGTCTATGAAATTCCCTAATACGACTTATATTTATAAATATCCTTAATTTATAGAAACACCATACCATATTTCTTAGGGGGAATAAATCACTCTATTATCACAAGCCTATTTGAGAGAGAATATCCTTATTTTAGCATACACTCCAATTAATATTTTTATCCTTGATGTCTTATACAATGATATTCCCATCCTTATATAGACCTTCTTATAATAATAAATGTGTATATCACTAATTCCAATGTCAGTTGACTCATTTCTCAATATAATAAATACTACAAGTTGTTCATATCACTCTAAATAATATACCTTTTAAGAGGATATGTGCTACATGTCAATGTATTTGTCCACCAATGTAAATTACATTCCACCCCCATTACCATGTTTTTCCATCATGACATGAAAATAACTACAACTAAAAGTATGTTTTATTCAAAGCTTAGTAATCAATTATAGTCCCATCCATGCATCTTATTCTTCTTCTTCATTTGCTTGGATATGATCATGTAAAATAACTCAATGATAAACATGATAATATGAGGTGGATACTAAAGGGAAGCATATAGATCTATGTATGGATCGACCAATAAAACAACATAAACTATAAACATTTTAACAAAAAATCACCAAAGAGAACATTTGTGGAAAATCATTGAAATTTTTTGGAAGAACCTCTTTGAATAGCTTTAAATAATCCAAGTTAAGAAGAAAAGAACTTTTTGCATCGTGTATGGCGGAGAATTTTAATATAAGACCAAATAAATCATTCTCATATAAATAAAATAAAAATTCATACCATACACTACATTTAACCTCCAAATCTATCATTGCATCTTTTTATTTTTAATATTCCCATGTCACAATTATATGCACTCGCTAGTATGACCTAAAACATTCTATTTCTCTCAATAAACTACTTGAATAAGGTAAATCAAATAGATCCTATGTATACTTGGACAAGTGGGTAAGGACAAATGATATTTATAGATCAAGAAGAGGGTAATATATAACTCAAATGTTAAGAGGAAAGGGTTCCAAAGCCTAAGCCTATGAAATAAGGATATAGCTCTAATTAGATAAAAATAAAGGTAATGCTAATGATTGTAAATATGCAAGTAAAGTAAATGATTGTAAAGGGGTACAAGTAAACTAAATTATGGATAAGTGATTGTAAACAAGGTAAGGCAAAATGGTCAACAAAATGGAGGTTCAGGTAACCTAAAGTGATTAATGGAAAGCCTAATCAACCCTATATCTATATCAGCTTATTCAATATAAAGACAATCCTAAACAAAGATACACACATACATGCATAAAAAAATAAGTGACATCTAATCTACTAAGAAAGTAAATGAAAGAGTCTAGGGATATAAATACTTATCTTGGGGTGGAATGTTTCAATATTCTCATTTGGATCAAGTGCAAATTTGCAAGAAATTATAAGATGAAGACCTTAAATGGTTGGATAAAGACCTAGATATTCTTAGTTAGTAACTCCCAATGACCATTCATTGTCAGAGTTTATAATATAGAAAATGAAAATAAAGAACTCAAACACAAGCTTTCTATCCTAGTTAAATTTAGCAAAGTCATGATTAACAATTCCATGAATAGTATGGAAGGCCTATCCATGTGCTTCAATAATAAGGAAGAGACTACCGAAGGAATTAGACATAATAAAAAGCTCAAAGGAATCACTAGTGGTAGTGAGGAGGACAACATCAATAGATTCATTGATAAAAACCTCAAGATTATGACTGAATAATAGACCAAGACATATGAAAATTGGAAAATCTTCAACCACTGAATGTCTTGGGTGTTGGTTTGGTCTATGTGTGTTGTTATTTTTCTATGTTTTTGCTATATTTCTGCTATTTTTATTCTTTTTGGAACCTTTTATTCCTTGGGATCTTGAATTGCTCTATACCTATGGGTGTCCATAGGATTGATAGCATTGTACAGGTTGGGTCCCATTAATACCCACTTTTACCCTTATAAGAACTCCTAATGACCATTTGTATTGAACTACAATGACACCATAGGACTAGAACTCCAATATAAAGTTTTAAGCCATTAAATATCTCAAAACTCCATAGGGTAGTAATGAAAGTGTAAATATAGTGTATGATTGTGATATATCTTTTAATAATGAAGTATGACCCCTATATATGGTTACAATACCCAAAACCAACCCAAAAATCTAAGCTATCAGTATCAACTAGGTCTATATGGTTGAAATATGTTGATTGTAACAATATGGTATTGACTAGGCTGATATAGTATAAATGACATAAGATAGACTTAGAATTGTATTTATTTAAGTCATATAGTATATATAATAAAGATCTATGAAAAAAATGGCAATAGTTAGGATGATACCATAGGATATAGAGAAGCTAGCATATCTAGATATGAAGTAGACATATAATAAATTTGGATAGACACTTGGAGGAGATTAGACTAATGGTAGTGATGGTGTAACATGATTGTATGCAAATGTCTCTTGAAAATACTGAGATCTTGTCCCACCCAATTCTTGGTGTACCCTTTATGTTGTGCAATTAAGGAGATTGATGCATCAACAAGCCATTGAAGAGAAATCATCAATAAAGTGAAAAAATATTAGGTGTATACAACATCTACACTAATAAGTAATCTATAAAATGCATTATCAATTACTTTTTCCCTTTATTTGAACACATCTTCCCTAAAATCTTTTGAATTCAAATTTTTTATATCACCTTTCAAGCACAAATCTAAAAATCATGTAAAAAAGTAGATCTAGTTTTTTACTTTCAATTACAAAAAAGCCCCTTGATTTGTTGACCCATAATAAAAGATACAAATTTTATTTAAAGGTCATGCATTAAAAAGTAAGTTCGCATGGTCAATTTTATATCACCATATCTCACTTGATATTTCTCTAAATATTTATTGCAACCATATTTTGAAAATCTCTCAAAATATTTTATCTATACATGAAAATTAACTTGATTTGGATGCTTGTGTAAGTAGAATGACTTTGTTCAAAGTAAGTTCTTTTTTATTGAAAAAAAAAACAATGTTTTCAAATAAAGAAATCCCACTTTACATGTAAAGAGCTCTAATATTAGATGTTATTAACCTCACATATAATATCAAAAATACAATGAATAATATGTAGAAAATATATACTACACAACATAAGAGATGTGTAGGCAAAATACACTAATATGAGTTATATTCATAAATACCCTTAAGATAGGGAAACACCATACTATATTCCTAAAGGGGAAAAATCATTCCAATACTATAGGTATTTCTAGTGGGGCAGCCTCATTATTATTTTATACAATCCAATTACACTTTTTTTATATGGTGTCTTACACAATGATATTCCCCTCCTTATATAGACCCTCTTACAATACTAGATGGGTATATCACTAATCCCAACAAAGGTTGGCTTATTACCCAATATAATAAATACCATAAGTTACCCATATGACTTTAAATAATATACCTACTAAGAAGATGTGTGCCACATGACAACATCTCCACCCACAAATATACATCTAATATCATCTCTCTATGTATATTTCACTCTTAAGTCCCTATCTTTTAGAAATTTAGATCTAAATTCTTTGTTATTTTTATCCAAGATTTAATTCAAAACTTTCTATGTGATAGACATCAATGTATGTGTATTTCCTATAATTAATGAATGTAGTTATGACTAACAATGATCATCCCTATACATTTTTCTTATTGCATATAATTTCATTTCAGACTTTAAATTAGTTATTACCTCTTTGGTTCTTTTTTTGTTTCATATTCATCTTCTTTCTTACATATTAAAATAGTTTTGTGTATGTTTCAATAAGGAGTGTAAAATTTCCTTCTTATTGCATCGCCACATTTTTATTTTATTTTTCTCTTCATTTCACCTTGTAACTTTTTATTTCAATAATTTTAGTTTAGGTATAATGACACTAGGTAGTTAATAAAACCAACCATCTCTAGAGGTTCTCTAAAAGGAGTAGTCCCACACTTAGTAGAGATCTCATTGTTGTGATTGTTGTGCACATGTAATTAGAAAATATATTAGACCATCAATGTGTGTGTGTGTGTGTGTGTGTGTGTGTGTGTGTGTGTGTGTGTGTGTGTGTGTGTGTGTGTGTGTGTGTGTGTGTGTGTGTGTGTGTGTGTGTGTGTGTGTGTGTGTGTGTGTGTGTGTGTGTGTTTTTATGTATTATATATATATATATATATATATATATATATATATATATATATATATATATATATATATATATATATAGGCTTCCAATTATTATCATAATAAACAGGCTTTATCTCTTTATTGGTTTATTGAGAAAATATAATATAATAATTATATTTTATTTTTATCCAATTTTTAACACCATGTAAAAACAAGTGTTGGTGGAAATGTTGCACAAAACTAAAACAAATAAAAATTTATAATCATATATAACATGCATCTACTTTATGTCACTAAATTTGACACGATGTTTTCAAAAAAATAGTACAAAAACACCTAAATTGGTTTATCGAGAAAATATAATATAATAATTATATTTTATTTTTATCCAATTTTTAACACCATGTAAAACTAAGTGTTGGTGGAAATGTTGCATAAAACTAAAACAAATAAAAATGTATAATCATATATAACATGTGTCTACTTTATGTCACTAAATTTGACATGATGTTTTCAAAAAAATAGTACAAAAACACCTAAAACCATTGAGTTACAACTCAATTTTGACCCAAATTAAGGTGTAAATTTTAATAAATGTAGTATTTCAAATCCATTTTATTATGAAATAATATTTATTTATAAAACCAGTTACCTCTAACTTATTTAATTTCCAAATAAACCTTTGAAATGCTTCATCAAATTTGAAAATTAAATGGCTAG
Source organism: Torreya grandis (assembly GCA_037957365.1). Classification (NCBI taxonomy): domain Eukaryota; kingdom Viridiplantae; phylum Streptophyta; class Pinopsida; order Cupressales; family Taxaceae; genus Torreya; species Torreya grandis. The sequence goes on along the minus strand of JARHVA010000538.1, from coordinate 2,666,332 downwards.
ATTTTTTTTTTTGTATTTGTGTGCAAATAGTACATTTTTGTTTGATCAAAATATTGGAACATCCATTTTGGTCATACCATTCATACTAAAAATATCTCATCCAGTCCTTCTAAGGCCAAATTTTTCTTAGGTCTTTTTACATACCAACTTTAAGGGGAAAACTTCCCTCCCATTTACGGCTCAAGATATGAGTAACCAAGACCTAAAAAGGATCATAAATCTAAATTTATATGTTGGATACCTTCTTTAGTTTCATAATATTAAGCATAAACAACCTTAAACCCATAACACCAAATTCCCAAAGTAATGGAATTATAATTCATAATGCCACTCATGGATATCTGTTGGGTCTAGTTATCCAAGGTTTATTTAATATATTTTTTAGTTTTTGTAATTATGTATGGGGAATGCATTTCCTCTAAGATGACCCTTTATTATGTTTAAATCTTATTAATGTTTGTTATTATGGGAATAGGTGTAGATGGTTGAGTCTCATATGCAAACAAGTTTATTATGTAACTTGTTTTTAGCAAGTATTATAAACAAAAGATGTAACCTGTTTTCAATGAATAAAAATTATATAGTAAAATCCATTTTTTAATTTCATCATGTTATCAATTTATTATCAGTGGTATAAAATCCACCCAAAAGACCTGTGAGAAATAAATTCCTTGATTGGTGTAGAAAAACTACAAGAAATATTTGTCTTATGCTAAATTCTTTTTTAAGCATACAAATTACCATATATTTTTGCCTAAGGCATTGAAAATAGCTTGGAGGCATTAAATTATTTCAGGGGGAATCATTATTATTGTTGAAGGGTTTGAAATGAAATTGGGGTGTGATTTCTTAGTGCTAAAAACTATCTAAGAGCATGGGAATCATGTAATCCCTATCAAAGGTGTCCAAAAACATATAAATTGATGAAAAAGAATTATGCTTTCCAAAATTTTATTTATGAAGCACTGTTTTCTTTCCCATATGTATGAAAAAAATGCCAATCACTTGTAAAGGTGTGATGAGTTAAAAAGGTTATTTATTTTGTTAAAACAAATTGTAGGGTGCTTCAATATGATGCTTCCCTAAAGGGGATGAAAAATAGAGTTGGGTGTGTGTTTTTTTGAATCTAAAGCATGAGTTTGTTGCATTTAATGCTCTAAGAATGTGATCCATTACATATGCATGATATTTTCCTAAAAAAATACAAAAGGAGTTAAAAGTGTTGTTTTCCTCTGACAAAGCACGAAGCTTTCAATTTGTTTCAATGCATTAGAATATTAAGATAGAGTGAAGTTTATTCCTACGAAGGTCACCCAAAAACAAATAAAAATATATATATTATTTTGTAAATTTCATTATTTTTTAATTTTTTAAATTTTATTTGACTGTTGGACATTACAAACTCCAACATATAGGAAAAATTTAAATATCTTATATTGAAAAATACAACATATGTGTCTATGAAATTCCCTAACATGACTTATATTTAGAAATATCCTTAATTTATAGAAACACCATACAATATTTCTTATGAGGAACAAATCACTCCATTATCGCAAGCCTTTTTAAGAGGGAAATATCCTTATTATATCATACACTCCAATTAATATTTTTCCCTTGATGTATTATATAATGATATTCCCCTCCTTATATAGACCCTCTTATAATAATAAATGTGTATATCACTAATTCCAATGTAGGTCGACTCATTTCTCAATATAATAAATACTACAAGTTGTTCATATCACTCCAAATGATATACCTATTAAGAGGATGTGTGCCATATGTCAATGTATTCATTCACCAATGTACATTACATTCCATGCCCATTAGCATGTTTTTCCATCAAAACATGAAAATAACTAAAAATCAAAATATGTTTGCTTCAAATATTAGTAATCAAATGGAGTCCCATACATGCATCTTGTTCTTCTTCTTCATTTGCTTGGATATGATCATGTAAAATAACATAAAGATGAACATGATAATATGATGTGGATACTAAATGGAAACATATAGATCTATGTATGGATCAACCAATAAAATAACATAAACTATAAACATTTGATCAAAAAATCACTAAAAAGAAGATTTGTGGAAAATCATTGAAAAAATTTGAGGAACCTCTTTGAATAGCTTTGAATAGTCCAAGTGAAGAAGAAAAAAACTTTTTTCATCATGTGTGGTAGAGACTTTGAATATGAGACTAAATAAATCATTCTCATATAAATAAAATAAATCTTCATACCATACACTACATTTAACCTCCAAATCTATCATTGCATCTTTTTATTTTTAATATTCCCATGTCACAATTGTATTCTCTCACTAGGATGACCTAAAACTATCCTATTCTCTCAATAAACTACTTGAATAAGATAAATTAATAGATCCTATGCATACTGGGACAAGTGGGTAAGGACAAATGATATTTATAGACCTATAAGAGGGTAATATACAACTCAAATGTTAAGAGGAAAGGGTTTCAAAGCCTAAGCCTATGACATAAGGATATATCTCTAATTAGACAAAAACAAAGGTAATGCTTATAATTATGATTGTAAATATGCAAGTAAAGTAAATGGTTATAAATGGGTACAAGTAAACTAAATAATGGATAAGTGATTGTAAACAAGATAAGGTGCAATGGTCAATGAAATGGAGGTCCAGGTAATGTAAGGTGATTAATGGAAAACCTAATCAACCCTATATCTATATCAGATTATTCAATATAAAGAGAATCCTAAAAAAAGATACACACATACATACATAAAATAATAAGTGACATCTAATCTACTAAGAAAGTAAATGAAAGAGTCTAGGAATATAAATACTTATCTTGGGGTGGTATGTTTCAATCTCCTCATTTGGATCAAGTGGAGATTTACAAGAAATTGTAGTATGAAGACCTAAAATGGTTGGATGAGGACCTAGATATTCTTAGTTAGTAATTCCTAATGACCATTCATTGATAGAGTTTATAATCTAGAAAAGGAAAATAAAGACCTAAAAGACAAGCTTTCTATCTTAGTTAAAATTATCAAAGTCATGATAAAAAATGACATGAATAGTATGGAAGGCCTATCCATGTGCTTCAATAATAAGGAAGAGACTACCAAAGGAATCAAACCTAAGAAAAGGCTCAAAGGAATCATCAGTGGCAGTGAGGAGGACAACATCAATAGAGTCATCAATAAAAAGCTCAAGATCATGATTGAAGAATGGACCAAGGCATATGAAAATTAGAAAATATTCAAAAGATAAATGTCTTAGGTGTTGGCTTGGTCTGTGTGTGTGTTGTTATTTTATTGTGTTTTTTTGTATTTCTATTATTTTTGTTTTTTTAGATATTTTTGTTCCTTGGGAGATTGAATTTTTCTATGCCTATGGGCACCCATAGGATTAAGAGCATTAAATGAGTTGGGTCCCTTTAATACCCAATTTTACCCTTATAAAAACTCCCAATGACCATTCATATTGAACTTCAAAGACACAATAAGACAAGAACTCCAATATATAATTCTAAGCCACTAAATATATCCAAATGCCTTAGGGTAGTAATGAAAGTGAAAATATAATGTATGAATGTGATATATCTTTTAATAATGAATTATGACCCCTATGTGGTTAAAATGCCCAAAACTCTAAGCTATCAGTATCAACCAGGTTGATATGGTTGAAAGATGTTGATTGTAAAAATATGGTATTGACTAGGCTGATATAGTACAAATGACATAAGATAGACTTAGAATTGTGTCAATTTGGGTGATACAGTATATATAATAAAGAGCTATGAAACAAATGGAATCAATCATGATGGTACCATAGGATATAGGGAATTTAGAATATCTGGATAGGATGTTGACATAGAATAAATTTGGATAGACACTTGGAGGAGGTTAGACTGATAGTAGTGATGGTGTAACATGATAGTATGTAAACATCTCTTGAAAATACTAAGATCTTGTCCCACACCATTCCTTTTGTACCTTTTATGTTTTGTACTTAAGGAGATTGATGCATCGACAAGCCACTGAAGAGAAAACATTAGTAAAGTGATAAAGTGAAAAAATATTAGGTGTATACAACATCTACAGTAATAAGTAATCTATTAAATGCATTATCAGTTACTTTTGCCCTTATTTTAACACATCTACCTTAAACTCTTTTGAATTCAAAATTTTTATATCACCTTTATATCACAAATCTAAAAATCATGTAAAAAATAGATATAATTTTTTCCTTTCAATTACAAAAAAGGCCCTTGATTTTTTTACCCATAATAAAAGATACAAATTTTATTTAAAGGTCATGCATAAAAAATCATCAAAAATCAAGTTCACATGGTCAATTTTATATCACCATATCTCACTTGATATTTCTCTAAATATTTATTGCAACCATATTTTGAAAATCTCTCAAAATCCTTTATCTATACATGAAAAATTAACTTGATTTGGATGCTTGTGTGAGTAGAATGACTTTATTCAAAGTAAGCACTTTTTTATTGAAAAAAAATAATGTTTTCAAAAAAATAAATCCCACTTTCCATGTAAAGAGTTATAATATTATATGTTATTAACCTCATATATAATATAAAAAATACAATGAATAATATGTAGAAAATATATACTACACAACATAAGAGATGTGTAGGCCAATACACTAATATGATTTATATTAAGAAATACCATTAAGATAGGAAAACACCATACTATATTCCCGATGGGGAAAAATCATTCCACTACTGTAGGTCTTTCCAATGGGTAGCCTCATTATTATTGTATACAATCCAATTACACTATTTCTATATGATGTCTTACACAATGATATTCCCCTCCTTATATAGACCCTCTTACAATACTAGATGGGTATATCACTAATCCCAACAAAGGTTGGCTTATTGCCCAATATAATAAATACCATAAGTTACCCATATGACTTTAAATAATATACCTAGTAAGAAGATGTGTGCCACATGTCAACATATCTACCCATAAATATACATCATAATATCATCTCTCTATGTATATTGCACTCTTAAGTCCCTGTATTTTATAAATTCATATCTAAATTCTTTTATTTTTATGCAAGATTTACTTTGAAACTTTATATGTGATAGACATCAATGTATGTGTATTTTCTATAATTAATGTAGTTATGACTAACAATGATCATCCCTATACATTTGTCTTGTTGCATATAATTGCATTCCAAAATTTAAATTAGTTCTTACCTTTTTGGTTCTACTTTTTGTTTCATATTCATCTTATTTCTTACATATTAAAATAGTTTTGTGTATGTTTTGATAAGGAGCGTAAAATTTCCTTATTATTGCATCACCACATTTTTAGTTTGTTTCTCTCTTCATTTAACCTTTAAATTTTCATTTCAATAGTTTTAGTTTAGGTAGAATATCACTAGGTAGTTAATAAAACCAACCATCTCTAGAGGTTCTCTAAAAGGAGTAGTCCCACACTTAGTAGAGATCTCATTGTTGTGATTGTTATACACGTGTAATTAGAAAACATATTATACCATCACTATAATATATATATATATATATATATATATATATATATATATATATATATATATATATATATATATATATATATATATATCATGATGCTTCAAGCTTCCAATTATTATCATAATAGATTGGCTTTAGTTCTTTATTGGTTTATCGAGAAAATATATTTTATTTGTATCGAATTTTTGAGACCATGTAAAACTAAGTGTTGGTGGAAATGTTGCATAAAACTGGCACAAATAAAAATGTATAATCACATCGAACATGCATCTACTTTGTGTCATTAAATTTGACATGATGTTTTTTGAAAAAAAGTGCAAAAACACCTAAAACCATTGAGTTACAACTAAATCTTGACCCAAATTAAGGTGTAAATTTCAATAAATGTAGTATTTCAAATCCATTTGATTATGATATAATACTTATTTCTAAAACCACGTAGCTCTAACTTATTTAATTTATAAATAAGCCTTTGAAATGCTTCATCAAATTTAAAAATTAAATGGCTAGAATTTTTTTTTTGTATTTTTGTGCAAATAGTACATTATTGTTTGATCAAAAGATGGGAGCATCCATTTTGGTCATACCATTAATATTGAAAATATCTTAGCCAGTCCTTCTGAGGACAAATTTTTCTTAGGTCTTTTTACATACCAACTTTAAGGGGAAAACTTCCATCCCATTTATGGCTTGAGATATGAGCAACCAAGACCTAAAAAGGATCGCAAATCTAACTTTATATGTTGGATACCTTATTCAATTTCATAATATTAAGCATAAACAACCTTAAACCCATAACACCAAATTCCCAAAGTAATGGAATTAAAATTCATAATGTCACTCATGGATAACCGTTGGGTCTAGTTATCCAAGGTTTATTTAACATATTTATTAGTTGTTATAATTATGTATGGGGCATGCATTTACTCTAATATTCCCCTTTATTATGTTTAAAAATTATTAATGTTTGTTATTATGGGAATAGTTATAGGTGGTTGAGTCTCATATGCAAATGGGTTTATTATGTAACTTGTTTTTATCAAGTATTATAAACAAAAGATGTAACCTATTTTCAATGAATATAATTTATATAGTAAAATACATTTTTTAATCTCATAATGTTATCATTTCTTATCAGTGGTATCAAATCCATCCAAAAGACCAGTGAGAAATAAATTCCTTGAATGGTGTATAAAAACTACAAAAAATATTTGTTATCCTAAATTCTTTTTTAATCATACAAATTACCATAAATTTTTGCCTAAGGCATTGAAAATATCTTGGAGGCATTAAATTATTTTTGGGGGAATCATTATTATTGTTGAAGGGTTTGGAATGAAATTTGGGTGTGATTTCTTAGTGCTAAAAACTATTTGAGAGCATGGGAAGCATGTAATCCATATCGAAGGTGTCTAAAAGCATATAAATTAATGCAAAAGAATTATGATTTCCAAAATATTATTTATGAAGCACCATTTTATTTCCCATATGCATGAAAAACATCCCAATCACTTGTAAAGGTGTGATAAGTTAAAAAAGTTATTTATTTTGTTAAAACATATTGTAGGGTGCTTCAATATGATGTTTCCCTAAAGGGGATGAAAAATAGAGTTGGGTGTGTGTTTTTTTGAATCAAAAGCATGAGTTTGTTGCATTTAATGCTTTAATAATGTTTACACATGCATGACATTTTCCCAAAAAAATACAAAAAGAGTTAATTGATGTTTTCCTCTGGCAAAGCACGAAGCTTTTAATTTGTTTGAATGCATTAGAATATTAATATATAGTGAAGTTTATTCCTACAGTGGTCCCCCAAAAATAAATAAAAATATATATATATATATTATTTTATAAATTTCATTATTTTTTGAGTTTTTTTAAATTTTCATTTGAATGTTGGACATTACAAACTCTAAGATATAGGCAAAATTTAAATATCTTGTGTCAAGAGATGTGATAATAGAATTGGTTATGTTTGTATTTGAAAAATTTATCAGAAAAGAGGTCTCTATTTTAAATCTCAATCTTTCATTTTGCATGAAGTGTAATTTTCAAAATACCAACATGCAAGTGTGAGTCATATGTCAAGTTTTAGGAAGCTGATATCGAGTGGATGTATAGATGAAATGGCCAAACAAGTGGGTAAAGTAATTCATCCACCCAAAAGTTTTAGGATCAAATCTAATAAGTGGTTATGTCATAAATTTTGATTTTGCATTTCCATGCATTGCATAGAGGAGTTAGCACCATGAATTTTTAACAGGTTCTTAGTTCCACTCTCATTTTTATTTGAGACTGTACTTAAAAGAAAGGATGCATTTATTTTGGAGTAATAATGATATTGTTGGAGTGATAAGATATTTATCAAGGACCTACTAGAGTATAAAGGCAAAACCTCAGTAACATACTTAATTTTTTGTCATTTAATTTATTTGTGTGATAATGTGGTTAGAGTAGTCAGTCTTGTTTTAGAAGTAGGAAAACTAACACTAAGAACTAAAAATAATGGAGTATGAACATGAAAAACACATTTGTTTTCAATGATCTTTAGGATTTGGTTGAAATCCAACTAACACCCCATCCTAATACAAGGAAGTTTCCTGAATTTCAAAAATGAGATAAGATTACAATTGAACTATTAAATTCTTTTTATTCTTCACAAGTAATTATTTTCGTAGAATCCATTAGGTTTGAAACTTAGAAATCTTGGAAAATGCTTAATGATTTATATGAAAAAAATACTGCATATAATAAAGTTGATATGTTAATGCACTTATTGAACACTAAAATTAATGATGATGAAGATCTTTAAAATTACATCTCTATGATGAAAAGTGTAAAATATGAATACATTACTGTAGGTGGAATTTTTGATGATGATATGTTGATCTATATTATTTTGAATGGACTTAACTCAAATTACACAAACTTATTGAATTTTTTTTAACTCATTGATAAACTTAATAAATAAATACTGATTTAATATGTGAGTTACTCACTCAACATGAGCATAAATTCACAAAGAATAAAATTGTTAAACCTACAAAGGATGTTTATTTTACAAATGTAAACACAAAGAGGAGAAGAAACATATGAAAAAATAACATTTCTCATAGTCCTCCAAACATAAACATAATCACTATTCTCTATATCATAATTGGACAAGTGATACTTCTTCATATGCCATAAAGTAGTCACAAGTCATCTCATATAGCTATGGCAAAAAGTGAGATGTTATGAATGTGGTCACTTGGGACACTTTTCTCCTAAATGTCCTTCTAGAAATAAGTCCTCCAAACACAAAAATAAGATAAAATTATTTAATGTTGTTGAGCTTAGTGGGGATTCTTTTGATTCAAATACATCATAGTTTGATCATGAAGAATCTTGCTTTTCAAAAGCTTGTGGTCTAGAGTGTTGTTTCCAAAATTAGCTTAGCTCGATTTTAGAAACAACCCCCTACAAAACTTGTCCATTTCATCTTCCATCTCTCTAAGTTTGTTTTCGAGATGGGTTCTTCTTGTTCTCATCTTGGTCCAACTGCACCTTTCAAAATTAGTAATGTCTTTTCATCCCATTTTTCCCAAAAATGTGGAAATCATTATGGTCTCGATGTGTTTAGAGGACCAATGTCTGCCTCTTTCAGAGTTAGTGTTTCTTTTCTTTTATTTCTGTGCACGAGCAGAAATTTTTTGCCACTAGTGCATTTTGCCTTTCACATGCAAGGGTGGCAATTTTTGCTGCTCCTACATTTTTAATCTAGAAGGGTGGAAATTTTTGCCACCCCTGCATCTTGACCTGCAAGGTGATGAAAATTGCCACCCGTGCATCTGAACCTTCAACCGACCTATAAGGGCAGTGAATTTTACCACCCCTACATGTCTCAATTTCAATGCGTGGCATTTATTGCCACATGCATTAGGTTGTTGGGGTTGTTTTTCACCCCATATAATCTGATTTCAAGCTTATTTCTCTCCATTCTTCCTCATCTCCTCCTACCCTTTGCATCCAGATCATCTAGGGAATGGGTGACATGCGTTTTGGTGGATTTAATCTCATGGCGCATGTGGCTTTCTAGGTAGGTCTTGTTTTTAATGTTTATTTTCTTTTCATTCCTCCTTCTTTCCTTCATTTTTGGTTTTTGTTATTGTTAGGTGTTTTTAATTTTGTTTTTCTTCTTTCCCTCCCCTTTGCCTGTAGTTTTCCTCTCCAACCTACTAGGGCAGGGAATTTCTCCATCCCTCCTGTTGCCCACGGTTTTCTTCTTAGAACCGTCACAGGCGGCAAATTTCACTACTCGTGCCTACTTATCTGTCATTGCCTTATACCTGTGTAGGCAACAAATTTCACTACAGTGAATTTTTCCACTTGCACTCTCTTTCCCCTGTAAGTTGCATTAGAGGCAAATTTTGCTGCTGATGTAGCTTGAGGTGCAGGGGTGGTGAATTTTGCCACCCCTACACTTTTCCACTCCCGATCTGTAGGGGTAGTGAATTTTGTCACCTGTGTAGGCTAACTCTACAGGGGTAGTAAATTTCACCACCTCTACCCCTTTTTCAGTTCTTAATGTAGGGGCAATGATTTTTGTCACCCATGCATTTCTCCTCTAGATTTTTCTAACTCTAGAGGATTTTTCTTCTTTTCCTTTCTTTTCTTTCCCTCCTCATTTTTTGCCTCAATTTATGACCCAACCCTTTTAAATACCCTTCCTTGGTCATGATCACTTAAAATGTGGATTCCCCAACTCGTCCACTCTCCCCTAATTTTGTGATCATGACTGTAGTACTTTCAGAGAATTCTCACTCGTCAGCACCTATTTGATTGAGATAATTTCCAATATCTAAAATATCTCCCAAAAAAGTGAAGACCATGAAGTACAAGTATCAGGGCATCTTCTTGATCACCTCGGTCACCTCCAACATTGATGACATCAGAGACACCAAAATTGTCCATGTGGATATGGCTGAGTTCATGGCTCGAACGAAGGTGACGAACCCAAGCTCTGAAATGAAGAGGATCATTGAAAGCAACATTCACCTGGTTGCCACTTTCTCAGTGGCAGTGCATCATACAGAGTTCATCTTCTAGTGTGTCTGATTCTACAACAAAGAGACAAGATCAATCTAAGATGCCAGTGGTAATGTGATAATTTGATTGGATCCTGAGTTCATCGACAAAGTCTTAATGTGTCCTCATGCTACTGAGGTGCTAAAGATTGACTTCACAGAAGCCCAAAGGGAGTATGACAAAGACACTAAGAGGGCAAAGAAAGGGATGAATAATAGGTGGTTGAAAACACCTAGATCCAATCTATCTAAATGATAACAGAACTTCCCAAGGAGTGATTTCATTGAAGAAGTTGGTGACTTGATCACCCTTCTCAGCAGAGTACAAGGCCTCTCGTCTTCCTCACAGTTCTACGAGTGGATGTACCCATTCATAAAAATCATCCTCCAGGGTAAGTAGGTCATCTTTTAGGGTGAGTAGATCAGTAACACCCTTCAAAAGTAGCTAACCAAGGTCTAGACTTCTTCCAAGTTTTACATGACCTCGTACCTTGTGTCATAGCTACCTTGATGCAAACCTTCCTAGGTTTAACAATTGAAGGGGATAGAAAGACCACCTCGGTCCACTCATATTACCTCCAGCTGACTCTACAAGGATCAACCCACCATTTCAAAAGGGTAAATGACACTTTCTTTGCCATATTTTTATGCCTCTTCGACCCTCAGCTTAAACAAAAGAGAGTATCTGATGAGGCTTGGACAGTAGTCAACGACTACGGTTGCATGTTCCTTCAATTTTCCACCTTCTATTATCTTTGGGTTAAATTTTTCCAAGGCTACTCCTATATGCTTCCCAAGTTTCCTTATGACAATTTAGTTCTAATGGAGCTTTGTTGACAAATGGCTGTCGTACATACTAGGTAGATGGAGCTAAAAAAGCCAGGTCTCAGGTTTCCAGAAGGGACAAATTTGACTATAGGGGAGTCAAGGACATGATTAGATGAAAGACTCAATTCCATGAGCCTATGATCAAAGACATCTAGGTGGACTTGAGAACAACTGAAGAAATCAAAAGAATGGATTATAATAGGCTGACCCTGGAACAAATTGAATATTTAGGGCTTGCTAAGATTCCCCGCAATTTGGTCAATGATGGGAGCATTATCAATAGTAGGTACCTGGCCAAAAATATTGTTGGCTCCCCTCTTCCTCTAATACAATAGTCTCAGAAAGAGATAACTTCTCTAAGGAAGAGATTTGAGCCAATATTAGCTAACACCAATGATTGGTTAGCGGCCAAAAGGATCATACTAAAATAATTTATCACGAGATCAGAAGCTGAGTTCCAAGCAGAGATGAGAAAGAACAAAGGTGATGTTCCTTCTCCATCTAGGCCTCACAAGCCTAAAATCATCTTTGTTTCTAAAAAATCAAAGGTTACTGAAGAGCCAGAAGCAACAGCTAAAGGGATTGCAGAACAAAGCTCTCAGGAATAGATAGCCCAATAAATGGAGATAGATGACCAGCCTTCAGAATAGCCAAGGACTGAACCTCTACCTTCACAAGAAGAAGCACAACTGCTTAAGAGCATCTCTCCTTCTCCACCTCAGTCTCTTGTGGCATCTCCTTCACCTCTCTCTCCTATCAATGTTCCTTCTTTTGGAGCTGCCTCTCCATCTAGGGTTATTTTTGGTGATCCTCAGGGTGCTTTTGGAGATACTCTTCACTCCTTTAGATCCTTCCTAGTCTTTCATCTCCTTCCTTTAATCTGGGAGAAAGTTTTGCACAAGAGCTAAAATTAATGGCCGGTAAAATTTTTCCTGTTACTCCGACTGTGACCACTATTACCACTAGCAGTGTAGAGGTTACCACGGTAACACCAGCTATAGGAACCATTGCCATGATATATACTTCTTCTCTCAAGCCTTGGATGTCATCTTTTACACTTAAAATAAAGAAGTTATCCATCTCTCTAGATGACTTCAATTTTGGCAAGATAGTGTTGGTAAAAGCTAAGGCTCCTAAGAGGCCAAGGATCTTCTCAAAATTGGTTGAGGAAAAGGGGCAGAAATTTTTAGAAATAGCTAAGCCACCATAGGACGCAACCCTTGAGGGTTTTGAAATGAGTAGCTATTCCATCTCTCATGTTGAACTTGGCAAAGTTACTCACGAAGGTGCGAAAAGCGATCTACAGTCGACAATGAACATCATGGTCCAAAAATTTGATTGAGAAAAGGAGATGAAAGACTATTATAAGGCCAAGGCAGAGTAGTTGATGGTAGTAATAAGGAAATTCACTCTTCCCCCTGAAGCGACAACTCCTGAGGCCTTCTCTATAGATGACCCTGTCATTCAAAAGGCAGAGAAAACTTACTTAAAGGGGAAAGTGCTAGAGGATTACATTGAAAAAATGCATACTCAAGGAGTTTCCTTACTCACAGAGGTTGCAGAAAAGATAGACAAGATGAAGAAGGTGAGGGCAGAATTAGATGACCTGGTCTCTCTTATCTCTCAAGATGTTGATAGTTTAGAAAAGTATCTTAGCAAATGGAGGGAGATGAAGGATCTAAAGAAAATCACCTTGATATCTATCAGTGTCATCTCGAGTAAGGATTCTTATGTTGAGATCAAGGAGTCATTGATATACAAGATATAGGTACTCAAGAATTTAATTGAGGATCTCAAAGCTTCTAGGGATGCTAGTGAGAAGAGTGACATAGGCCTACTCAATAAACTAGAAGAACTACCTTGCAACCTCACTTCTAGAGATAACTAATTTCTCTCAGCTGAAGAAATGATCCAATGTTTTAAAGGGATGATTGAAAAAGATTTTGAAGAAAAGGCCTTTTTAATGACTTCTATGGACAATATTTTGGATACTCAGTTGACTCTGGACAATCTAAAATCCAGGTTAACTAGTCATGCTAAAGCAATCACAACATTGAAGGATTCTTTAATCAGAGCCAGAGTCATCTCAAAGAACACAGTTGTGTCAGACAGCATAAGAATTTAAGCATCCATTGCTATGTATGATGCTCATTTGAAGAAGTCTGGTGGCAAGAACTAAAGTTTTTCCCCTTCTCTCTTCTTCTCTCCTTATGCACTTTTGTCCTAAGAAAAATGCATGCAATTTTGTAATATGTAATTACATGTAAAAAGTTTGGAAAAATATCTCAAAGTCAAAGATGAGTCATCTTTGGTTAAGATATTTTTGTATTTTATTATTTTCTAAATTTTGAGAGTTTCTCCTTATATATAGTGGAAACCTCTTTTGTAAATAGATCTTGGATAATAGAGAGCAAAAACTCTGTCGAAATTGAAACACTTTTTGAGACTTTGTGCTCAACTTGTAAATCATATTTTATTAAATGAATGAGAAGCAAGTTTATTTCATACTTTGTGTTGAATTTATCTGTATTATTTGGGAAACAGTTCTTATGTCCTCTTTCCTAATAATCTCTTATTTATTTGATTTAATAAGCAAAGTGGGTGTGTTAATATTATCTAAAGGCATTTCTAAAAGGTAGAAGAGAGACTTTGAGCTACTTTTATCTTTGTGATTCTGTTATCTTTTGTAGTTTTAGGTGAAGACTTTGTGCTTCGTTTCACTCTACGGTTGCACTTGTTTCAGATCAGTGAAGGAAACTGCGAAAGACTTTGTGCTTACATAGGTTTCTTTGTGAACTTTGTTACTTCAAGTGATTTTTTTGCTCTATGATAGATACCATTCTTAAAAGAAGAGGAATGTTATTGGCCTACGACTAGGATTTCTCTTTCTTGTCCCTTGTACGTCACCTTTGAAAAAAGAGAGGTGGATGCTGTTATACAACCCCACGTGTTATTTTTTGCTTAATTACATATATTCATACATCATATAAATATTCATAGGGAACCTCCCCTTGATGAGAGGAGAGATTTACCTCATCCAGATCTGGTAAACCCACACTTTTCATGGTATAAATCTCCCTGTGTTGTAGTTGATATACCCATTTTGTCTTCAGTTAGTTGATGATAAAATATTCACCCAACAATTTTTGGCGACTCTACTAGGGGTTACGAATGTGCATTTTGAAGCCTCACGCTTCAACTTGAAGCAATTTCGGTCCCTTTTTCATTTGAAACCTAGTAACTCCATGCTACATAAGAAGCCAGAGAGCCAAGGGTGTTTTTGACCCCATGTTTGAGTTGGCATAGCAGAGCAATTTTGATCTCTTTCCTTCCCCACCTTTTCTCCAATGGTCTAGGAGTTTTCCTCCTAACCTTATCAAGTCACCAATGCAAGGTAGAGCTTCTTTTCCTACTATCAATCATGCCCTACCTATAAATACCCCTCCAGGGTTTGTTATCCCACCATTTAATCATCTTATTATAATGGCTCAAGGTCCATGGGGTAATTCCTTTGGTCCTCTTAATTTGACTACACTTTTGCATGAACTACCTCGTAGTTCTAGAAAAAAACTCTAAGTTTTTTAGTGATAGGAAGGTTCATCTTGATGAGCATGTTTTTGCTTTCTCCATGGCATGTGGTGTAATCGGTGTAGATTTTAAAGATGTAGCAGTGAGACTTTTTGTGGAAACCCTACAAGGCACTAACGTAGATTGGTTCTACCACCTACAGGCTGGGTCAGTAACTAACTGGGACACTCTCAAAGCCAAATTTGAAGCTAGTTTTAAACTTGCTAAAGATACACATGCTTTGTTAGCACAACTAACCCAGATGAAAAAAGAATC
Organism: Torreya grandis; assembly: GCA_037957365.1. Classification (NCBI taxonomy): domain Eukaryota; kingdom Viridiplantae; phylum Streptophyta; class Pinopsida; order Cupressales; family Taxaceae; genus Torreya; species Torreya grandis. The sequence continues at coordinate 2,651,062 of JARHVA010000538.1, read as the reverse complement.
TCAGGAACCCATGAGGGATTTCATAGCTAAATTCAACAAGTTAAGGAATTAGATTCAAACTGTTGCTCAACCCACACTAGAGAATCTCAAGTGCTTTTTTATCAACTCGCAGCTTCCCAAAGTAAGTTTCCTGTTGAGGTGAGCTAGCCCTATGGATCTGGCATTGGCTCAAAATTTGGCTACTGAGATTGTAGATGATCTTATCTTGGCAGATAAGATTAGAAAAGACCCTAGTAAAAATAGATTCTCCTCATCTGTTGAAAGTTCTTTTACAGGCACTACAGATCTTATGGTGCAAAAATTGATGAATGAACTGATAGCTTTGAAGAGGCAAATAACCCAAGGTACGTCTGCCCCTACCTATCAATATATGCCCAAGAGAATGTTTCAGAATCAACAATATCAAGGTAATGCTACTCAAAACCAAGGGTAACCAAATTGCCTGCCTCCCCCTCCAAGGAAATTAGCCATTAAAGTAACACCTACTAATTCAGTCATCGATTACCTAGAGGCTAAACATGACTATTAGCTCCAACCTCAGTTAGACCAACAAGATGATGCTAATCTCTTTGATCAGCAAGAAGAAAAATTAGTTGGTGACTCCAATATTAGTTTCCTGGATTACCAAGATGAAGCTAAAAGTAAGGGGGAAGGGTTGGATGGATCCTATGCTATTTTCACTAGATCTCAACAACAGTCAACTCCATAGGCTGATAAAAGAAAGGTAGATGAAGAACCCCAATCAGTGGTTTTTATCACTAAATGAGGGACTTTATTGCCTCCTTAATCCCAAGATCAGGTAATTCACAAAAAAGTATATACCTCCAACCACTCGATACCTCCCCCTTCTATTGTTCAGACCAGTGCCACACCTACTAAAACTCTAGATGATGGACCCTCTTCCTCTATCTCAAGTTCTTTTCAATTATTTGATATAATTGATCATGTTAGAAAGACTAAAATCCAAATGACAGAGATTGAATATTTGAGGGCTAATCCAAAACAATTTGATAGGTTGGCAGAGTATGTGAAAAATAAAACCTTCCCCATAGGACAAGATTCTTCAAGGGCCGTTCATGATCCCCTCAAAGATAAATCTACCCAAAATAATCTTGTCGTGACTCCTCTTGTTGCTCTTGAGAAAATAAAACCTTTCTATTTTTCCCTGCTTATAAATGGTTATAAGTTGAGTAATTACATTATAGACTCTGGAGCCTCAGATAATGTTATGCCTACCAAGGTGGCGAATTCCCTTGGCCTAACTTTGACCAAAAATTTTGGGAGGTGTTTTTCTATGGAAAATAAGCAAGTTCCCCTCTTTGGTCAGATAAAAGATTCCTAGTTTGCTTTCGCAGCTTTTCCAGAAAAGCAGATAAAAATGACGGTTCTAGTGGCTGATGTTCCAGCCTTTTACAGCATCCTGCTTGGGCAGAATTTTTGCAAAGATGTTGGAGGTGAGGTAAGTATGGACTTGTCGAAAGCAAGGATCCCAATCCAATATGTCATGAAGAAGTTGCTTCCTAAAAAAGAGGCAAGGTATGTAGTTACCCGATCGTCAGCACTGAAAGCTCAAATCCTATTTGAGTCCTCAGGCATGGGCAATTACTTCTTATCTATGGATGAGATCCATGAGGCATCTAATAAAACTCCTATAGGTGATAACTTGAAATTGTGTTCAGCTTACACGGTGGCTAAATAAGCAAAGCAAAATGAACACATGAGAGAACCTCTTCCCCCAAATGAAGGAGTTTTCAAAGAAAAAGCAGTGTCTAATGAGGTGTGGACTTTAGAATTTGATGGCAGCTATTCTTCTACTAGCTCAAAAGCTAGGATTGTGTTGGTATCTCCTCAAGAAGACATTATTCTTTTGTCCTACAAGTTATAGTTCAACAACACCAACAACACAGCTGAGTATGAATCCCTATTACTTGGATTATAGGCTACCAGAGAAAAAGGCATTATGCTACTCCATGCTAAAGGGGATGCTGAGTTGGTGGTCTGTCAGGTAAGGAACCTCTATCAGACCAAAAATGAAAGATTGCACCACTATCGTAATCTTGTCTAGGACCAAATCAAAAATTTTGACACTTTCAACATCTCTGCCGTTCCAAGGGAATTCAATGACCGGGCGGATGCATTAGCTATCTTTGCTACTCTCTTGGTTCCCCACCCAAATTTTATGAGAGATAAGTACACTATTGAACTAGTCTTTTGGCCAAGTGTACCTGATAATGCCAACTATTGGCAAGTATTTAACAATGATGATCAAATCATTGCCTTCTTGGAGCAAAAGGATAGTTTTAAACAATTGCTTTTTGAAGGTAGTGAACTCTGGGGATGCGAAGTAACTCCTAAATCAAACACGAATGCAGGTGAGGATTTCCTATAGCTTAAGGAGAATAAAATTCCCAAAGGCCTGGTTTCCCTAGAGAAATTGTTTGATAACCATGATATGTTTATTAAACAATAGCGAGCAGATTCAAACTCTTCTCAAGATTTTGATCAGGTAAACCTAGAAACCAAGGGAGATCCTAAGATGGTAAACATTGGGAAATGTTGTACTCCTAAAAAAAGATTTAAGCTTGCTAGTTTGCTTCACCAATATATAGATGTCTTGGCTTATTCCTATGATGATCTGAAATCACTCAGGCCAAACAACATCTGCCACGATATTCCCCTTAAAGCAAACTCTGTACCTTACAAGAAAAAGTCTAGGCAATATAATCCAAAAATCTTAGGTACTATTTTAGCTGAGATAAAAAAATGCTCGATGCCTAGATAATTTTCCCAATCCATCACTCCACATGGATTGCTAACATAGTGCCGGTCAGGAAGAAGAATGGTGAAATTTGAATCTACATAGATTTCAGGAACTTGAACCAATTATCTTTAAAAGATAACTACCCTCTTCCTATCATGGATCAAGTTCTGCAGATGGTAACAAGTTCTAAAATGTTATCAATGCTAGATGATTTCTCAAGATACAATCAGTTTGAGGTTGGAAAAGCGGACTAGCATAAAACAACCTTCACCACACCTTGGGGCACATTCACCTATCGAAGGATGCCTTTCAGTCTAATAAATGTAGGCACCACATTTTAGAGGGTGATGGATCTCGCTTTCAAGGATGAAATGGGAAAATTCATTATAGTATACTTGGATGATTCGACAGTGTTTTCAAAGCATCGTTCTGACTATGTACACCATTTGTAAAAAAAAATGGAACGCTGTCATCAGAATGGTATTTCTTTAAACCCAAAGAAGTCTATCTTTGGGGTAACTGAAGGGAAACTTCTCAAACATGTTGTGTCCCAAAAAGGTATTAAAATTGACTCAAAGAGAGTTAAATCCATCGAAGAACTTACTTTGCCTACTGGCAAAACTACAGTCCACTCGTTCTTCGAAAAGGTGAATTTTCTTCGAAGGTTCATTCCTAATTTTGCTGAGAAGACCCACCATATCATCAATATGATGAAAGACAATGCTACCTTTAGATTGACTGCTAAGGGCAAATCAATGTTTAAGGACATCAAAGAAGCAATTACTCGTGCACCAATCCTGGTTTGTCCAGACTACGCCAATAATTTTAAAATATACAGTTATGCTTCTAAACATACACTTTCGACCATTTTAATTCAACTAAACCAAGAAGGTGTAGAATCTCCTATTTCCTTCATGAGTTGTCCACTCAAGGTTCATGAGCTAAAATATTTTAACATAGAGAAGCATGCATACGTGGTGGTCAAAGTAGTCAAGCATTTAAGGTTTTATATCTTGAACTCACACACTGAAGTTCTTGTACCTGATATAATAGTAAAATCCATTTTGACTCAACAGGAGTTTGGTATGAAGAGAGGTAATTGGATCGCCAAGATTTAGAAGTTTGATTTGGACATCAAACCTACCAAACTCATGTGGGGAAAGGGTCTTTGCCAATTGATCACCAACAACATTCCAGATGAAGTGGAAAGTGAAGAAATAGAGATCAAAGGTGTGCCTACGGTCCTCTTTATTGCCACTACTGATGAGTGGTATTTTGACATTACTCATTTTCTAACATATGGTGAGTGTCCCACTCATCTTTCTTATAAGGAGAAATGAAATGTTAAGTTAAAGGCTGCTAGTTATGTTCTATGGGATAATGGTCTGTATAAGAGGAACTTGGACGGGGCATTTCTTCGTTTTGTTGATAATGCACAACAAGATAAACTCTTAGAGTCTTTCCATAATTTGCCCTATGGAGGGCTTTTTTTGCACCAGTGAGAGTGCACAAGATCCCATGAGCAAGGTATTATTGGCCCACATTGTTCCAAGATGCCTACAGATGGGTGCATAGGTGCGAATTGTGTCAATAGTTCATTGGTAAGCCTAAGCTAGCTGTTTTGTCTCTCAAGTCAGTAGTAATTGAGGAGCCTTTTCAGCAGTGGGGTATTGACTTCATTGGCACAGTCAACCTATCTTCAAGTGCCGAACATGATTATGTCATCACGGTAATGGATTACTTTACTAAGTGTGTAGAGGCCATCCCAACCAAACACGCTACATCTAAAGTGGTGTGCAACTTTCTCAAAGAAAATATTATCTCCAAGTTTGGGATCTCACTCAAGATTGTAACAGATAATGTGGCCTATTTTTCATCACATGAAATTACTCAATTTTGCTTTTTTTATGTGATTACCTTATCCCACACTTTAGATTATTTTTCTTAAGGAAATGGCCAAGCAGAATCGAGTAAAAAGAACCTAGTCATTATTATCAAAAAGTTGGTAGACAACAATTAGAGAACATGGCACAAAGCATTATATGATGCTTTATGGGCAAATAGGTAACACTCAAATAGGCTATAGGTATGTCAAATTTACAACTTCTATATGGATTGAATGTAGAAATCACCATCACCCTTGAACTATCAGCGCTCAGGTTAACCAAAGCAATCAAAGACTCAACCTTTGAAACTTTGGTCGACAAAAGAATCATGTGCTTGACTGAGCTAAATGAGCGATGCGCCATGGTAGTGGATCAGATTACGGAGCATCGAAATTGGGTGAAGGCACTTTTTGATAAAAAAGCTAAAGTTCATGAATTCCAAGTCAGAGATCAAGTCTTGTTGTGGGACAAGAGGTGAGAACTAAAAGGGATGCACGACACATTTGACTCCTTATGGAGAGGCCCATTCACCATTCGACAGCTCTGTGGTGAGGCTAGCTTCTTACTAGAATACCAAGATGGAACACCATTTGCACTACCTTACAGTAGGTAGCATCTGAAGCTATTCAATCCTTGAAGCTTAGATGGGTCCATTTGTATATATGTACAATTTTTACATTTTGTCTATTTTTCTTTTAATTTTTGCTTGACTTCGTAGCCCAATGGCTTGGATGAAGGCACTTAGAGACTGGTTTCTACTCCCATTGATCGATTCGATTAATGAAAGTTCCCCAATAGGAGCCAGTTGTTTCCAAAATTAGCTTAGCTCAATTTTAGGAACAACCCCTACAAAACTTATCTGTTTCATCTGTCGTCTCTCTAAGTTTGTTTTCGAGATGGGTTCTTCTTGTTCTCGTCTTGGTCCAACTACACCTTTCAAAATTAGTAATGTCTTTTCATCCCATTTTTCCCAAAAATGTGGAAATCATTATGGTCTCGATGTGTTTAGAGGACCAATGTCTTCCTCTTTCAGAGTTAGTGTTTCTTTTCTTTTGTTTTTGTGCATGAGCGACGAATTTTTGTTGCCAATGCATTTTGCCTTTTGCATGCAAGGGTAGTAATTTTTGCCACTCCTGCATTTTTAATCTACAAGGGCATTAATTTTTGCTACCTCTACATCTTGACCTACAAGGGCAGCAAAAATTGTCGCCCCTGCTTCTGAACCTTCAACCGACCTGCAAGGGTGGCAAATTTTTCCACCCCTGCGTGTCTTGATTTCTGTGTGTAGCATTTATTGCCGCATGCGGTGGGTTGTTGGGGTTGTTTTTCACCCCATATAATCTGATTTCAAGATTATTTCTCTCCATTCTTCCTCCTCTCCTACCCTTTGCATCCAAATGATCCAGTGAATGGGTGACACACATTTTGGGGGATTTAATCTTGTGGCATGCGTGGCTTTCCAAGTAGGTCTTGTTTTTAACATTTTTTTTCATTCCTCTTTCTTTCTTTCTTTCAATTTTGGTTTTTATTGTTAGGTGTTTTTAATTTTGTTTTTCTTCTTTCCCTCCCCTTTGCCCATGGTTTTCCTCTCCAACCTACTAGGGTGGCGAATTTCTCCATCCCTCCTCTTGCCCACGATTTTCTTCTTAGAACCGTCATAGGCGGCAAATTTTGCCGCCCATGCCTACTTGTCTGCCATTGCCTTTTAGCTATGCAGGTGGAAATTTTTTCTGCCCATGTAGGTCAAACCTACACGGGTGACAAATTTTTCCACTTGTGCTCTCTTTCCCTTGTAAGTTGCATCGATGGCAAATTTTGCTGCCGATGCAGCCCGAAGTGCAGGGGCAACAAATTTTGCCACCCCAACACTTTTCCATTCTTGATCTGTAGGGGCAGTGAATTTTTCCACCTGTACAGGCTGACTCTATAGGGGTAGCAAATTTCACCAATTCTACCCCTTTTTTAGTTCTTAATGTAGGGGTAGTGATTTTTTCTACCCATGCATTTCTCCTCCAGATTTTTCTAACTCTAGAGGATTTTTCTTCTTTTCCTTTCTTTCCTTTTCCTCCTCATTTTCCACCCCAATTTTTGACCCAACCCTTTTAAATACCCTTCCTTGGTCATGATCACTTAAAATGTAGATTCCTCAACTCATCCACTCTCTCCTAATTTCATGATCATGACTACAGTACTTTTAGAAAATTCTTGCTCATCAGCACCTGTTCAATTGAGACGATTTCCAATGTCTGAAACGTCTCCCAAAAAAGTGAAGACCATGAAGTACAAGTACCAGGGCATATTTTTGATCACATCAGTCACCTACAACATTGATGACATCAGAGACACCAAAATTAGCCATGTGGATATGGCTGAGTTCATGTCTTGAATGAAAGTGACAAACCCAAGCTCCGAAATGAAGAGGATCATTGAAAGCAACATTCACCTGGTTGTTGTTTTCTCAGTGGATCATATGAAGTTCATCCTTTAGTGTGCCCGATTCTACAACAAAGTGACAAGATCAGTCTCAGATGTTAGTGGAAATGTGATAATTCAGCTGGATCTCGAGTTCATTGATAAAGTCTTCATGTGTCCTCCTGCTACCGAGGTGCTAAAGATTGACTTCATAGAAGCCCAAAGGGAGTAAGACAAAGACCCTGAGAGGTAAAATAAAGTGATGAATAATAGGTGGTTGAATACACCCAGTCCAATCTATCTAGATGGTCATGAAACTTCCCAAGGAGTGATTTCATTAAAGAAGTTAGTGACTTGATCACCCTTCTCAGCAGAGTGCGAGGCCTCCCATCTTCCTCACAGTTCTAGGAGTGGATGTACTTGTTCATAAAAATCATCCTCTAGGGTAAGCATTTCATGAGTAGCTAACCAATATCCAAACTTCCTCCAAGTTTTACATGACCTCATACCTTGTGTACATAGCTACCTCGATGTGAACCTTCCCAGGTTTAACAACTGAAGGGGATAGAAAGACCACCCTGGTCCACTCATATTACCCCCAGCTAACTTTGCAAGGATCAACCTACCATTTTAAAAGGGTAAATGACACTTTCTTTGCCATATTTTTATGCCTCTTTAACCCTCAGCTTGAACAAAAGAGAGTATCTGATGAGGCTTGGACAGTAGTCAACAACTACAGTTGCATGTTCCTTCAATTTCCCACCTTTTGTTATCTTTGAATTGGCTTTTTCCAAGGCTACCCCTATATGCTCCCCAAGTTTCTTTCTGACAAGTTAGTTATAATGGATCTTTGTCGATAAATGGTTGTCATACATATTAGGCAGATAGAGCTAAAAAAGCTAGGTCTCAAGTTTCTAGTTGAAATTGGTAGATACTCCATCTTGACAGCAGCCAAAGCCAAAGTCATGGAAACAGAGATGCAATTGGTCACTCTGAAATAGTTCAAGAGAAGGGACAAATTTGACTATAGGGGAGTCAAGGACATGATCAGATGAAAGACTCAATTCCATGAGCCTATGATCAAAGACATCTAGGTGAACTTGAGAATAGCTGAATAAATTAGAAGAATAGATTATAACAGGCTGACCCTGGAACAAATTGAATATTTAAGGCTTACTAAGATTCCCCCTAATCTAGTCGATGATGGGAGCATTATCAATAGTAGGTACCTGGCCAAAAAGATTGTTGGCTCCCCTCTTCCTCTAATACAATGGTCTCAGAAAGAGATAACTTCTCTAAGGAAGAGATTTGAGCCAGTATTGGCTAACACCAATGATTGGTTAGCGGCCAAAGGGATTGTACTAAAAGAATTATCATGGGATCAAAAGCTGAGTTCCAAGTAGAGATGAGGAAGAAAGCAAAAAATAGGACTAAGAACAAAGGTGATGTTCCTTCCCCATCTAGGCCTCACAAGCCTAGAATCATCTTTGTTTCTAAAAAATCAAAGGTTACTGAAGAGCCAGAAGCAGCAGCTAAAGGGATTGTAGAATAGAGCTCTCAAGAATAGACATCCCAATAAATGGAGATAGATGACCAGCCTTCAAAATAGACAAGGACTGAACCTCTACCTTCACCTCTCTCTCCTATCACTGTTCCTTCTTCTAGAGCTACCTCTCCATCTAGGGTTATTTTTGGTGATACTCAGGGCACTTCTGGAGATACTCTTCACTCTTCTGGATCTATTCCTAGTCTTTCATCTCCTTCCTTTAATCTAGGAGAAAGTTCTGTATAAGAGCTAGAATCAATGGCCAGTACAGTTTTGCCTATTACTCTAGCTGTGACCATTGTTACCACTAGCAGTGTAGAGGTTACCATGGTAACACTAGCTGTAGGAACCATTTCTATGATAGATACTTCTTTTCTCCCACCTTGGATGTCAGCTTTCACACCTAAAAGAAATAAGTTAGCCATCTCTCTAGATGACTTTGATTTTGGCAAGATAGTGCCAGTAAAAGTTAAGGCTCCTAAGAGGCCAAGGATCCTCTCAAAATTGGTTGAGGAATAGGGGTAATTTTTTTTGGAAATAGCTAAGCTGCCACAAGATGCAACCCTTGAGAGTTTTGAAATGAGCAACTATTCCATCTCTCATGTTGAACTTGGCAAAGTTACTCACAAAGGTGTGAAAAGTGATCTACAGTCAGCAATGGACATCATGGTCCAAAAATTTGACTGAGAAAAGGAGATGAAAGACTATTATAAGGCCAAGACGGAGCAGCTGATGGTAGTAATAAGGAAATTCACTCTTCTCCCTGAAGCGACAACTCCTGAGGCCTTTTCTATAGACGACCCTATCATTCAAAAGGCAGAGAAAACTTATTTAAAGGGGAAAGTGCTAGAGGATTACATTGAAAAAATGCATACTCAAGGAGTTTCCTTACTCACAGAGGTTGCAGAAAAGATAGACAAGATGAAGAAGGTGAGGGTAGAATTAGATGACCTAGTCTCTCTTATCTCTCAAGAGTTGATAGTTTAGAAAAGTATCTTAACAAATGGAGGGAGATGAGGGATCTGAAGAAAAGCACCTTGATATCTATTGGTGTCATCTCCAATAAGGATTCCTATTTTGAGATCAAGGAGTCACTGATATATAGGATACAGGTACTCAAGGATTTAACTAAGGATCTCAAAGCTTCCAGGGATGCTAGTGAGAAGAGCGACACAGGCCTGCTTAATAAACTAGAAGAATTGCCCTGCAACCTCACTTCTAGAGATAACCAATTTCTCTCAGCTGAAGAAATGATCTAAGGTTTTAAAGGGATGATTCAAAAAGATTTTGAAGAAAAGGCCTTTTCAATGACTTCTGTGGACAATATTTTGGATACTCAGTTGACTCTGGACAATCTAAAATCTAGGTTAACTAGTCATGCTAAAACAATCTCAACATTGAAAGATTCTTTAATTAGAGCCAGATTCATCTCAAAGAACACAGTTTCATTAGACATCATAGGAATTCAATCATCCATTGCTATGTACGATGCTCATCTGAAGAAGTCTGGCAGCAAGAACTGAAGTTTTTCCCCTTCTCTCTTCTTCTTTCCTTATGCACTTTTGTCTTGAGAAAAGTGCATGCAATTTTGTAATATGTAATTACATGTTAAAAGTTTAGAAAAATATCTCAAATTCAAAGATGAGTCATCTTTGACTAAGATATTTTTGTATTTTATTATTTTCTAAATTTTGAGAGTTTCTCCCTATATATAGTGGAGACCTCTTTTGTAAATGGATCTTGGATAATAGAGAGCAAAAACTCTGCCGAAATTGAAACACTTTTTGAGACTTTGTGCTCAACTTGTAAATCATATTTTATTAAATGAATGAGAAGTAGGTTTATTTCAGACTTTGTGTTGAATTTATTTGTATTATTTGGGAAACAGTTCTTATGTCCTCTTTCCTAATAATCTCTTGTTTATCTAATTTAATAAGCAAAGTGGGTGTGTTAATATTATCTAAGGGCATTTCTAAAATGTAGAAGAGAGACTTTGAGCTACTTTTATCTTTGTGATTCTATTATCTTTTATAGTTTCAGGTGAAGACTTTGTGCTTCGTTTCACTCTATGGTTGTACTTGTTTCAGATCAGTGAAAGAAACTGCGGAAGACTTTGTGCTTATGTAGGTTTCTTTTTGAACTTTATTACTTCAGGTGATTTTTTTGTTCTACACTGGATAGCATTCCTGAAAGAAGAGGAATGTTATTGGCTTATGACCAGGATTTCTCTTTCTTGTCCCTTGTATGTCACCTCTGAAAAAAGAGAGGTGGATGTTGTTATACCACCCCACGTGTTATTTTCTACTTAATTACATATATTCATACAACGTATAAATATTCATAGGGAACCTCCCCTTGATGAGAGGAGAGATTTACCTCATCCAAATCTGGTAGACCCACACTTTTCGTGGTGTAAATCTCCCTATGCTATGGTTAATATACCCATTTTGTCTTCAGTTAGTTGACGACAAAATATTCACCCAACATAGAGGATCCTAAAAATGTCTTCTTAGAGCTAGAGATTCACCACTATTTAGTTCACTCCTAAATCTAAGAGAGGGAAAATGATATAGTGTAAATTTTAATTTTGTTAGTTTTATTTGAGTTTCTAGCTTGTGAGTATTTTTTATTTGTTGTTTTTAATATTTTTTATGAGAATAAAACCAGTTATCTAGTAATGTTTTTGTTGCATAGACCTCTCATCTCTCATCATATACGAAAGAAGACAATGTTTTTGTTTTGATCAATATTTAGATGATTTTAATATTGATAATTATTTTAATCACCTTTAGTGTTTTTAATGAGGTCAAATTTATTGGGCATTAGGTATGACACATCATAAATGAGGTATGGAATTATCATCTAGACATGATTCGATGTGCTTGAGTAGATTTGGATAATCAGAGAGATGGGTACTCCTAGGATGATGCTCATCTTAATATTAGATAGTTTCATAGGGTAGAGGACACAAAAGCTTAATTTTTACATGTAGTAGATATGTCAACATAGATTTATTAGTTATATATGTACAAGTAGCTAGTTGGAAGGTTGCGACAGTTTTTCTTGGAGAGATTTAGACTTATTTACTCGAGATCATATTTTGGTCCCCTTTGGATCAAGGGGTTTATTGGGTCTAATAATCCAAGTATTATTAAATATACTTATTAGTTATTACTATATATTAGGCATGCATCATCTAGTAAAACATTCCCTTTAGTGTGTTTAAATTTATTAATGTTTGTTAGTATGTTCATATTTTTGGGTGGTTAAGTCTTGCATGCAAACATGATTTATTTTGTAACTTTATTTTACCAAATATTTAATGACAAAATATATTACCTATTTTTATTGGATAATAATTATATGGCACAAATTATTTTGCATTTCAAGGTGTCATCTATTTCCTATCAATAATCATAAAAACCACTACAACATCAAAGTCCCAAAGTAATGGATAATAATGAATGAAATTTTTTCTATGATTAATTTGTGCATGAGGTTGTGGATATTGGAGTTTCATAGGTTATTTATTTGGTAGAACATTTTAGGACCAAAATTTTGCATGAGTTGTATGTTTAAAATTCAAAATGGAAGCTTACACACTTTTCCCATTTAGTTGAAAACCTAGAAAATGAAGATTAATGGAGACTCATGGTGAAAACTTAAAAGGTTATTATTGTGTTTCTTAATCTTTCTATACATATTCAAGTTTATTTTGAGTTTTTAATTCAACCTAGGTTTTTTTATATTCATTTTTTTGAGTGAGTGATGTTTAGATCAATAGTGTATACATAAAATTCTATAGATTGTAGGTTAAAAATTTTAATTACAGATTTGAAAGAGTTTATAATAGGCCCTTTTTATGACTATGCATGGAGCTAGTTCATCATATTATGAATTTTGGCATCCTTTTTTTGCAAGAGGGGAAATTTATTATGTGCCAACATGTGTTTATATTTTTTTCAAGAGTTTTGTTTTTTAATATTGGTTCACATTTTTAGCTTGGCAGAGATTGGGATAGATTCATTAAAAATTTGGAGATAAATCACATTTAGTTATTTCATCATGATTTTTGGTTTTAACAATTTTGAGCACACCTTTTAAATCATAATTGATGCAAATATAAAAATCTTAGTGGTTTTAGGCTTATAAGTGGAATTGTTAGTAATATTTATAATCCTAAGTCTATCACAAATTTATTATATTTACTAACTAAACACATATTGATTATTTTTAATATGATGGTGGTTATTTGGTAGTTTCTCTCGTTATAAGAGTTTTACACTTGATATATCATTTATTATTTTAGGAATAATATCATTTACACATTGATTTTATCACATACTTTATCTTTATTTTTTTCCTTGTGTGTGCTTACAGGATCTTTCATAAATCACCCATAGTGATTGTTGTATATACCTAATTTTAGTAAACACCCATTTTCATGGCATATTTATCATGCATTATAACACTTAATCCACATATATACTTTTAACTATTTTTCATACACATTTTAACCCATATTAGAGTCTCTCCATCCTTGATCCATATGAATTTCTTCATTTTCATCTCAAATTTATATACTAATAGCTTTAGGATCCTAGTAATCCATTTTATGTTCAGCCTAATCTCCATTCTGAGCCTTTTTGCCTCCTCAGTTAGAATCAACAGTGTACCAATTACATCCTACATAGAATAAACAAGGTTTTTTTGAGTCTATTTTGATTTTTCTTGAATGCTTATGCCTTGAATTTAATTATTCACTTTTACACATAGTTGAGCCATGTTTGATGTGACCTAAAGATTCATATACACAAATATATCCTTATTAATTTCCCCAAGTATCAACTAGGGGGTTTCCTTAAGTCATTGATATACATAATGATTTCATTTATTGAGATACCTATGAAGGATCCTACACATTGATCCTTCATTACATCATCTTATTGCATCATCAACTTGTACCAAAAGAAGGTTTTAATGAGAGCATCTAGTTGCATTTAATTATTCTAGGAAGATAATATGAAACCTTATCTCTTATTTGGGTTGGAACTTCACTAAAATTCACTAGACCTATATTATCCATGATTTTTAGGCATGAATTATATGTAGATAAAAATCCTCAAGATGTTCCTTGAATTAACTAACGTGCACACATATTTTAATCATACATCTGAGGATCAGGCCTAAGAATAAAGGAGAATAATTTTGTTATATTATGTATATCAAATGTATAAATCAAATCCATAACATTGTTGTTCAATATCTTGCATACTTTTCCAAAAAATTACATAAGGCAAAAATAAAGACTTTCCCAAAAATTGCATAAGGCAAAAATCAATAAAGGATATAATCAATGCCAATGTACACAATCGATAATAACAAATGTACACAATCGGTGGCCTTCCAAAATTTTACAGAACATAATCAATGGCTTACCAATTCTATCTCATTAATAGTTGAAATCCATATATGTAGAAATAGAGTACATTCAACCTCCATGCCTATTTCCAGTCTCAGATTTCCAAAATAACACACAAGTGTGTCAGTTTCTATCATTATTTGTCTTTCATCATCTATCTTGCTTATCTAATCATTTTGTCATACTTTTAAGTACTATTTTAAGGCATAGAGTAAATTTAATTATTTTCATTTACTTTATTATCTTAGATCTAGATTATGCCATAGTTTTAGTGAGTTTTCCATGTGGTATTTATTACCTAAACCATAGTTCATTAAAAAAATTGTCTATCCATGTAATTAATAACTTAAAGGTTACATCATGCTTACAAGAATTAAATACATAAACCTAAGAAAGATAAACCAAGTTGTTAATTTTCAAATGATTGTTATACAAATAGGAAGGTGGCCAAGTGATTAAAATAACCACTAACTTCTTACAATGGTTTTATAACCATAAATTTTTACCCAGCTAACACTTAGTAAAAATTTAATGCACATACATTAATTTTTATTTTAAAGGTGGGCTTCATAAATAGGAATAGTGATCATAACTCAAAAATCTAAATTTACATAATATTGAACCATATAATAAAATTCAAAAAATTAATTTCTATAATGATAGTGGGATCATAACTTATTTATTTATAGGCCTACTTTACAAGATTATACATTTAAACAATTATTGGGCGAATACTAGTGATGCCTAGTGACTTTATACTCAAAATAATGCCCTTATTTTATTTAAATAAACTTTATTTAAATATTTATTATGTTCACCTTAAAATCACCTATATCATATTTTGACATCACTTTAAGTGTCCTTAAAAAAATCCTTAGGTGTCATTTCATAGGAAACAAATGGTGACTCATTAGGTACCTTGCCTCTTTTAAGAATCTTGAATCTCAAATTGTACTTTATCCATTGGACTCTAACATTTTTTCAAACAATTATCTTCTAAAAATTATATAAAAAAGGGAATAATACACTACCCTACCTTAAAAATAAATAATTGATGTGAATAAAAGTAGCCAAAATACATGAGATAGTGTACAACAGGGTAGGGCATAACAGCATAGGGTGGTGCAATAAGGCATGGCATAGTAGCATGGAGTGGTGGTATTCATGTAGCATAATGGCTAGGGATCCCCCTTTTTTTCTCTCTTTCCCTGCCATGATAGGCCAACATAGGTTCTATTGTTATTGTCATGTCTTTACCCTTTGAAACTTATCATACCTCAGAGCATCTCAGACTAAGACATTAGTAGATTGGGGTAAAAATAAGAGTTCTCTAATGGCTCTCAAAGGTATAACCCCATATATTTATTTTAGGTGTGTCCTTTAACACTCTATACCTACTCCCAATTCAGCCTCCTCTATCCCTTTTTTTCTTTTTTTGGTTGAACTTTCAGATTACACCCATGTTATTGAGCTTGGGTTTAAAGCAATTGACTAGGAGGCTTAATTTTTTGAGCATGGACTCATTCATAGATCCCATAACCTTTATTTGAATATAGAGGATTTCAATAAATGGGTTTTCTCTCTAAATAAATTTATATCTTGGAATTTGTGGTGATAGAGGACAAAGACCTCATTCTCAAATATAGTCCTTGGTTTTGGAAGTGCACTCAGTTGTGCTGAAAACCATGGTTTTCATCATATTTTGACCCATATTTGATGTTATCTCCACTAATAGTGTCTAGTTAAGGCTCATTCTGACCTTAAAATTATTCACTTGAAACATATGTTTTATTCATGCCATCACCTTCTTCCTTCTAAATTGTGTTATAAGAAAAGTGTTTTCAAATAAAATATAATATTTCTACCTACTTTACTTGCAATCAAGAATAGTTATATTTACTTGAATAAAATAATAAAATCAGTCTAAATTTAAATATTAAATATTTTAGAATAAATAATGAGTATAAAAAGAGGGTTTCAAAGAATATCAAAATTGTCACAAATCTAGAGATAGTTGAAAGAAACAAACACCAAAAAACCAAGGCCAAATGGTGAGAAACAAAACCAAAAAACCAAGATTAATAGAGAACTTTTATCCAACTGGAAAAATTGTTGAGATAGTTATGGTCCTTACCAAAATCATAGACTTCAAATTTTTGGGCACCTATACTTTTTCAAAAATTATTATATAACCATTTTTATTTTGCTTCAAGGTTCTAAAAAACCCCACTCATTTTTCCTAATTTTTATGAAAATATCTATAAATGTGATATCCTTCTTTCTAACCCTCACAAATTATCAAAGATAAATAAAAAAAGGGGCAATCAATGGGAGACCTACATTATCCCTCATTTATTATTAGGCCCATGTTGCCAAAGAAATATGGAAGATAACATTTGATGCACTTTTAACAAGTAATTTGTGGATGAAATCCCTAATCCTATGTGATATTTCATGTTTGTATAACAAGAAACACAATACAATAAGTTTTTATACTCTTGAATCAAATTTTTCTCTAAATGCTCAAATTTTTCACTCCAATACCTGATCCTGCTTTCACAATTCACTTATCACAAGTAGCATTCCCATTGAACTTCATAATGTTCATTTGTGTCTTATATTAATTCATGTGTGTATTTATATACTTATAAAAATCAAATTAATACCAAATTGACATGTGATCCAACATACAACATGTGAGAAAGACCATAAACAAGGTGCACAAGGTATGGGAGACCCAAAACAAAAGTTAAAAAGGTCTAGAATAGAACTAAATAGTGTATGGTTTTTAGTAACAAATCTAAAAATAGAAAAAAAAAATAGGTAAGATAGAGAGAGGATATAGAAATGGAAAGGGTAAACATAAGACCAAATATAGGTAAAATGTGCCAATACAAGCCTAATGAACATATTATCGACAAGCACACAAGTACCCTTCAACAATGCAATTTGACAACTAAAAATACTCGCAAAAAAAAGTGTCTATATAAAACCCCACTTTGATGTGTGTATGCATATACATATCAAATTTAAATAAACAAGCTTATTCATAGGGTTTTCAAAAGATGTCTCGATCATTGAAATTTGTAAGAGTTATTCAATGTCATATTTTAATGAACTAAAAGTCAAAGAAAATAGATATCCCCTAATTTATATCATGAATAATCATGAATATCTTCAAACAAACATCCATGATCTTGTGTCCTATAATAAAAACATGTATTCATTTTTTGGAACACAACTAGATACTGAGAGGGGGTGAATCAGTATATTAATTAAAACTAGTTTTTTAAATACTTTCAATGCAGATTAAAAGATATATGTAGATCAAATCAAATTTGTAAAGATCATAGACACATAAATATTCATGACACCAGATATAAATGTGAAAAACCCAAAGGGAAAAACCATGATGAGAATAGATGCTAAAATCTACTATTCTAATCTAGCCTCACAGTTCAAAGCCTCACTGGCAAACCTCACTAGTTACAATGTTCAAAGCCTCACTGGTAAAAAATAGAGGTCCCTTTGACAATTTTAATTTATTGTACTCTATTGGATCTCCAATGTCTTATTAATCATGAATCATTGATCTTCCAACTAGCTCAAAATTTACCTTGTGCAAATTTGGCTAAGTACAGGGACCATCTCAATTAAGACTAGAAGGCTAACTTTGCAACCTTATATATTCTTCTTTGCTCAACCACCTAGTCTAAAATTTAGACCATATAAACTAGGCATGAAAGTGAACAAACCCATATGCTCAATTATTTTTGAATCCTTTACGTGTATGAGATATAACACCATTAATCTACTTACTCAAATTATTCTAACATAGATCTAGCTATGCCTATAACTTACCTACAAGGCCAACTTTGTTCTTACATAACTCTTGTCGCACTTAGTCACATGCCCTAAAATTTAGTGCATATGATCCTCTTACATAAGGTATTCCATCCATATATCCATTTTATCTTGAAGCCTTCATACGTGTAAGATATGACATCATAAAAATGCCTTCTCAACATTTTATTGCAACCTACAAATTTGACTATGTTGGAAAACACTATTAAAATGCCTTGGAACCTTACTTTGCTCAAGCATATCTTTTGTCACAATACATCACATGACCTAAGATTTAGTGCATATAAACTAGGCACAAAAATAAATATAACCATGTGATCATTTTATCTGAACAGCTCCATGTCTGCAAATGTTGACCTCATCAATATGCTTACTTAGCTCTGTTTTACCCTTTTTGCAAATTTGGCTTATAAACTTAGTGATTTTTGTCTTAGTAGCTAAATTTGCATCCCCATATCTTCAACTATGCTTCATCTCATGGTTTCAAATCAGGCACACAACTACTAGGGACTAATGTGATCACAACCATGTGACCAACTCCCCTATACTCATTCACACATGGCAATGGTGATGTCAAAAAAATTCCTTCTCATCTTTTTTGTCATACACCCAAAATGTCTAGATGAATAATATGAAGAACTAGATGACTTTTATTTATGCACACAAGCATTCCAATAATCCTTGAACTCTGAAAGGATCCTTTGCATATCCTCTAATCACCATATATAATCTTGAATATTAATGACATGATCATAATGTCCCTTTTGACATCATTGACAATCATATTTCCAACAATCTCCCCCTTTATCATTGATGGAAAACTAAATGCTTTGATCTTATATTACTTTGCTCTTTCTCTAGCATTTCTTGCATTGGATTATAATGAGTATGAATTGAAGTTATTCATACCAAACTTTCTCCCCCTTAGGAAATGAAGCATTTGCCTAATACTCAACTTGGACACTTTCTCTTCTTCTTTGAAATTTGCACTTTTATAGAGAACATTTTGCTCTTTCTCCTATAAAGAGCATTTGCACATTTTTCTCCCCCTTTGACATCAATGACAAAGGGACTCTAGCTGACTATTTGTCTAAATATTTCTTCCCCTTTATTAGATAAAGGATTTTTTCCAAGAATCTACAACTTTCAACTCATTAGAAATTTTTAGAAGTATACATACCTGAGTTGTCTTTTTCCCTTCTTGCAGGGATTAATAAAACTTCCATGAGACTCCCCCTGGACTCATGCCCTATCAATAGTGATTAGTGATGTGGTGTAGGAGTCACTACTCCAAATTTTTATCTTAGATATTCAAATTTTTCTTGGGAAGAGGTTTGGTGAATATGTCTATAATTTGGTCCTTAATTAGCACATATTCCATTGTGACCTCTTGATCTACAACCCTTTCTCTTAAGAAGTGTTACTTGATTGATATGTGCTTGGTTCTTGATTGCATCACTAGATTCTTTGATATATTTATAGCACTTGAATTATCAAAAAGAATATAAATAGGTTATTTTTACTCAAACTTGATGTCCTTGAGTGTTTGCTTCATCCACAAGACTTGAGTGCAACATGCCACTACTACTACATACTCTACTTCTACTATAGAAAGAGTAACTGACTCTTGTTTTTATTAGACATGAAACAAGTATTTTTCCAAGGAAAAATGTACCACCATAGTGCTTCTTCTGTCATCCACACTTCCCACCTAATTAACGTTTGTATATGTTGTCAAAGTGAAATCTTCATTTGTAGGGTACCATAATCCATAGTCAATTATGCTCTTGATGTATCTAAAGATTATTTTCACTGTATTAACATGTGACTCTTTAGGATCACCCTAAAATATAGCAACCATGTACACTACTTGCATGATATCTGGTCTTGATGTAGTTAGGTATATCAAGCTACCTATCATTGATTTATACATAGTCTGATTTGTATCAAGGGACTCATCCTCTTTGATCAAATTGCATCTAGTTATCATGGGATTAATAACTGGTTTACCATCTTCCATTCCAAATTTATTGAGCATCTCATTTTCATACTTGGTTTGGGATATGAATATCCCTTCATTAGATTGTGTTATTTGTAGACCAAGGAAGAAGGAAAGTTATAGCATAGACATCTCAAATTTAATTTGCATTTATGTAACAAATTATTTGCACATTTTATTATTACTACCACCAAAGATGATTTCATCTACATAAACAACCATAATAAACATATGCTCACCTTCTTATTTGAAGTAAAAATTATTGTTTGCACATCCTTGAAACCTTGTTGTTGTAGGTATTGGTCCAATCTTGAATACCATGCTTTATGTGCTTATTTTAGACCATATAGTGCTTTCTTCAGTCTACACACATAATATTCTTCATCTGACAACTAAAAACATTCTAGTTGTTCAATATAGACTTCCTCTTTTAGGTTCCCAATCAAGAAAGTAGACTTTACATCCATTTGATAGACTTTAAACTTCTTATAAATAGAGAATGCTAGAAACATTCTTATAGATTCCAATATAACAACTAGAGCAAATGTTTTATGAAATTCTATGCCTTCTACTTGTTCATATCCCTTACACACCAATCTCTCCTTTTTTTATAACAACTCCATCCTCATTGAGCTTGTTTCTATATACCCATTTTGTTCCTATCACATTATTGTTTGAGGGTCTTGGAATTAATTGCCAAGTTTTGTTCTTTTCTATTTGGATCAGTTATTCTTCCATGGATTTTAGATAATTCTCATCCTTGATAGCTTAAACATAAATATTAGGCTCAATTTTATACATTAGAGCAAAAATTACTTGCTCCTTGTTTATTACATCTCTTTTCCTTATCTATACTCCTTCATTCTTATTGCCAATTATCTACTCTTTAAGATGATCCTTTTGAACAAATCTTGGAGGTTATTTTTCATTCTTTTCCTTAGCATCTTCAATATCTACTTCTTTTTCAATTTATGCCTCTTCATTACCAGTTTCCCTATCAAGTTCAACATGTTTTATGCCTTATCAACCTTGGAATTTATGCTCTCTACCTTCTTGTGTAGCCTTTTATTGTAACATACATAGGCTTTGTTTTGAGTGGAATAACCAAGAAATATTCCTTCATCACGTCTTGATTCAAATCTTCCTAGTTTGTCCTCCTTTCTTCTGATGTAGCATTTTCTTTAAAATACTTTGAATTAATTAATAGAGGCAAGCTTTCCATACCATAGCTCATAGGAAGTTTTCTCACTATTTACCCTCAGTTAAACTATGTCCAAGATGTATACTACTATTTAGACTACTTCTCTCCAATATCCATCAAGTAACTTGGCCTCCTTTAGCATCATTCTAGCCATTTCCTTGAGTGTTTATTTCTTTCCCTCAACAACTACATTTTGCTATGGATTCCATGTTGCAGAGTAGTGCTTTTTGATCCCATGCTTCTCACAATACTCTATGAATTCATCTAAGGTGTATTCTCCACCTCTATTAGATCTTAAGCATTTAATTTTTCTTCCAATCTCAATTTCAACCATGGCTCTAAATATCGTAAATCTCTCAAAGGCTTGAGATTTATCCTTCAAAAAGGTTACCCATGTCATTCTTTAGTAGTCATCTACAAATAAAATGAAGTACTACTCTCATTTAGATCTTCTTATCTTGGTAGGACCACAAAGATTAGTATGAACTAATTGTAGAGGATTTATAGTTGCATACTCCTTTGTTTAAAATCTAACCCTTGTTTGCTTGCCTAGTTGACATTCTTTGTAAGTAGTATCTATAGTTTTGGCTATCTTGGGCATGTATCTTACACACTTATCTGAGCTTACTTTGACTAGATTATCAAAGTTGACATGACCCATTCTCATATGCCACAACTAACTCTCATCAATCTTTCCCATCAATCAGCTATTACCATTCACTTCAACAAGATTGTAGCTATTGATCTTAGTCTTTTTCCATTATGTAACTATTTTTATAATTATTTTTAGCTTGCAACCTTCTGCATTAAATGTAACCTTATATCTATTGTCACACATTTGGCTAACTCTTAGTCTATTATACTTCAATCCTTCAACATAAAGGGCATCATGTGTAGGTAGTTTACCATCTATGTTCAAGGTTCCTTTACCTTTGAAATTTACTACTGTGTTGTCTCCCAAGCTGAAAGATCCTTCCTTACATTTTATCATTTTGGTGAAATTTATCTTGTCACTAGTCATATGCTTTGATTAGCCACTATCACCCACAAATTCTACTCATTGGCATAGAGTACAGTTTGAGCAATCATGGATTGATTTTTCACTCTCCACACATCCTTGGGTTTCTTATTTTGCTTATTTTTAGAAACTTGTGAACCTTTGTTCACACTAGGAGGCATGTCTTTTTTTACATTGTGTAATTTTGATCTTATAAAGCTAGTTCTCTAGTGTTTAGCTATTTGACTAAAGTTATTACAATTATAACACCTTATATTTGTATCTACCAAGGGTGAAAATGAATTTTTACTTACAAAATTGATTCTCCTTACAATTACAACTCTAAAATTACTATCCTTATGACCAAAATGATTATAGATATAAAAATAACCATAAAAAGATGGGGAATACCTAGTCATAGAATGTTTTGGTGTAGTATGAGGAATTCTCATAAGTTGTGGCTTCTTCAATCTCTCACCTTGGTGTATCCATCAATGTCATCTACCTTTGTATTTTTTTTCTCTTCAAGATTCTTTTCAACTCTAGCTTTCTTCACATAAGCTATGTTTGAGTTTCACTTTGTATCCTTGCAAACTTTCTCTTTCTTTATTCCTGATTCCCCTTCTACTTTGAAATTTTCATCTAGGTTAGCAGATGTACTAGTTGAGGAAATTTTTCCCTTCTCATAACCAAGACCCGATCTCTCTTTTGAGGGATTTTGAAAGTTGATCAATTCATCAAGAATGTCTAATACTCCTATCAACTATAGACTTTTATTTAGTTGACCTTTGACTTTTTTAAGTTCTTTTCTAAAAGCCACTATTTTTACCTCAAGATTCACACATTCATTAAATTTAGATTGTAGTTCCATTTTGACTACATATTCTATTATTTTAACCTCTTCAACATGTGTCTTTAGGATAATTACCATATATCTCAAGAATTTTAGGCATTTTATCAATTTAATTTTATCCAAGCTTCTTTTATTTTGAATTCTCTATTTTTAGCCTGTCAATCTCATCTAGAGCACATAAGATCTCACATTCTAGATCCACTTTTCCTTCTTCTTCATTTAAGTCTTCTTCTTCTTAATCCAAAAAATCTAATTTCATTGTCATGAATAGGAATTCCTTTTCCTTAGCCATAAAATAAAAATCATTATAATCACTAGAACTATCATTGTCATCCATTGAATCACTATCTTCTTTTGTGTATAGACCTTTCTTATTCTTGAAGAAGTTGTTATTCTTAGGATAGTAAGGTTTCACCTTTTTTCTACTCTCTACTTGTTTAGAGTTATACTTTTTATTATGAGGGTATTTAGTGGAAAAATGTCCTACTTTACCATAGTTAAAGCATTTGAAGGGTACCTTATCTCTGTACTTTCTAGATCCTCTTTTTAGTCTTCTAGCAAAGTTAGTTTCTTCTTGATCAGTCTCCTCATATTTAGATGTTGATGTTTATTCCTTTACTTTCTTGGCTAATTTGAATGCAACTTCTCTCTTAAAGGTGTCTGTCTCTCCCATTCTCATCTCATAGGCTATCAAAGGTTCCATACAACTCAACAATAGTGACTTTATCTAGATCTCTTGATTATTATATTACAAAGATTTTAGAATCATATCTCGATGACAAAGATCTTAAAACCTTCTTAACAATGATTGAGACTTTCATTTCTTCTCCAAGGCCTCTGATTACATTTACTATTTCATATACCCTAAGGAGGTAGTTTTCAATCTTATCCTCTTCATTCATCTTAAGACTCTCACACTTACCTTTGTAAGTTTATAGCTTGGCCTGCTTTACCTTGTCATCTCCTTCATAGATGCTCTTCAATTTTTTCCATATATCTTGAGCATTTTGACACTACGCCACTTTGACAAGATATAATTTTGATAGTCCACAAAGAATAGTATTATTTTCCTTAGCATTGATTTCATATGTCTTCTTGGCAGCCCGATTAGTAAAAGTTGTAGCAGGGGATATATATCTATTTACTATAGACATCCATACATCAAAACCTAAAGAAGATAAATAAGATTTCTTTCTTATGATACAAAATGCATAGTTAGATCCATCAAAGAGAGGTGCTTTGTTTGATGAAGATCGTTCTTGACTAGCCATTGTGTTCACTATTCCAAGATCTACCTGAGTTGATTAAGCTTATTTCAAGAAACCCTAGGTTCTGATATCAACTATTGGAACACAAATAGATACTAAGAGCAGGGTGAATCGATCTATATGTTAAAACTAGTTCTTTAAATAATTTTAATGCAAATTAAAAGATATATGTAGATAAAATCAAATATGTAAAGATCATACACACAAAAGTACTCATGACACCAAATTTATACATGGAAAACCCAAAAGGAAAAAAACCATGGTGAGAATAGTTGATAGACGCTACTATTATAATCCAACCTCATAGTTCAAAGCCTCACTGGCAAACCTCACTAGTTATAATGTTTAAGGACACCAATCCTAAGGAGACACTAATCCCCCGATTTAAGAGTACCAACTCTAAGGAGGTATCCACTCCCTAATCTAAGCACCCATTTAGCTTATTTTATGGCACTAACCTATCAAATTTTTCTATAGAGATACAAATCCAATTTACAAATTAGATTCATACATGAATCCATATATTTATTCTTTTTTATAGGTCTAATCTTCAATTTATCATAGTCTACACATTCTCTTTCTGCCTTTTTCCCTCTCTGCTCTTCTCTGCCCCCTCTAGTTCTATCTTTATGATTTTTTATTTGACATCCTTCATTGGCTTTTTCTCTCTACCTATATCTGTATTCAAATTAGCTTGATAGAAAATGTAATTATACCAACCAAATTCTCTTTATCCTAGATATCATATTTATAAACAAATGATTTGGGGTTCCCTATTTTTTATGTGTTCACACTCAAAATGACACACATCATGCTAATTTTGGACTCTAGTTCATTACGACTTGGACTATAAGTTTCCCACATCTCAATTCCATGAAACACACCATAATTTTAGGTCTCTTTACTATCTATAACACCTATTAGACTCAATTTTTGATGCACAATATCTTTAATGTATATTTGATCAATTAGATCAATTTTTGTGTCAATATATAGAGCTTATACATAAGTTATTACATGTTCCTATAAATAATCATTTATATAGAAATGAATTTAAATTTTGATAATTGATATTGCCTTTATAACCATGATCTAATGGTCTCCATTTAAATAACTCAAATTTAAAATGCATCCATTTGATCTCCAAATCCTAGATCCCATGCATCGTTCGATCTCTATAGATGTACAACCTTTACCTTGACTTGGTCATTAAAATTTGACACTTTGATCCCATCCTACTATTTCTAATATATTTGGATCACTTTCAATCTATTGATCTTCTCGAACCTACTCAATTTTTAACTTACCACTGTGTCAATAAACATCAATCACTTTATTCCATCTGAGTCCACTTGCTTCATTATATCTCTCTCATCCAAGCTTCCATGTTCCATTGGATCTTAAGAGATGCATGATCTTTACTTTTATCTAGTTGTTAAATGTTGATCTCTTTATAACATTTGAGTCCATTCACTTCGTTGGATCTCCTTTGCATGATCACTCATGCACCATCAGATCTTCTGATAAGCTTGATCTTTATATCTGTCTAACCCTTGATGATATGAAACTTGGCATAAGTGTGTGACTTGTATACATAGCTTTCAATTAATAATATTGAGACATTTTGCATCCTTGCATTACTTATTGAACTTTTTACTTCAAGCTTCACCATAGATTAACTATCCAAGCTCTATGATTGTGACACTTATCACTTGTGCATTAACTCAGAGGTCCTTTTGATAGTTTGACTTCATCATGATCTGTTGGATCTCCAATTTCTAATTAATCATGAACCATTTATCTTCCAACTCACTCAAACTTTATCTTGTGTATATCTAGCTAAGTATGGTGACCATCTCAATTATGCTTGAAAGGCTAACTTTTCACCTTCATATCTTCTACTTTGTTCAACTGTCTGATCTAAAATTTGGACCATATAAACTAGGCATGAAACTGAACAAACCTATTACTTATTTATTTCTTAATCTTTTGCATGTTCAAGATACAATGTCATTAATCTACTTACTCAGATTATTCTACATAGAGCTAGCTATGCCTAGAACTTTCTTGGAAGGCTAACTTTGTCCTTGCATAACTCTTATCATGCTTAGTTTCATACCCTAAAATTTAGTGTACATGATCCTTATACATAGTATATTCCATCCATATATCCATTTTCTCTTGAATCCTTCGTATGTGCAAGACTTAACTTTTTTTTGCATCTTGAAAATTTGATTGTGTTGCAAAACACTGTTAAAATGCCTTGGAGCCCTACTATTCTCAAGCATATTTTTTGTTGCACTATATTACGTAACCTAAGATTTATTTCATATAAACTAGGCACAAAAATGAATATACCCATGTGATAATTTTATCATGACACCTCTATGTGTGCAAATGCTGACCTCATCAATATGATTACTTGGATATGTTTAGCCCTTTTTGCAAATTTGGCTAAGTATAAAAACTTAGTGATTTTTATCTTATTTGCCAATTTTTTATCCCTATATTTTCAATTGTGCTTCATCTCATGTCTTCAAATATAACACACAACTACTAGGGACTAATGTGATCACAACCATGTGACCAAATCCCCCATACTCATTCACATGTGGCAATGGTGATGTCAAAAAAATGCCTTCTCATATTTTCTATCATAGACCCAAAATGTCTAGATGAACAATATGAAGAACTAGATGAATTCTATTCATGCACAAAAGCATTCCAATCATCCTTGACCTCTAATAGGATCCTTTTCATATCCTTTAATCATCATATACAATCCTGAACACCAATGACATGCTCATAATGTCCCTTTTAACATCAATGACAATCATATTTCCAACATCCTCTAAATTTGGTGTAGCTAACTTGTGAGTCATAAGAAATAAGCATATGCACAGATAATTTTCTATGAATATGGCCTATTGAAACCAAAAAAAATATATTAGAAATGAGGCACCTAGTGTGTTTGTAAAATGCGTGTATGCCCCTATAAAAGTCAAGTCTATTCATGCATTATGAGTACAATTTCTAACGATACAAAACCTACACATTAGAATACTTATGGGTTAAAAATGAACCTTCAAAGAAAATCTAGACATAAATAAATTCTCTTATTTATAAACTAAATTAATAAAATAACCAAATCACCTAATTACACAAGTTAAGAACCATTTATTTCTTTTAAATATAATGTCATTTATTTATTTTACATTATTTATTTCTCTAAAAATCAATTTTCTATCTACTTACTAAAAAAATACACTTTGTAATAATAATTAGCATTGAACTAAACATTAGATTTATTATTATAATTTTTTATCTCTGAAAAGTTAATTAATTTTTTTAATAAGCATTCTACATTTTAATTTCATATTGACTTTTGTTTCAAAGATTACTATACTTTCTTTAAAAAAATTGAAGTGAGCATTTGAGTTTCCTTTATATATATATTTTAATTTTAGTTAAGTTTGACTCATTTAATTTAATTGTTATTTCTCTCTCAAAATTTAATAGATTCTATTTTGTAACTCAAAAAAATGTTAGAGGGTGAGTAAAATCAATATAATTAACTATGAGTTACTTTCTATGATTTAAAAAGTTTATTATAATAAATAAAACCATAATATTTTAGTTTTAGATAATATCATTGTATTTTATGATGTCATTTTAAAAAGTAATTCACTTTACATTTAGGAGACATTCCACAATTTAAAATATCTCTGATGGACCTTTTTATGTAGAAAATTTCCCTCATACTACATAAATGAAAATAAAGAAAATGACCTAGAGGTATTCCACAGTAAGAGAAAGTATCATATGTTATGTACATCTTGAATGTCAATTTGTCACTTCCTCTCATTAATGAACAAATGATATGGAATTTTTTTGGAGGCCTAGTACAAAAAATATAAATGGGTAGTCTTTGCCCCCCTTTTTGAGATGCAGGAAAAGTTGTAAAACACATATCTTAAAATATTATACTCACCATGTATAAGATAGGAAAGAAAACCACTGATACCTAACATAGTAAAATATCATTATGAAAGCATGTATGCCATATATAACTAAATATAAATGGCCCTAAAGTATACTCTATATAAGCAAAAGTATAACATGTCCCAAATGTTCAAGATATAAGCAAATTAAGCATAGTAACAATGAGATTCCCCCATGGATAACATATAAGCAATCTAAACACAATAGTGATATGCCCCTCATGACCAAGATATTATAAATTAAGTATTAATATAGCATGGACCAATACAAATAATGTAGTACTTAAAATATCAAAATAAATAATACACATAAAACATTTCCTCATAGATGCATGATATGAATCAAGGTGACATAGGCAAGCAAGAACATTTGGATGATATCAATCATGGCAAATCAAAGAGAATTTGCATGATATAAATCATGTCACCAAACATGATATGCTATTAGCCTATAAATTTTTTTGAGATATGTATGGCCAACTTAGGGCTATCATAACCTTTAAATTAAGTCAAGTGATCATATATGTAGCTTCATATTAGTGGTTGGCTCAACCTAGGTTGTTTTCAAAGCATAAATACAACATACATAAGATGTAAGGGTTAGTATTTTATCATCATATTGTGAATTGTATTATTTTTTTAAGGTTGTTAATTTTCCTCCTCAAAGTGGATTTAGTCATATGCTTCATTATTCTACTCTTATTTCATACATACTGTGATCTTTTGTTATGATTCTACTTTACTAGTAGAGTAATTTCATTACAAGTGGTATTAGATCTTTGATTTGGACAAAAGTGTGGTTAAAACCCTAATTTTGAAGAAATCCCTATATCTCAAAAATTATTACAATTTTTTATAGAATACTTTAACTGAAGTTATAGAATCATTAAAGAAATTATAGTAAAAATTTAAGGTTTAGTGATTTTTTTTAGTATTATTATGATTTTAGGGTCTTCTTGAATTCATTTATAGGCTGTAACTTTTAGAATTTATTTAATATGTATTTTTTTTTTGTATTTTATACTAATGTATTTCTGAAACCATTTGGTCAAAGCTCAATCAAAGGTGAAAAACAATTCTATAATATCAAACATTTATATCGTAAGACCAAAGACTATAGGCCAAGTAAAAAACACACAGTTTGATATGGCTAATGAATCAAATATGGACCAAATTAATAAAGATTAGATAAGCTCAATAAGTGACTCAATAAACTAGTTAATGTTCCACTAAATCCACCAAATAGACCAAAATTTAATATTGATCAAAATAACAAGTGTGGATCTTTTGGTCAAACCAATGAAAGACCTAATATAACTCAACCTTTGACTTGAACTAGTTCCCATTTGAGGCTGTGAAATATGATGCCAAAAGTGAAAATTTTTAAATTTGATGGGATTGATCTAGTCATTTGGATCAACCAAAGGGAGAAATTTTTATTAGGTACATCAAATTCCATGTGAATAAAATGTGGTGATGGCATCTTTATATTTGGAACCTAAACAAAAAATTTGGTATCAAGGATTTTATGCTCAAAAGAAGAGGAAGGGTATAAGTATCAATTGGTCATTTTTATAGATGGACTAAATTCCACTATCCAAATAATGTGAAAAATAATCTAGCCAATTAGAAAAACTATAAAAAATAGATTCTCTTAAGAATAATATGTAGTAATTCCAGTATCTATCCTTACACGTGAAGATAGTTAGATGAAAATTTAAATGACTTATTTATTGGTGGGATCAAAGATCACATCCAACACATGGTGGGAATGTTTAATTGGAGTTATCTCTGAGGCTATTATCATGGAACATAGATCAGAGGAGAGGTCACAAGTCACCAAAATTCAACCATTCATAGGTACTCTAGCATAAGCATTCCCTCAACCTCCTTGATTAACTCCTGAACAAATTGAAGAGAAGAGAGAAAAAAGGTTATGTTTTAACTACAATATCCAATACAATCAATGACATAAGTGTGTGGAAAAAAAATCTACATTGAAGGTGTCAATGAAGAAGAAAAGGATGAAGAAGTAGTATGGGAGGATGAGGATGAGCTAGGGAAGGAATTAAAAGAAACCCAATCAACTATTTCCTGCCATACACTTTTATATATTATCACTACACAAACCCTCAAGGTGGTGGGTTTTTGATAAAAAAGAATATGAAAATATTAATTAAATCAGGTAGTACTCACAACTTTATCAAAAATAAATTGCCTATGCACTTTATCTATTTTGTCTATCTAGCTCCAAAGTTTCAAGTCATAATTACATATGGTGGAAATATCAGTTGTTCAAATAAATGTCATAGTATTATACTCTCCATGGGAGAATATATATGAGATATTCCTATGTTTTTTAGTTATATGGGTGGAGTAAACATTATTTTAGGAGTCTAATGACTAACTACCTTGAGAACAATTGAAATGAATTTATAATAGTTATTCATATGTTTCCATTCTAAAGGTAATAAATTTGAATTGTGTGGTTTATATGCAAAGTTCCCACAATTGGTATTTTCTTGTCAAATGTATAATAGTCAAAAAATGAGTGAATGGGTTTATGGCTCAATTTTTTTCAATAGATGCACCACCACCAAACAGTTTTACATGGGTAGATCTGCATGTTATTATGAAGAAACACTTAGTATTTTTTGGTGATATGTCAAAAGAAATTCCTCCCAAAAAGGATCATGAACATTTCATTTAACTAGTGTCAGGGTGCCAACCACCTAACATCAAACCTTACATATAACCATTGTTGTTCACTCCAATCCACTACTTATCATGAGACACCCATGAGATTGGGCATTCCTTAAAAAGGGGAAGGTGGGGATAGCTAAGGACTTTAATCCTCTATTTTAAGACTAATTTAGGATCAACCCAAAGTATGACTACAGGTATTGAACTTCACAAATAGAGTTTACATAAATAGTCTCCAAGAGATACACTATCTCCATCAAAATTTCAATATGATGTACTTCACACGGGTCAAAGATGGTTATGAATATTTTAATGTTGGATTACACTTTATAGACATGAGGGGAAAGGGATATTTCAACTCCACTAATAACCACAAAAGAAAGGGAAGGGTAAGGTAGAAAAGGAAAAATTTTAGGCTTAAAATAATTTCAATGTGTTATTCATTGAACCAAGTGACTCTACCATAGTTATACCATTGTAGACTACGTTTACTAAAGTTTACCTCTAAAAACAATAGTGGGGAGAGTCTGAGGGAACTAGGAACATGACTTCAATGTGAATTTTGACTAATGATGAGTGCTAAGAGTTTATTTTTCAAAACACATAAACTCTATACAATAATTTGTATCTAAGCACACAAATTCTGAGCACTACCAAAAAGGAAATGAGAGAACTCACACAAAGATTATTATAGCTAAGCACATCATAACCATGACATACATAAATTAGAAAAGTGTTAATCTAAATAACCTAGCACTGATGACCATTCAAACATGGAGATGAAAGAATATATAAACACATAAGAGACCCTCTTACATAAAATAGAGGTTGTATTCATTAAAAGAGTAAAAATTTTATTGCAGTATTCGATCTGGGCTAATTTCATAGTCTAAAGTGGTGAAGGAAACATAGGTGAAATCTTGGAAATAATCCAACAACACTTTCAAGCTAATTTTGGTCAACCTTATAATACAATATGAATCTTCCTTAAGTAGATAAGGATTGGGGATCACTTCCCAAAAATGTGAAGGTCCCATCCTAGGCCATGATGGCCACTTCTTAAAGTTATAACCATTTTTAAAATTTTGAACCAAAACAAATCCCAACATACCCATAACAAATCTATGGGGGACTACTAATTGACACATAGAGGTAGCTAAGAGGGATAAACTCCTAAATGCTTCAACTGGGAACTTCAAGATTCCAATATGGCTATCATGAGGTTGAACTCATTGTCTATCTTGCCCAAGTTCATTAGAGGCTCTCTGAAGATCACCTCGACCTAAGTTGTCAGTCTAAGGGAGATATAGAAATTTGATTCCATTGAGGCTTGGACTCCAAAAACTTAGTTGATGCTCATAGTGAACTAATTTCATAATTCCAATCCCACTTGGACTCCTTCTTAGTTTGCCTTGGCCACCTTATTCCTCATAATTTGGTTGAACTGACCTAGGTGGACCATTAATTCCCCTTAGTTGATCAAGGTGCCATTTTAGTGGAACAACATGGATATATTGACCTATATAAAGTAGGTCAATATTTTCTTATCACCCTTTTCCAAGGGTCCTATTTTAGTATGGGCCAAGGCTAACCATTCGTCTATTATTGGTCTCATGTTACCAGCATAAGTTTTGTACAACCCCAAGTATAAGGTTGGCATAAGTTTGAGCTCTAAGAACATTCAATTATTGATGACCACCTATAAGTTTTGAATCTTCTCATTGATCTCTATAATATTTCTTGGGTAGGCTTGTATCCACTATATAATTATGTCAATCTTAGCCTAAGTCTCCACTATTTTCCTAAGGATGAAGAAAGGTAGTTGGATTTCATCCTTGACCTACCCGATTAGTTTGACTTGGAATGTGATTTTCACCTAAGCCTCGAGGGTCTAGACTTAGCTCTACATGTCTTTAAGGAGATTCTCATACATGTTGTGGGTAGCACATAGGATGGATAGTGAGTCTTCAGCCATATTCTCCTCTTTAATGATATTCCTCACATTGGTGAGTGAAAATAGATATTATTAGTTCTACCATATCATTAAGTTCCCCTCTTGGACTAATATCTAAGTAAGCATATTCTTCATGCTCTTGGAAGATCTGTTAAAACTCCATTGCATGTCTAAGTTTCCCTATACATCCATATATGGCATGTGATACCATGGGACCATCCCTTAGGTTGTGAGGGGTGTAGGAGGTGTGGATAAAATAGTGGCAAAGGATAGAGGATGAAGTGGAGTAGAGATGGAAGAAGTAGGAGTGAAAGAGGAAAGGAGTGGAGGTAGATGACACATGGGAGAAAAAGGAGTGAAAATGAAAGAAGAGGCCCAATAGAACATTTGTGCCTACCATTATTCCTAAGCAAGGTTCACTTGAGGTAGCATTACCCCAATAATGGGTCATGGAATAGTAGGGAAGAGATAGGTTGGTTGAAGGTGAATCTTGTAGGACCTTGGGTAAGAGATAGAGGGGTCCAAGGAGCTAGTCATGGGTTTACTGATACTAGGGACAAAGGAGTTATTGAAACCTATAAAGGAAGTGGAGGGGGATTTGAATCCCTTTGGGATAGAAGTAGATTATGGGTTACCTTCTATTTTTTTAGCCTATTTCCCATGTATACTCTAGGTGTTATGGTGGATGGTTTGACCAAGATGATAGGGGTTATAGGTGTTGATGGTGGAAGAATTGGAGCCATGATGGGGAGCATCATATGAATTAAAGTGGGGATTAGGAGGGTCCTTATTGGAAGTGATATGTTATTAGAGGCTATGGCCATGCCTATTACTAAAGGCATACCCAAAGGTGGCATCGAGAGGACTCGAGGTTGTGTGATGAGAAGAGAAGAAGGGAATGAGGAAGTGAATATGCTTAGAGATACCAAGACCAAGGGTATTAGGGTGAAATATGGTGGGGAATTAATGGTAAATAGAAGAGGCACCATTTGGGATGGAAAAAAATTAGTGGGTGCCTAGACAATGAGTTGGAATGAGATGGGAGCAAGCGGTGGAAGGGAAATAGGAGGAGATAAAGGAGTGAGTATGGGAACCTATATGGGTACCATTAGGTGCCTTGTTTTAGGATCAATCTAGAGATACCATCCACATTAAATCTTAAAGGTTATAGAACTGATGGTTGAGTGGGCTACACTTGGGTTGCTTAATATTATGTAGTTTGGGCTTGACTCTATCATAGCCTAGTTACTAACACTATTAGAGGAGGTGAAGGTAGATCTTGAGGAGCAACTAGATGAGATAAAAGTATATTTGGAGTACAAGGAGCTAAAGTTGTTGGTAAAAATAGAGCTAGAGTTGGATTTGGGGCTCGAGGAGGAGAAGGTGATGAAACTCCCTACAAGATTCTCTAAGATATGGCTAAAGCTGTTAGAGTTGGGTCCTCCGTGAACCAAGCATGAGATGGAGGAGTTGCAAAGGGACCCATTGAGCCTTCTTCCCTTTCTTATTCTTTGATACTATCTAGGATAACACCTCATAGTCATCAGTGGCATTCAAGTAAAGGTCATCATCATCTTTAGGTTGATGGCCTTAGTTGATGTTGAGTCAAGCTGAGTATTATACCAAATAAGCTTAAATGGCCCCTTTAGGGTCCCATTATTAGATTTTACATTTTGAAAGGGAGGAGTCTCATCTAGATACCATCTTCTATATCAAATGAAAGTTCCTATATATGTGGTATCGTATGATGATCAAGAATTGTGGGCACACCTTCTATTGATGTTGTTGTAGAAGCCAAAGATGTCATTCACTAGTTTATAGGTGATATCATGTTATACCAAGAAATCAAAGACATAATATGATAAGTATAGGGGGTCTTAAATAAATCCCATGACTCAAATAACCATGTCATATTTGTATAACTATTAGTCCCTGATCATTGTGATGGAGTCTTAAATTACTTTTGAGATTTAAGGAAGTGGGGCTTCACTAACTTCCTGGTACACCACCAGATAGAAGTGGTCATAGACATCTTGGACATGCTATTGGAACAAGTGTCCATAAAAATTATAAAATATCATGTGGACATTAGGGCCACCAAGAACCCATGTAGGAAAGACTAAAGGTTTGAATAAGAGCATCCCATAAATTACATTTATTAGGTATCTCATCATGTAGAAGTCACCTCTAATTCATGTATATGTAATGACATGGACCAATTTGAAGTTGATCAAGACTCTAATGTTTGGGATACCTAAATGCATCAAGATCATATGCATGAGGGTTAGCCATATCTCATTGATGTGCTATCAATCTAGGTCCCTAAATATCTAGTTTAGTATGATCATGTCTACTCTAATCTCCTCCTAAAAGGTGTGAACCATGTAAGCATTGATTTTCTCTTTGTTGACCCACTTGGAGTCAGGGTTATTAGGTTAATTATGGAGGACATCGTATATCTAGTATGTGCTCATCCAAACTAACACTACCACTGCATCAAAGGAGAAAGATAAGTTCAAAAGGGATTGATACTCCTTAAAGGCATTCCTAGATATGTCAGTAATATGTTGCCAAGAGTTGGGTGAGAACACCCAGTCATTGATAATGTATTGTATGTAGATGGCCTTGTGGAAGATGTTGCCCAATAGTTTAGTATATGGAAACACCTTTGGTTTGGTTTTGGCTCTATGGAGTCTACACTTATTATAAGACCTAAGGGCATCCTCATTCTTAGCCAGTTAGTCATCTACATTGGCAAAATCCTTAGGGACCTAATCAACTAATTTAAATATGTCATTGTAGTGCTTATAATTTATTAAACTAGTAGGTAAGGTAGTGTCCCAGTACTTGGGATTTAGATTTGAAGATGTGGTAGCCATTAGAGTAGGATAGAGGGTGAAATTAAGAAGCTTTAGGCATCAAAGGTGAAACATATAGGGCATCTATGTAACTTATAAAGTGAGCAGTTTGATATTTATTCTAAGGAAACAATGGTGACCATTAATGAGCCTTCCTTAGGCTTTATAAGTGCATGCATACATCCTCTTGCATTAATGGTGTTTGGCAGCTCACTTGCTATGAATTTGAGTTGGTGGTTAGATTTCTCCCTTTAATTCTAAACCCATAATTTAATTTGGAGCCCATGATCCTCTACCACTAATCAGATATAGAAATGGTGATGGGATGTTTTAAAACTATCCAATCAAGTTCAAATTATCATTTTATTAATGAACAGTGTGTGGTAGGCACATGGTCACATCTCTTATAATATTCTAAACTAACTCCTACATTTTGACACATGTCATCTGCTCATTGGTCCTCCAATTAATGGTCAACACCTAGGCATGGTTTTATACTCTATATCATTCCTTTAGGCTAGGTGATGTGTCACCTAGGCACACATGGCATACCTTGATTGGCATTTGAGTCTCATCCATATTTTTTCTAAGATTACCAAAGTCTTAAGTGGCAACTAGTTTATCTGACTCAGTGTGACATGGTGCCTTCCCATTTGGTAGGGCTCTCCTAGGATCTAACATCTCTAATAGGTCTACAAAGGTAAAAACAACCAAGATGAAAGAGTAGTCTATTGTGTAGCCATGTCATAGAAGAAATTATGAGTAGGAAGAAACATAAACCTTTAGTAGTGATGGTTATACATATCTAGCTAATTTTTTTGAGTTAGAATGGGATGTTGAGTCACTCAAAGATCTAGTCATAGAACATATCAAGAAGAAAAAGGTGCAAAATATTAAGATTATAAAAAAGGAAGGATAGAAAATGATATGAGATTGGATTTATGAATATAAATGGCATATCTATCAAAACCACTCAAGAAGTATGTCATGAATATTATAAGTGAGGAGATTCCCAAATTAACACACATTGGGGACTACTGGACCACAATAGAAGTCTTGAAAACCATGCAACTTTTAAGAGATTATTATGATGTCTTTTCCACCAAATTTTTAGAAGTCTGAGGGGTAAATCAGTCATTAATAGAAATGTATATGGAACTAAAAGAGTGTGCAGAACCTATCTATAAATGACCAAATAAGTTGAATCCTAATATGAAACTTAAAGTTAAAGCTAAGCTAGATACGATGCAAGATGAAGGAATAATTTATCCCATGGAAAATGCAAACTAGGTAAGTCTTATGGTAGTCCAACATAATAAAATAGGAGAAATTAGATTATATGGTGACTATCACATTGTAAATGATTCATGTGTAAATTATCCATTTTCTATCCCCTTTACAGATGAAGTATTAGAGGTAGTCATAGGACATGAGGTGTGTTCTTTAATGGATGGGTTTATTGGATATCATCAGAGGCCAATCATAGAGGAGGATAGGGCTAAGACTACTTTCAGTATTTAATGGGGATATTTTGCATACAAATTTATGAATTTTGGGCTCAATAATGTACCAACTATTTTATCTAGAGTCATATTGACTAAATTTAAAGATTTCATTCATGACTTTCTATAACTTTACTTGGATGATTAGGTTATTTTATCTTTGTTTAAGGATCATTTATCTAAGCTATGATTGATCTTAAAATGGTATAGATATATACACATTAACTTGAATCTAAATATGTTTATTTTTTCACATCTTTTAGGGTTTTATTAGACCATGTTGTATGCAGTGAAGGAATTCTAGTGGATCAATCTAAGATCACAGTTATTGTTAGCATGACACCACTAGTTAGTTCTACTGAAGTGCAATATTTTCTAAGACACACAAGATATTATTGCAAGTTTATCAAAGGGTATTATTATCTATATATATATAATACCTAATAGAGGTCATATTATTCAAGTCTAACTCATACTTGGACTAACATGGGAATGATCTAAGGTTGTGGGATGCCTATATCTAGACTAGACCTCTAGGGTTTTTAATGAGGCTAGTCCCTCAGATATGATAGTTTGGACCTCTCTTTATGAGAATTAAACAAGTTAGGGTGAAAAGAGTAAAGATATTTTTATAAGGTAAAACTTATTCTAACATGTGGTGATGCATCAAATTTTCAAGGATCTATTCTCAAGATTGAATTCATTAGCACACTAATAGACTATGAATATAACTAATATAGTGTCTATAATGGTTTCCAAGAAATAATGTTTCACCTAAAGGTTAATTTTATGGACTTAGGATGGAGTTAAATGAAGGTAAGGCTTGATTTGAATCACTTACAATCAACTATCCACTCTATACCTGAGACATCAACCTTAAAACACACTAGATGACCTATAAGAAAAGTTTATTAGCACTTAGGTTGAACTTGTACCTACAAAGGGAAGATGACAACCACTTTTTAATATCAAACAAATATAAAACACTAAGAATATATTATTAAACAACTAAAAAATGCTCTAGTAATTACTCCAAGAGGTTTAGAATATAATTTTGGTAGATTCTAGTCATACCAGCCTGAGGGATGTTTAACAATAGCTCAAAGGCTATATTTATAGAAGAAAGGGTTACTAAAAAGAGAGATTTTGACACTAAAAGAGGGGATAAATGATCTCAACTCCATTTTAATTTTAATTACAACTATCTCTACATTTGTGCTTATTCAAGCTTCTTCATTGATCTAGGTCACTCTAGTCTATTACATAGTTACATTATTCCCTCATTGGTACTCCCTAATAGTTAAAATGATAGGATCAAGTTGTTTCAAGATGGGTTCTAGCATCAATGTAGTTACAACCATTGGATCAAATTTTTAGATCTTTTTCCTAGTGATAACTACTCTTCACTAGTTTGTGGAGGCATGCAAGAGTGGAGAGAAGGGTCATTTTCATGCAACTAGTTCTAATAATGAAGCCATTAAAGTCTACATGTCTACCTTTGTGGCATTCTTCAAAATGTTGGCTTTGGTTTAAACTAGATCAAACTCAAACTTGGATTTATGCTTTTACTTACTTTGGTCAAAAACTATTATTTTGACTTCTAATGAGAAAGATCATTGGGTTTGACTCTATCTATTGAAAACCAACTCAGACCAATTAAATAGCTCCTTAATGCCTTGTTGTTATTGGATTCATAGATCCCTAATATTAGATCATTGACCTTTTAACCTCCTATACACCATAGATCTTTTTGTTATGAATCAACATAGGCCTTTGATTTCCTACTACCAAAGATCCTTTGACACATTAATTTGAGCTTGTACCATTGGATCAGGTTGTACGAATGAACATGAATTATTATATTTGCCTAGACCCACCATTTGAACTCAAAAAACTATCTCACAATATTAAAATTGACATCCATGTAGTTGTATTTGATGTCTATATGAATGCATTTGACATTAACATGACCATCTTAGGATTTTTCAACCCTAATGGTTATTTATTGTGTCTTAAATTTGGCATCTTCATGCCCATCAATTGACACTCAAATGACCATAATTTATGTCTGCATGACCATCAATATTTGAACCCCAATGGCTAACTACTAAGCTTGAACTTTGACACTTGTATGAAGATCACTCTACTAGAATAATTTCCCTGAGATAATTTAGCTAATGCAATTATGTCTTTGAGACTTTTTCCTATGTTATTTTTGTTGTGGACAAACTATTTGAAAGAACTTGGTCTTCAAGAAAATTATCTTAGACAATTTCCCAACACAATTCTACTTGGCTTTCTACTATGGATAATATGTCTGAGAGAACTTACACTTCAAGATTTTTGCTTTGGATAAAATGTCTAATACAATTCCCAACACTTAGCCAAAAAACCCAAAACCATTAGCTTGAAGGAAATATTATCACTTAGCTCAAAATATTAACACTTAGCCAAATAAAAAGGTCCACAAAAATTGAGCTTATCCAAATAAGAGCTTGAAGCATATTTTAAGTAAGGACTTAGCCAAATAAAAGGTTTTACACTTAGATTTTTTGGCCTATAGGATATTCTAGACTTGTTCATAAAACTATTGCTTAAATTTTGAATTCTCCAAATGGTACTATGAAAACCTAAGCAATCCTGCTTGTTCCTAACATTAAACTACCTTGATCACCATGAGAAACTACTTATATCTTTTACTTTACTCTATAGATTTGTCCCTCAGATGTTGATAAAATACACTTTAAGCAAGCTTAAAGTGTTTCAAAAGATTTGTAATCTACATGTGATCCTTGGACCACTCATTCAATTCAAAAATCTATTCAATCCTTGTTCCATACTTGATCCTCATGACACTATACTATATTATGGTGAGTTTGGTATGTGGGCCAAAATTGACCAACATTTTTGGTGACTCATAGGGAAGCATGCCTATTATGCTTGAGAACCTAGACCAATTTCCTTGTTCAATCCATGGGACATAAAAAGTCAAGTCTCTCTTTGATAAAGCTGACCCTTTCTAGAACTTCCTCTTGAAATAAAAGAACAAAGAACAACAAAAAAAGTAAAGGCAAGTGTATGTGGTCACTTGCAGGAAATAAAGAAAAACTAACCTAATAAACAAATGTGTACAAAGACACTTTAATAGAATCATAAAAATTATTCCTATATGTACATGGCTATAATCTATAAGTATTTTCCACTTGGGTCAAATGGGAAACTATTTTTTCCACCTTAGAACTTTGAAGCATACTTGTCTTTTCTTGACATCTCTCTTCCATAGCTAAGAGCAATTAGATTCTCATGTCTTCTTGGGGAAGCAATTGGTTCATCTACTAACCATTTTAAGTGTATGAATTATAGACATTAATCAAAGACCCAATCTTACTCCTAAATTTATGGACTTTTTAGGAATAGTTTTAGTTCTTCTTTATTTATGAACTACTGATCATGAACATAAAAATCAACTTGATGTGTCTCCTTTGACATATCTACAAGGCTGACCTCTAAGAGAGATAGATTTGATCTTGTGACTTCTTGAGGCCATTTTAACTCATTCTCAACTTCCAAAAGTAGAGAGATGTCTGAATTCAAAGGGAAAAGTTGATAACCATGTTTGAAAAGTTCAAACATGTCATCTTCTAAGAGGACAACTACTTCTTGATTGATGGTAGCATTTATCTTATCCTACAATAGACTATATTCAAGTAAAGAATATCTAAATGAAAGATATCAAACAAATTTAAAGATTTATTCTCATGAATCTATAGTTCAATTGGGTTTCTTCAAGTTGAATATCAAAAGTAAGTATGTCAATTCCTTGACCACAATCATGAGGTTGTAAGTCTTCTTTTGATATCTCAGATTGGTCAATCATATTTTCTTCATATTCAACATCAAGATAATGAATAAGAATGATCTCAATTTCACCTTTATTATTTTGGGACATTTTATCTTGTTCATCAGTAACCCCTTCTTCATGTTCTTGTTCTTGTATTTGTATCTCAACCTCTACCTTAGCCTTCTCTTGCATTTGTTCCTCTTTGCATCATCATGGAAGACTAAAACATGTTTGTCCTTGCTAAGAGGTGTCCCAATCATTATTTCTTCTTCCTAGTCACTCAAGTCACCTTCATTTTCTATTTCCTTAGCTACATCTTGTTTGCCTCATAAAGGAGAGGCTCTTTCTCAAAGAGGAGCATATTAGACCCTTAAAAATCTTTAGTAGGATGATAAAATTCTAAATAAGTTATCGTAGATATCTAATTTTGCTCATGGGGCTAATCTTATTGGATCACCTTCACCTCCTCTCTTGGTTTCATTGCTCCTTGAATGGATTTCCATATAGGAAAGGTTATAGGATTTTGAGGGGAAAGGAGTGAAGGTTGGTTGATCTCCTACTTGATCTTGACTTTAGCATCTTGGCTTATGCCTAACTATTCCTTCTTCTTATTTGATTTTTGAATCTGATCCCATGTTATAACCTTAGGTTTAAAAACCTTTATTTCTATACTTTTTCTTGTTATGGGTGGGAACAAGGAAATTTGTTGTTGTGTTGCCCTTATAGTTGCTATTGAATACTAAAGATGCTGATTTGTAAACTCAATTTACCTGGCTAAATTAGCCTCAAAATCATGGACCAACTGGTTAGAGATGTCTCCCTACAAAACTAAATATGAAGTCTCCCATATGGTCTACTAAGAAATAGGTAAATTAATCTCCTTGAAACATGATTGTTCAGCTTTTGAGGCCTCTTTTAGATAGATTTTCAGGTAGGAAAGTTAGGCAAGGTCCAAATGGAATTTTGAGGGCTATGGTAAACATTGGTTTGACATTCATGAAGGGAAAATGGAAGCTCTATGGGAACATGATGGTGATCATGATGACTCTAGGATTCCTTATAAATTACTAGCCTCTCTTCAATGTTTACTATTAGACCACTTATGTCTAGAATATTAGCAATAGAGTTTGAGTGGCCTTGCCTTATGAAGGATGTACCTATCTCTTTAGCCTATTGAAAATTATCCCTCATGTTCTAAATTTCATGTTTGGAAATATCCTATCCATATCCCTTTTGGGTATCTATGCTTATCATTTCTCTCTCATAACCAAGTAGGGTTTTCTTGAAGCTATAGATGGATTGATTAGGCTGATTAGGAAGATAAAAAGATTCATGAGGGTTATCATAAGATTGGTATGTCTCACCATACTAATGGTAATACTCATAATGGCTTTGACAGAACTCTTGGTAAGATTGATTAAGCTCATATGGATCATATTGGTTCTACTGAGGAGTATAACATGGGTTATAATGAGGTTGATAAGGAGGTTCACGATAGAGGTATTCACCATAGTTATTAATATCAACATCATATGTCAAATAAGATGTAAGGATTGATTAAAATCTTTAATGAGACATACCTGGGTTGATTAAAACTAGAAGCTTTGATTTAGAGTCGTCATTGGTGTTAAGTTACTTGCTTCTAAAAGTTGATTAGAGGAAAGACATACCAATAATCTTTCCACTCTCTAGGACCTTGGTCCCACTAGGTGTAACATAACTGTTAGCTATCTAGATAACACCTAATAGAGGTCAAAATTTTTAATTCTAACTCATACCTAGACTAACATGGGAATGATTTAAGGCTATGGGAAGCCTATATCTAGACTAGGCCTCTAGTATTTTTAATGAGGCTAGTTCCTCAGATATGATAGTTTGGGCCTCACTTTTTAAGACCTAAACAAGTTGGGGTGAAAAGAGTCAAGATATTTGCATAAGTTAAAACCTATTCTAATATGTGGTGATGCACTGAATTTTCAAAGATCTACTCTTAAGATTGAACTCATTAGCACACTAATAGACTATGAATAGAACTAATGCAGTGTCTACAATGATTTCCAAGCAATAATTCTTCACCTAGAGGTCAATTTGATAGACTTATATTGGAGGTAAATGAAGTTAAGGCTTGATTAGAATCACTTACAGTCAACTATCCACTCTATACCTAAGACATCAACCTTAAGACATGATAGATGACCTAAAAGAAAAGTTTATTAGCACTTAGGTTTAACTTAGACCTACAAAGGGAAGATGACAACCACTTTTGCATATCGAACAAATATAAAACACTAAGCATAGAATAGTAAACAACTAAAAATGCTCTATTCATTACTCCAAGAGGCATAGAATATAATTTTTGGTAGAGTCTAGTCATACCAGCCTGAGGGATGTTTAAAAATAGCTCAAAGGATATATTTATAGAAGAAAGGACTAGTAGAAAGAGATATTTTGGCACTAAAAGAGGGTATCAATGAGCTTAAATCCATTTTAATTTTAGTTACAACTATCTCTACATTTATGCTCATTCAAGGTTCTTGATTGATCTAGGTCACTTCAGTCCATTACATAGTTACATTATTCCCTCATTGGTGCTCCCTGATGGTTATAATAGTAGGATCAAGTTATTCTAAGCTAGGTTCTAGCTCAATGTAGTTACAACCATTAGATCATTCTGTTAGAGCTTTTTCCTGGTGCTAACTTCTCTTCACTAGTTCATAAAGGTATGAAAAAGTGGAGAGAAGGGTCATTTTCATGAATCTAGTTTTGACAATGAAGCTGTTAAAGTCTACATGTCTGAATTCATGGTATTCTTAAAAATTTTGGCTCTAGTTTAAACTAGATCATACTTAAACTCAGCTCCATGATTTTACTTACTTTGGTCAAAAACTACTCCTTTGAATTCTAATGATAAATTTCCTTATGTTTGACTTTAGCCATTGAAAACCAACTCAGACCAATTTAATAAATCTGAATTGCCTTATTCTTATTGGCTTCATAGATCCTACTATCATATCCTTG
The DNA here is from genome assembly GCA_037957365.1 of Torreya grandis. Lineage (NCBI taxonomy): Eukaryota > Viridiplantae > Streptophyta > Pinopsida > Cupressales > Taxaceae > Torreya > Torreya grandis. Next base: position 2,606,976 of record JARHVA010000538.1, on the reverse strand, counting down.
ATATTTTGATCTCCTACACACCATATATATTTTTGGTACAAATTAATTTGAGCCTTTGATTTCATTCTACCAAAGATCCTTTGACATGTTAACTCGAGCTCACACTATTGAATCAAGATGTATAAATGAACATGGACCATCATATTTTCTTAGACCCACCATTTAAACTCAAATGGATAGCTCACAATCTTAAAATTGACATCCACATGACCTATTTCATGTCTACATGAATGTATTTTATGTTTTCATGATTATCTTAAGATTTTTAAACCCCAATAGTTATTTGTCATGTCTTAAATTTGATGTCCATATGCCCGTCAATTGACGTTCATGTGACCATTATTGACATCTACATGACCATCAATATTTGAAAATTAATGGATAACTTCTAAGCTTAAACTTTGACACTTTCATGAATGTCACTCTACTAGAACAATTTCCTTGAGATAATTTGGCTGATGTAATTATATCTTCAGGACTTTTTTTATACAGGATTTTTGTTATGAATAAAATGTTTGAAAGAAATTGGTCTTCAAGAAAATTGTCCTAGACAATTTTCCAAAAATAATTCTACTTGGCCTTATGATATAAATAAAATATCTTAAATAAATTACACTTTAGGATTTTTTCTTTAGTTAAAATGTCTGAAATAATTCCCAACACTTAGCCAAAAAACTTGAAATCATTAGACATAAGGAAATATTAGCACTTGGCCCAAAATATTAACACTTAGCCAAATAAAAACATCTAAAATAATTTAACTTAGCCAAGTAAGATCCCAAATCAATATTCCAAGTAAGTACTTAGCCAAATAAAAGGTTTTGCACTTAGCTTTTTTGGCCTACAGGCTCTTCCAGACTTGTTCATGAAATTTCTACTTGACTTTTGAATGCTTTAAATGGTAATATGAAAACCTAAACAAACCTATTGGTTCCTAACCTTGAACTACCTTGATCACCATGAGAAACTACTCAGATCCTTTACTTTGATATATAGATTTGTCCCTTAGATATTGACAAAATACACTTTAAACAAGCTTAAAGTGTTTAAAAATCTTTACAATCTACATGTGATCCTTGGACCACTTATTCCATCCATAAATATGTTCAATCCTTGTTCCATACTCGATCCTTAATATAATTCACTACATTTAGGTGAGTTTGGTATGTGGGAAAAAATTAGCCAATAGGTATGCAATTTTTCTTCTCTTGAATATTTATTGCATAAAGGTACATAGTTTATATGGATATTTGAATGTCAAGTGGCATTTATAGATCTCAAAAAAAGATTGGTCACTACACCAACATTAGTTTTTCTAGATTAGAACAAGCCATTCCATGTGCATGTTGATGCCTTAGGTATCATAGTTAGGGTTGTTCTTTCCTAGCCAAGATATGGTGGATTAGATCACCCTATCCACTTTGTAAGCATAAATTTATCAACTACCAAAAATAATTATATGATAAATAAAAGATAATAATTGGAGATAGTGTTCACAATTTAGGAGTTTAGGCACTATCTTCTTACAACCCCATTTGAAGTCTTTATAGATCACTAGGCTTTGTGATACCTGGTTAATAAGCCAATGCTAGGAGGATAGATTTCTTGATGGTTAACGTTGTTTCAATATTTTTAATTTAAAATTAATGTCAAGATGAGAAGATAGAATGTAGGTCTAGATCATCTCAGTTAAATTATAAACAAAGAAGATCCAAAAGAACTATAGGAGGATTCTCCAAATCTCATTTATTTTGTGTATCTATGATACTTAAATTTTTTGAAGATATTGCCAATTTTTTGAAACAAGGAATTTTTTATGCACACTATTAGGAACAAGACAAGACATATTTCATGACTAGATACTTATGATACAACATCATAAATGGGTTTTTGTATCACTTGGGGAAGGATGAAGTTCTATGCAGGGTGGTTTTCGAACATGAATGCCCTCAGTTGTTGCATGAAGCACATTAGGGGGTCATAGGAGGCCATTTCATAAGTGAAGCCACTATGAGAAATTTTTTATAGAATGGGCTTTGGTGGCCAAATTTATTTCAATATGTGCACAAAGTAGCTCAGCACTATGATGTATGTTAGTGAATAGGAAAGCCCAATCAGAGGGGTGAAATGCCTTTACATCCCTTACTTATCAAACAACCTTTTAAATAATGGGGCATTGGTTTTTTGGGTCTATTAGTCCACCAAGAAAGTGAAACTGGGCTAGATATATTATTACTATGACTGATTATTTTACTAAATGGGTGGAAGTTTTTGTGCTACCTAGTTAAAATGCTAAGGATGTTATGCACTTCCTATATGAAAACATTATCACATGATTTGGATATCCCATTAAGATGGTAAGTGATTGAGGAACACATTTTTTAAATAACACTATAAAAACACTCACTAAAGAATTTGTGATTTTGCATCATAATATCACTACATACCATCCTTAGGCCAATAGATAGGCTGAAGATTCTAATGAAATATTGGGTAAAATGCTAATCAAAATATTCTATGTGAAAAGGGATTATTGGGAGAATCATATTTATATAATCTTATGGGATTATAGAACACACTACAAGCATGCTACATGTTTTACTCCATTTTAGTTAGTTGATGGGTTGGAAGCAGTCATGCCCATGGAGTACTTAGTACTAAGCCTTTGAATTACACTGACTTGGTGATCATGAACCTCTCATAAATATAATTCTAGATCTAAATAAAATGGATGAATATAGGTGAAAAGTATATTGGACACAAAAAAGTCAAAAATATTATCATGATAGAAACATGCGATGTAAGGAATTTCAAGAGGAATAACCAGTATTATTATATGGCAGTCAGTTCAGAGCATTCTTAGGAAAATTGAATATCAGATGAAAAGGACCCTATATTATACATGAGATATCACAACAAAGAACATGTTTTATGGATCCTATTTAACAATGTATTTTAATATTTTACATTTAAAATGTACTTTACACTCTATATATATTCTAATAGGTAATATTTGTTAGGATGCATTAATTCTCTCCATTGATAATATTACTAAGTCTCGGGTTTTAGATTCAGGGGCTTATTTTCATGTTACACCATATAGGCATTATTTTATTGATTATGCTCAAAGGGATTTTATAAATGTTTACCTTGGTGATGATGAGTCTTGAAACATAGTAGGAAAAGGAAGTGTTCAGATCAAGATGCATGGGAACACTTGGCTACTGAAGGATGTCAGACATGTTCCTAAGTTGAGATGGAATTTGGTATCCATAGGATAACTAGGTATTGAAGGTTGTATGGTGACATTTACAATAGATTATTGGAAGGTGACCAAGGGTGCTCTTATGGTAGCAAGAGGTAAGAAGGTTAGTACCCTGTATTTATCAAGTAGTTCCGATTATTGTAATTTATTTGTTATGGATGTAGATGTAAATTTGTGGCACAATAGGCCCGATCACATGAGCCAAAAAGGTATGAAAATTTTGAAGGATTAGTTTCCTTGATTGAAAGGGTTTGATTTATATTTTTGTGAGGACTGTGTGTAAAAAAGATAGAAAAGCATAAAATTTCTCAAGGTTAGACCTACAAAGAAGGAGAATAAGTTGGATCTTGTTCATTCAGATGTATGAGGGTCAGCTCAGGTATCTTCTATTGGTGTGTCATCTTATTATGTCACTTTTACTGATGATGCAAATATAAAAGTTTGGGTGTATGTCATTAGGATAAAATATGATGAGTTTGATACATTTGAAATATGGAAATCCTTGGTTGAGAATGAAATAGGTCTCAAGTTAAAATGCCTCAGGTCAGATAATGGTGGGGAATATTGTAACAATGAATTTTTTTATTACTATTAAAGGAATGGAATTCACAAATAGAGGATGGTTGCAATAACTCCATATTAGAATGGAGTTTTAGAAAGGATGAATATTAATATCATGGAGCATGATAGGAGCATGAGTTTGCATGTAGGATTGCCTCTGTAGTTTTGGGTAGAAGTAGTAAACATAATAGTATATTTGATAAATAAAGGTCCTTAATTTACTTTGGATGGAGGCATACCTAAGGAAGCTTGATCTGGTAAGAAGTTTGATTATTCATTTCTTAAAATATTTATTTATGAAGCCTTTGTTCATATTGATAAGGATGATAGGACCAAGTTAGAGGCTAAGTCTAAAAAATGCACCTTTATTGGTTATGGTGAGGATGACTTTAGTTTCCAAATTTGGAGTCTTAAGGATAAGAAAATATTTTATTCTAGGGATGTTGTATTTAATGAAAAGGTCATGTATAAACAATAGTTATAGGATTAGAAAGAGTATTCTAGAAAATAGTACATAGTATTCGAGGACATTGCAGATGATAAAGTATCCAAGTAATCGATTCAAGTACCTACTCCACAAGAACCCCAAACTCCTATGGTGAGAAGGTCTTCTAGGGTAAGAAGGGAACCTAAATTTTTTTCTCCGTATCTTAATTATTTGTTATTCACTTACAATGGAGAGCCAAAGTGTTTTGAATAAGTAATGCAAGTAAATCTCAGGAAGAAGTAGGAGCAAGCTATGGATGGGGAGAATTAGTCTCTCATGGAAAATTAGACTTGAGATTTGGTAAATCTACCTGAACATAAGAGATAACTATATAAAAAGTGGGTATATAAAATTAAAGAGGATGATGGAAGAAATAAAGGTACAAAGCTTGATTGGTGGTAAAGGGGTTTGGATAGAAGAAGGGAATTGATTTTGATGAGATTTTTTCCCCAATGGTAAAGATGATTTCTATTAGGACTGTTTTTAGGATAGTGGTAGAAAAAGACTTACACTTAGAGTAGCTGGATGTGAAGGATGCATTCCTTCATGGTGATTTTAAGGAGGACTTGTATATGGAGTAGCCATAAGGAGATAAGGTCACAAGAAATAATAACATGGTGTGCAAAATGAATAAGAGCTTGTATGGCCTAAAATACGCTTCACGATAGTGGTACAAGAAATTTGACAATTTTATGATGGACTAGGGATATTATAAGTGTCATTTAGACCATTACATATATATTAAGGAGTTTGATGATGGTGATTACATTATCCTTTGTCTATATGTGGATGACATGTTGGTTGTAGGTAAGAACATACAGGAAATAAAGGTACTCAAGGAACAACTTAGTAATTCCTTTGCTATGAAGGATTTGGGAGTAGTAAAACAAATCCTTGGTATGAGAATAACTCAGGATAGGAATAAATGAAAGCTAAATTTATCCTAGGAAGATTACATTAAAAAGGTCTTGGAAAGGTTTAGTACATAGAATGTTAAACCAGTTGGGACTCCTTTGGTAGGCCATTTCAAGTTATCAAAGGAGCAGTGTCCCAAGATAGAGGAGGAGAGAATCCATATGTCACATGTACATTACTCATTAGTTATTGGTAGCTTGATGCATGACATGGTGTGCACTAGGTTAGATATTTCCAATGTAGTGGGAGAAATAAGTAGGTACATGTGTGATCCAAGTAGAAAACACTGGAAGGTAGTGAAGTGGATCCTTTAATATTTAAGAAAGACCATGGAGATAGTTTTAAGCTATGGTGGATTGGAAACCACTTTGCATGTTTATGTAGATTTAGACATGGTTGGATATTTAGAAAAAAAGAAGAGTACAATAGGATATGTATTTATTGTAGGTGACACATTAGTGAGCTAGATTTCATGACTATAAAAACTTGTAACTTTATCAACCACATAGGTTGAGTATGTTGCTACCACAGAGGAAAGTAAAGAAATGATTTGGTTATAACAGTTAATTGAAGATTTGGGGCATAAAAAAGATGAAGGGAATATATATAGTGATATTCAAAGTGTTATACATCTAGCAAAGAACTTTGTTTTCTACTATAGGATGAAGCATATACAATTAAGGTACTATTTCATTAGGACAACTTTGGAGGAAGATAAGTTGAAGCTAGAGAAGATTCAAACTAGTCAGAATCTTGTAGACATGATGACCAAGGTGGTCACAAGGGGTAAATTGAACCTATGTTCAATTTTGGTTAGCTTTCATAAATTATAGTGAAGGGTTGAGAAGCCTGCTTAGAGGAAATTAGTCTCCCAGTGGGAGATTGTTGTGTTGTGGAGCCTATTTATAAATTATAATGTATTTCAAATATTGTACATTTAAAATGTATTGTACACTCTATATGTATTCTAGATGGGGTTTGGGAGTGGTATCCAAAAAAAAGTGAGGGTTTAGGGGGTGGAAGCCCCTAATTAGGTGTTTGGGGGTGGTAGCACCTAAAAAATAGGGGTTCAGGGGTGGTAGCCCCCAAAATATTTTTTTGACCCCCTGTAATGGGAAACTATTTTGGGTTGACTTTTCCCATAGATTTGGTACCCATTGTTTTTTAATATATTATTAGAACAAGGGTTTGAGAAGGAAGAACAAAGTGTGTGAATTCTGGTATGAATTTAGGGGGGTTTATTGAACATAGCTCCAACTAATATTTATGCATTATAATTGTGAGAAGATAGATCTGAGATTGGATTGTACTCTTTTGGATTGTAATAAAATTTGAGCAAGTGTTTTTTAGTAGATGTAGCTCATATTAGGTGAACCACATCAAATTTGGTCTTCTTATTTTGAATGTTTATTTTTATTCTTTCTACATCTCTATTCATGTCTATTATTATTATGATTTTATGAAATTATTTCACATCAATTTCTGATTTATTCCTAATAAAAAAAATTTTTTGAGGGGTCTGTAGGGAATCATCTTACCAGAGTGAGTAAATGGATATAGGCTTAAGACCTACTACCAATATTCTTACTTGATCTCTTTCTACATATGAGTGGGTGCTAAGTAGAACTAGGTAGATTAGGTTTTAATCTTTTTCATGTTTTTTTGGTGTCTTTCTTTTCTATGTGTGTGTATATTATAATAAGATCTCTTCATATCACAAGACTAAATGGAACCATTAGAAGACTCATAACATGTGATGACAACCAATAGAGACATTCATGTGTGTTTTGGTTGATGTCATCATAGTGGTGTAATAATGGTAAAAGTCTAGGAAATATATTAGTAAATTAATAGTCATAAAGGGTAGTTAACACTAAATTTGGGGTTTGAAGGATAAATTATCTTCTAGATCAGTAATTAATCACCATAATAAGCTAACTACTCAAGTACAACCAAAGATAGATATAATGATGTATCTCATCATATGTGTTAACAACGATTGATATTTATTTCTAGATCATATAATATGCCACATCAGTGTGCATTGTGGCTAAATTAAATATAATTCAGCTCTAAGGGGACAACTCAGTAAGGTATTCAATAAAAAATCAATCGATGCAAAAACTATAAAGGTAACTCATTGAGCATTTAATTCACATTTCACACTTAAAATAATTAAAATAGTCAAGATTAAATAAGAGTGTTACACTTTCCCAAGTGTGAGTGTTACACTTTCCCAAGTGAAAATAATTGACAATCTATATTTCATATACTTCTTTTCACTATAAGAATCATTTAGGGCATGTGATCAACTAGAGCGATCTCAACTTATAATGACTTTGTCTGAAGTGCAAAAATAATAAATGGGCATCAATATTGCACTCTGAATAACAAAATTTCTTTATCCTTATTTTTTTGAGTTTTTCTAAGTTATTGAACAAAAGATTTTCCTTTTAGACCATGTACTAGGTGCATAACCTCTGGTTCTCATATTTACACACTAGTTTCGCAATATAGATGTTGAGTGATTGATATGTCTCTTGAATTTTAGTGATATGGGTGAGGTTGTTCATCTATTACTTAGTCAGTATAATGATGATAACATCTATCTTTCCTTGAAGGTGATTATTGTTATCAATGCACTAGTAATGGGTAGAGGAATTGAGATGCTCGTATGAGGAAACTCTCTCACACCTTAAAAATCAATGGCACCTATAATTATTTAGGAACTTAGAGACACCTATGCCCATGGATACCATATCATACCCATCAAAAAAATTACAGGTGAACTTGTGCACATTTTGGTTAAATGTATAACCCATCAGTTTTGGTAGACCACTCAGTCTGTGAACTAAGAAACTAAGGTTATCATTGACATAACCTACAAGATGATTCACTGCAATGAGAATTTCAACCATTCAAAGTTATTTATGTATGAGCTCATCACCAACACTGATAAATTCTTCATGACTACCAACCAAACTTTCTAGTATCAATTCCTCATCTTTCTAATTTATTTTACACAATGAAAGTCCTCAAAAGGAGAAGTACATCTAAATACCAACTATAGGCATGCACATAAGTTATATAATATAATATAGACATAGGAAAGGGTAACCCTTAATCATCAAGCTAAGTTCCATCAATGGTGGGAGGAAACCCTAGAGCTCATCACAACACATCCATGAGTCCCACCTGATGTCATACAATACTTGGGATAACATGTAGTTGTTACCAAGCTACAAAAATGGATCAATGAGTTGATAAAGTTTTTATTTGGATCCCTATCATATTTCATCAACATGTCCATAACAGAGGCTGAGGTATATAAATAAAAAGCTTATTCAGTTGGGAGAGCCATACCATTACAAATAATACCCCCTGGTGTAATAGTTCTAATAGAGCAACAAGTTGAGGCCACTACATCACAGTGACAAAAGGGAAAGTAGAAGGCCCTAGAAAAATGACAACACTCTCCTCTAAAAATGTAGAAGACATGCATTACTATGACTTGTCTTGATGATCCAAAGGTTCTTCAAATTGTGATTAGTTATGATTTGTTATAAATGGGAACTAACAAGCAATAAATTTACCAGGTCATTATGGAAGACATGGCTGGTGCTTATATGAAAAAGAAAGTGAAAAATAATTCTTTTTATAGAATTTTGTGCACATAATTCTAGTGAAAAATAAGGTGCCACCAAATATTTGGGTTTAAATCCCATCTTGCCCTTCCTCAGTCATAATGGATATTGTATGACAAGGGCTAAGCGCATGAAGATCACTGCTAATTTTTTTCAAGTGAGACCATATTCAGCTTCTACTACTCTAGACCCTTTTGCACCATCAGCTGAGAGCCCTCTATAATTAATTATCCAATGAGTGATAACTCAAAAAGAGACTTAGGTGTCCCCTACTATAAAGTAACAAGTCACATATTTCACATTTGAGGTTGAGTCCTCAGTGTAGCAGGTGCATCAATCTCCTAATACAACTTCACTACCAACCAAGTGAATATTGGTCACCTTGGGTAAGAAAAAAACTTATTTTTCTAGTGACATTATGTGATAAAGTGACACACTATTAATTGAGTAGGACCCAGTCATAGATAATGAGGAGTTGGTTCTAGATCAACCAACAATGGAGGAACAATAGGTCACATGATAAGAAGCAGTGAGGGTTGTAAAATGACATTCATTCCAAGAGAAAAAAAAATTTCAAAAAGAGGAAGCACACTAGAAGGAAGAAGCTCAGTGATAACATCAATATGAAGCACAAATGTAGGCCAAAGAAGCTGAGGCCAATAAAAATGTTGAATATGTAGAAGCTCTTCATAGGAAAGCTATTACAATGCACAAAAGGCACAAGAAGCTATGGATATAGCCAAACATCCCAAAGTGTAAGTAGCACATAAATAAAAAAATATATGTAGACATCGAAGCTCAATGCAAGCAAGCCCAAGGTTATGTGACTACTACTCCATAATGAACTGATAAAGCTATGCAAAAGTAGAAATAAGAAGATGAAGTGCTCAGGAAGAAATAAGAAGAAGATGAAGTCCTTAGGCATAAATAATCCTAAACCTAAAATAACAAAGATGAACATAAATTTATAGCCAAGGCACAAGCACAACATAAAGCACAATCAAAATCCAAAATTAAATAGGAAAACATTGTTATGCTTGATGTGTAAATAAAGTAGAAGGAAGTAGAAAAAAATAAAGAAGTAGAAGAGGAACATAAAAATAAGGAGGATAAGGTGTAACCACATCAGTATAAAGAACCATAAGATAACATCCAAGAGGATGTGTTGGAGTAGGCACCATAAGAAAAAAAGGTACCACATAATGCCTCCACCACCCAAGGGATACATGCTTAGTAGTCTACATTTACTTTTGGAGAAGTATGTCTATGATATGTTCTTATGGTAGCTGTGAGTTACAATACATTTTATCTTACTATTAAAACCATGTCATGAACCAACCCAACAAAAATAATGGCTACTTTGGTCATGATCCTAGTGAGGTAGGAAGCATCCTTGAATGTTTCTCACTTACCACTTTTAAATTAATTGGAGGGTATTACCAATTTTAAAGAATCAAGTATGCAAAATGTTTCATCATTGGAAGAGGAGACTGACTAGTTCAAAATGGAAAACATTAAGATTTGATTTTAATTTAAATAAGATGAAAATATCATTCAATATACCTACTTGACATTGGTCACATGAGTAATTGGTGATCAAGTAATGTCCAATTAGCATAAGTTGAAAACACTCATTTCCTAACTAATAATATACTAGTGTGTTATGCAAAAGTTATGGGAACTTAGTTCCTTGGGAAATGCATAAATTTATAAGGTGAGACACTCATCACTCTATTGGAAGAACACCAAAACATTCTTGAGGCTATTATGCTACAGGTTACATGAACCATGCTAGACTAGAAGCAACAACTAGATGAAACACTAGATCATTCAAACTCAGATTTTGCCAATGCCACTACTAATAAGGAAATAATGGTGAGACACATGATAAAAAAAGGAGATGGATGCTTCATTACAAGAATATTCAAATTCCAAAGATAATGTGAGGGACAATCTCTTGGATTGGCAGAGCTAGATTTTGTAGGACTTCTGACACATAAGCATGTAGATAAAATGGAGTAGCTTAGTAGTAAGATTCAAATGTAGGTCAAAAACACTAAGGTATTCATGATCATCAATAACAATATTGATTTCACATAGCTCATAGACTATCAAACCCCTTTATGCATATTAATGAGGCTAATCTAAGAATCTATGTTAGATTAGAATACCTACAAGAAAGATTTGTCACCATTCACTAGCTCCATTATATATATTATCAACACTCCTACCTATATAAAAACATTTCAACTTCAATAGATCATCTCTCAGTGCCAAGATGTGAAGCTATGGTCCAAGGATACATCTATGATGGCTCCATCTTCATCCATGCCAACTCCATCTAGTTAGGTACTATGCAGTGCATATTTTTGAAATTTTGGGATGTTATTTTTCTTAGGTAAGAATTAATTTAATACATAGGGCCAAGATGGTTGAAAACCCATAAAGGGAAGCTACATGGTTATGTCAAGTTATTGAAAACCTATAAAATGGTAGTAGGTTGGTATGCTTCTTAGTTGAAAACCTAAAAAGGTGTCTAAGTAGTGCATATGTTATGAAAACTAGAAATTATGCCTTGAGTAATTATTGTAAATATGACTAGGTCCAACTACTTATTTCTAGTTCCCTCAATTAGATCAAATTAGATTTCCTTGCAACATTGTCTCAGGATGAGACAACAGTTTAAGTCTAGGAAAGTGTTAGTAGAATAATAAGGGTTATAAAACTATGAAGTGTAGTTATTTTCCATTTGTGCATAATGTACTCATGTTGTCATAATTTGGTTTATTTTATCCTTTAGTCAAGAAGTTGTAATAAGTTTAGAAGAAAAGAGACTCCTTTTGGCACCAAGTTTGGATAGAAACTGGAAAGTCATAGATATGTAAGCATATATATATATATATATATATATATATATGACATTGTTTGTAAGAATAAAGGGTCATGTATTTAGAAGAGATAAATATAGATTTACTAGTTATGGTTACCTATATGGTTTCTTTATTCCTTGCATAAGATTCATTGTGTATATTTATGGCTATTTCCTTTCTGAGTTATTTTGAATTCTCTGACTATAGTTGAAATTAGTGTTGCCTTTAATTAACATGATATCGTAGGATAAAAATGTATCTTAAGTCTCCCCTTTATTCTTTTCCTTCAAATTCCTTGATAATTTTTCATACGACTATGAGTTTAACACACAACTATCCTCATCCTTAGCATGTTTAGATTTTATATCAGGAACCTCTGTTAATTTTTTTTAGTTATTTCATTTTAGCCATGTATTTTCAATTATTTTATGCTTTAAAATACTATAATTTATTTATCTTTAACATTATGTGTTGCTATGTTCTTTTTTAAAAGCACCATCCCATATTACACCTGAGTGACACATGATGAGCTTCGAGTGGAACATATGTATACACATAATATTTTCAAACTTTATCAATTATTTATGTTTTCTCTCTTGTAGGAACCCATTTAATCTCAATCTCTCTGAGTGTATGCCTTAAAGGGCACATTGGGAAAGGGGTGGGCAAACCATTGGTTCTTTGTAAGTTTATTTTTTTCTATATCACCACTTGTGACCAACACAAACTTTTTATACACATTTCCCTAAGCTTTAACTTTTACATTACACACTCCTCCAAGCAATTCACTACCTTAGTCAACCCCTACCTAAGCCAAAAACCCTTTTTGACATTTATTGAACAATGTCAAGCTAGGTCAACCCTATACTTAAATTATATCAACATGTTATGTTCTCATTTAGGCTTGACTAACCCAGAAAAGGACCTAACTTGCTTTATCAATTAATGATACAAGTTCAAATTGGGATGACACTATCGACTAAACTTTTGGAAAGGTATAGGGTTATTTTCAACTATATATACACATTATTTTCACCATTTCTTAGAGAAAGAGATAAGAAGAAGAAAATCATTGTTTGTGCATCTATATATCCACCATTATACTTGAGAAGAATTAATTAGGGTTTCATACTTCCTTTGGAAATATAAATCTTATCTTTTGATTACTTGGGATTCACTAAGAGGTCCTTCACTAAACTATAATTCATTGTCCATCCTCTATTTCTTTAGCATAAACAACAATCTCTTGCAAAGCACCTTGTCCAAGGGAAAGATTAAGGCTCAGTGGGTTCATCTTCAAAGGTAAGTATTCCTAACTCTTGCTCCTCTTTATTAAAGTAGATAGATTTGAATTTGTTAGCTTATACACTTCTCTCTCCATGCATTAGGATTTTGTTTAAATTAACTTGAATAGAGATCTTCTATGCATGTTTACTTTCATTTTTATTACCCCCATTTTATGCCACAAGTTCTGGTGAGCACTAAATTAGATTTTATTTTACTTTTTGAAATATATAAAACATAGGACCTATCTAGGGTTATCACATGGTGTTACTTGACTAGAAGATTTGGAACCTTCTCTAGTGATATTATTATAATAAGGGACCCCTTGGATAGGTTTGGCATATCCATCTTGGTCATGAGCTTGATTGTCTAAATGTACCAATAATTGGAAGGGTAAGTGTGATTTATCTTCTCCAAGGTAGGATTTATTTATATATTAGCTTCACTTTCCCTCTTATACAAGAACAACTCATAAAATCTACATACCTATGAATAGTTTATCAAACTCTATTGATTTCTAGACAGCTCCTAAATTCCTTAGACCTTTAAATAGCTTGATGGACTCCACCAACTTCCACACATCTATTAGATCTTGTCAACTAATTTGTAGTCTCTAGATTTCACTATTCACTAACACACCTATTTTCCATCAAATCTATCACCTTCAATCACACATGTCATGTTCTCCAAAGAAGAAAGGAGACATGAGATACCAATTTTAGGGAGACACTCCATCTAATTTTGATTCAAATGTGGACAAAAGCACTTGTAATAACCTAGGTCATGTAACCTATTTGATTTTTGGGAAATGATTAATGTTATTTTGAGTCTAATTGGTTCCATAGTACATAGATAATGATTTACCTCAAGTTACAACCTTTCCAACATCAGTTTAGTGTTTTGAGCTAGTGTTGACTCTAGTGAGTCATTATGATAAATAAAATAAGGAGGTTAATAAATTAAAGGATGATTATGGTCTTTAACTTGGTGAAAAACATATTTCATAAATATTATAGATATATGATCACAAGTCTTATTTTGATCTCACCCCTAAAGCCACTCATAAATTCTAGGATTCCAAATTAGCTTCTTGATCATAAGTACTGAATAAACACTAGATTATAAAATCAAAGATATTCATTACCATATTTTATAAGACCATCATGCATTTTTACTTTAAGATGTAAATGAATTATTTTTCACACTCCTAAATAAAGTGGTCAAGAATTGTATTACCATGAAAATTTCAAAATTAGATGTATAGGTATATTCAAATCATACATAAGAACAAGCAATACATCAACTAGTTAGATTTAATTAATGACTCTATTGATAAGCATTTTTGTGAAGTACATCAAATAAGGAAGTCTTACATGGCCTCCTATCTTTCATAGGTAGTCACTCATAGGAGGTTTTATAGTGGAGTGAACACAATTGGGAAAATGTCCTCAACACATATTTATGATTTATATCTCATCTCACATTGGATTCTATCTTCAAACATTTTCATAGGGTCAATGATATTTTTATACACTAAATTATTCAAAATTTTAAGGCAAATCCATATAATTTCATAATGTTTGTTGCTGCCACCACTAAAATATACAAATGGGGTGCCTCGTTTACAAAATTTCCCACTTTTTATATATATTAGGGTATGTTGGTTTGATAATTACCCTTACATGTCACCAAATATTGTTGATGATAGGTGGGGCCTAATGGATCTAGTATGTCAACTTATAGAAACTTGCAAACTCCTATCTAGTAAACATAAGTAAGGAGTTCATTTCCCAATCACTATTAGGAGATATATTTGTCCATCATAATTTAATGAAAAAGCAATTGATGTAGAAATGACTTGGGTTACCATTTAACCCTTTCATATTAGACATTATTTTTATATCATAGGATTTAATTAAAATACACTCAATTCTTCATACCATCATCTTCCATATTATGAAGACTATTGAATGGATTGTGATGATTAGAATAAGGTCAGGCTCTGAGATTACTTTCAATTCACCCTAGAATAGGTTATTGATTACAACATCAAATATATATTTGAGGATGTTGAATATGATGAGGACAATGTGGATCATCTTTATCATGAGAAATATATAGAGCTAAGACCCCTACCTCATATCAATTGGATCAAGTTATAATCAACATATTTATAAGGTAGGACACATTCAATTTTGAATAGAAATATTTCATGGATTAATAGAAAAGGGATCAATGTATAATTTTTTTGATTTCCTCAACCATTGACGGCCATAGATATAAGCCATGAACAATCACAATAACTAAAATAATGGAAATAATTGGTAGGTTTTTCTTCCAGTGCTAGTGTGAGTCAAGTCATAATTAAAGAGACAAAGGAGAAAGAGATGGTGACCTAAAAATTTGGTCAAACTAAAAATCCACTTAAGATAAATATTGGGAAGTTGATTAGAGGGACTAGATAAATTCATAGGATATCCACCTTTTTAAATGATCCATCCTCTAGTATTTATTCATTCCTAGGGTTTGATAGAAAAGTATGGCCTTGTAGTATATGGATATAGATTCCCTTATAGTTTTCCTTGAATTTAATTCTCCTCTAAAATACTCTACCTCTTGGATTCCCATAAATAATAAATTTGTAACCTCTGTGTTCACCCTAGGATGCAAGTTCACCTACATCTTATGTCCCTCCATATAAACTCGAATCTCTCAAGTAAGGTCAGGGTTATATTTCACTTGTAATAGTTCAAATTGAATTAATATCCCCTCATATTCATATATAACCCTCAAAAAATTATCCACAAATAATATTCAGTCTGAAAATATATTTTAATTCAACTATCAAAACACCTTTTTTCCCTACATCAATTGATCCCAAAAAAGACAATTTTAACACAATTATAATGGGAAACTTCCTTAAAATTAAAAAAAAATTATATTATTATAGGTACATCTTAGTGCTATTATATAATATAAATTTTCTATATTTAATCACAAACACAAATATGCAGACAAAACTAGCAATTTCACTTTACCTAATTTCACCAAAAGTCATAAAAATGACAAATTATGAGCTCTAACTTATATTAATGATATATCTGATGAAATTATATAAAAATTGTTATTTTATAGTAAAAAAAAATCAATAAAAATATGAAACAAATATAGAATCACAACATTAGAATCTACTCAAACTACACACTCCAAAACATGCAAACATACACACCAACATGAATATGGGAATTTACAAATATATGAAGCTCCAATGAAATATATATATGATATTACCCTATATAAATTAAATGGGTTTCATCCTATGATATCCAAGAACCCAAGGGGTTTCGTAATCAAATTTTTTAGTTGAAACACAAGTACATCAAACATGTATAAATTGTTGAATTGATAAAAGATAACCTAGAAGGAAATCATGGCATATAACTACACATGATGCCCCAATATTGGAAAAAAAATCTCAATTTCTTTGATTTGAGAATATTACATGAGTTATAAAAGGTAAATAGTTATATCTTTATCTTCTCTCTCATAAAACATTTAGATCTTGCCTCTTTGTCCTTTGTTTCAATTTCCCAATTTTTTTTGAATTTGACCCACTTATCTTGAGGATAAGAAAGCAAAAACAAAATATTAAGTTTCCATGGAATCTCATCATTGTCTCCTCCTAAAAAAACACATCCTAATTGGTAAGTTTTATTATATAATTTCAACTTTCAAATTCCCATTAAATATTAAAATATATTTAATATTTAATTGGACCCATTTAAATAGCTTGAAAATATAAAATAACTGTAGGTCCCAAATATTAAATAAGTTATTTTCCCAACTCCTTCCTTATTCCATGAAAAATATTAGAATGGGAATTTTTCTTGAAAAATTAAATTAATTAAAAATGGGACATGATAATTCCACCCTTCCCAAAATTGCTTGCCCTCAAGCAATTGTAACCCATGTTGCTCAAGAATCACCATGTCAATGTGATGATTCATACCATATTTTCCATAGATTTTAAATCTTGTACCTATCAAGTGAGACATTTCTTACCAAAATTAATTTCATAATATATTCTCTCTATCATCCATAACATTCATGTACAAGTCATATAATTTAACCACCTATTTGAATAACATTGTGCTCTCATTACAATATATATCAAATAGATGTACAATACTTACCAAATCATAGGTGTAATTTGAAATGGAACCTACAATGTAATGAATTATTAGAACTTTCCATTCTCAACTTGAATCAATAAATTAAGATAACCAACCTATTTTTAATTCTTTGATATGTAGGATAATGATATCTTCTCTCCAATTCTCAAGATGATCTTCATTGTCATGAAGTGCTTCTGTAAACTTTCTAATTATAACTTTACCCAATTTCCTTCCTAGCACTCTGGTATATATCGAAGGAGTGGACTTGAGCTAAGTGACATGGTTATATCAATCTTCAAATTATAACTAATTTTTCCATGATACTCATTGGTATGTAGTATGTATCAAATCTTCTTCCATCAATAACCTCCCTTTGTCAACTTATTTCCCCAACTATGTATAAGCACTACCATGAAACAATTTAAACTAGAAACTCCATAAAATTTTGATAATGATATAGATTTGATTTTTACAACATAGCATACTATTATAACCATCAATACATCCTCTATAATAATATATACACACTCTGGAAACAATTACTACCTTTACCCCCATAATGCTAAATACACATTGCTGAAATACATATTAATAAACCCAAACTTTACCTCAACTTGAGATATGTTAATTTTACGTTCATGGATTGATATAGGACAACATGAATATAGTAGAGAAATAAAAATTATCACCATAAAAAATCAAAATTCACACAAAAAATCTTTGAACTCCAAATCTACAAATAATAATTTATTTTTATGGAAGATGATGTACTCCATGAGACCATTCACTAGCACATTCTTGTCACTCTTCATAATTTCATGTAAAAGATCACTGTCAAATAATTCATTGGCATAATCTAACATCATGGAAAACTTCCAATCTCTATGAATGGTAATAAAATACAAAGTAGAAATTATTTTAGAGAAATTATCTTTTGAATATTTGAACTTCATGATTTTATTTTTCATGGGTTTCCATCTTCACATTATAATCACACTGACTCTCTTTCCTAAAGAAACACACCTTATATAAAATTATTGTGACAAATTTTAAATAATAATTTCATTAAATTAATTGATTTCCTCTCCAATATTTTCCAAAATGTCTTGTGTAGTACCCTTCTATATGCTTTGAGCAAAAATGGCTTGGCTCAAATCTGTGATATCAATATCCCATGTAGTTGTTTTGGAAAATAGATCATGATGGTGAAATGCACTCTAAGTTTTGATGATTGCATTCTTACTCCAAAATTCACTTCTGAAGCCAACTTAAATGATATAAGATTACTTACCTAGATTTTGTATTGCTCCATTACTATAGTTAAATAAGAAATGACATCCTTTATCTCCTTGCATTTGACTCAAAATCTACAACCATCGAACCACCTTCACATCATTTTTATTATGCTCATGTATAATAAATTTGAATCTTCCTTAATAATTTGTTGATCTAAATTTTTTAGTAAGCTAAAATCCAACATTAATATCTAGTAACACATCTTTTTCATGTTCATGTTTCTTAATAAGGTTGTCTTGAAACTTTTCCTCATAAACATATAGTGTAGTAAATGATAAGAACCAATACTCAATGTAACCCATATAACCTCTAGAAAATAACTTGTGCACATGTTCCTTGAAAAAATAAATCTAATGGTAGTTATTTCTCAACTCAATCTTTGAAAAATGATGAGTGATGATGGTATGCTTACAACCCATTTCAAAATCTGAGACATATTGAAATATTTTATAATTATAAAACCCATTTTCTACCTCATTCAACTTATTGATCTTAATATGAATGGAGTTCTACCTTTACATTAATAAATCCTAATTACCTTGTCTTAAAACACCATATTATTCCATAAATGGATGCGAGAAGTCTGAAATGAAAAAAATAAGACATGAGTTGATTACCTTCATAGGCTCATCAAATAATTCTTATGTTTCATTATCTTGAATGTTTGGAGTACTATTAATATGATCCAAGTATGAAGTCTTTGTAACTTTATTGCTTATAGGAACAATGAATCCATATTGTGAAATCTTATCCTTCTTGAAAATTCCTCCATACATCTAAAGATAGCAATCTTGTAAGTAGCTTGACCCCAAAAAATCCATGCTATAATTAGTCATGAAATAAAGAACATAAAAAAGACATATATTTTTCTTACCACTTTCCCATAGCATGCACTCAATCATGACTATTTTCATTTTTCCACCATATAAAACCTTGAATTCAAATGGGGAATTTGGATTCAAGGAACCATCTATAAATCTAAAACATTGATTCCTCATGACATCATTAACATGCATAAAATTATTGATATGTTTCCTCATTAACTCATTTTTATCCATATGTAAGAGATAGGGAACTCAATATAAATATCATTTTTTCTACCCTCTTGTTTCTCTTGATTTTTGCTCATTTCTTAATCTGAAAGAAAGTAAGAAACTAGTAAAAGGGGTATGTAAAGGAATACTTGGTAAAAGTGCACGCATGATCCAGATGATGATAGGAACTCCTCTTTAGGTTGGAAGGAATAACCTATGGATAAAGACACTAAAAAGGGGATTGTTAGCAAGATAGTTGAGTGGATTGCTTAGCATGAGCTAGATCTAAGAAGTGTATGTTTATTATGAGGCTATCAATCCACTTTTTATAATAATTAAGGAAAGAATACTTGAATTCAATAATATGAAAGTAAATGCATGTACGAAGAAGGTAAAATGTTTTTCTAAAGAAAATGACTAAAATAGCAAAAGTAGGGCAATACCTATGCTAATATAGTTAGGGTCAAGTCCAAAAAATTAGGGAAGGCTTTGTGAGTAGGAAAGAATAAAGAAATAAATGTTTTGTTGAGGTAGATGGATTGAAAATAACTTGTTATTTTGACATAGTGACCATCAGTGTTTGGATGAATTGTTGATAGTTGGCCTGATCATTGGTGATTTGGTAACTATCGATGGTTGAGATGACTATCGGTGGTTGGACTAACCATTAGTGGTTGCCTACATGTTTTTAGAAAGAAAAATGGGAATTATAGATTGAATAAATGGTTAGTTAGGGATTTGAATATGGTTCTGGTCAAAGGTGGGAAGCTGGGAGATAAGTTTGATTAGTTTAGGAGGGTTAGAAATGAAATAAAAATAAAGAAACAAGTACAAAGTTACCTGTAGGTTTATAGATTGATGATGGTGGAAGTATGGAGCAATTTTGATAGAGTGACAATACTTAGGCCTTAAGAATAACTTGAGTAGAGGTTTAGATATTTGTTATAGTTACTTGATTGTTGAAGGAAGACTATATACTTATGTGTAAGAAGATTTGATAGCTTGGACCTAGATTTTTGGATTTTTTAATCCTTTTTACTTCCTCCTTCTTTCATTTTATAGGATGAAGTTACTAATTGTGTAGGAGGAAGTTTCTAATAAAGATGGAAGATAAATTTTCCTATTATGATACTTTAAATCTTGTTAGCACCGTATAAGGGAAGTTGCTAAATTATGCTATACTTATCTCATACATAGCTAGAATTGGCTTTAAATCAAGTTTCATGACCTAACCATCAATGGTCAAGCTAACCATTGATAGTTAACCTAACCATTGATGGTTGATCTTCCAAGGTAAAATGGGTGAAAATAAGTTAAAATAAGATGAATTAAAAGGTTAAGTTAGTAAATTAATAAATGGGCTGATTCAACTAGGTGGTCAAATAGCTTCAAGGTTGGGTAAGGCATTTCAACATCTAAAACTATATAATTTTTGAGTTTCTACATTTTGCCCCTTTTTGTTATGCAACTTTGATTTAAAAAGTAGAAAAATAAAAATGAATAGATTACTAGCCATGGTCTAATTGCCCTGAGTATGGGATGAGGTGTTCCCCCTCAAATCAAGAATTGATGAAGTGAAAATAAAAGTGGGTCAGGGTTTGATAAATGGTAAATGGTGAGTCACAAGGTGAGTGACACAAAAGGGTTGGTAATTAAAGATGTAAACACATGCATAAAATATGACTAGGTGTGATAATCAAGATCATGTAAAGACTAAAGTTACCAATGTTGGTAAAAATAAGGTTGGATCTAGAGGGACTTATGATAGGGGTAATCAATCCACAGTGTTGGTCATAGCTAATAGGGTCATTCCTATCAAGTCTACTAGATAGGGTTAGTTTTTGTCATAGGTATCTAGGTAGGAGGTGCTCCCTTGAAAAACAAAAATGGTCAGGTCATGCATGAAGTTGTGTGAACTATAAAAATTCAACATGGCAAGGTTGGTGAATGCAGTCAAAATGACCAATGCAAGGTCATCACAAGGTATGTGAATAGTTTGGGTAAAGATGGCCAATGTGAAGGTAGACACAGTCAAACAGGTTTGTTAGGGAAGGGTAATCACCAAAAGTTTAAGTTTTGGTGTAGGTGGGGTTTAGACGACCTCCTAAAAGTTCAACATGTAGGTGGGGTGCTTCAATTTTTTTTGAAAAGAGTGGGGGACTCTAACTATCGATGGTTAGGGGTTTTCCCCAGGGTTAAGCATTGATGGCCACCTTAACTGTCAATGGTAAAAAAAAAACCTAAAAAGATGGAAGATAAAAAGTAAAAATGTAAAATCATTTTCACCATTTGAATTTGTGATCTTGGTGATTAATACTTATGATTTTGTGCATTTTATTTTTTGGCATTGAGCTTGATAAGGTGGAGAATTGTGAGTGGTTGATTTTTTGTATTAATCAAGAGTTAACTCAATGGAAGGTGGATGAGGGATTTGACAATGTTAGTGATTATGAAATGAGGTAGGTATTATTTTTTTAAATTGATAGGTAGTGGATATAATTTATTTAGAAGCTGTATTGAGTATATTTAATCAAGTTTAATAGTGATTTGGAATTAGTTTGGGTAGGTTTTTAGGGGGGTTTTCCCTAATTGAGGTTGTGGTTGAAATTGGTTAATAGAGTAGGGGAAATTGAGAGTGGAAGGGTGTATTAGTTTAGAAATGGGTTGTAAGATAGGGTTAGGTAGACTAATTGTAGGAAATTAGTTTATTATTAGGGTTTGTATGTGGGAATTGGTGGAGGGTTTCATCATTAGTGGTCACACACAATGACCATCTATGTTTTGTCTTGACCATTGACGATCTATCATATGGGTAAAAGGCTCTTAAGGGACCATGAATGGTTCAATGAACCATCAACAGTTGAAATTTTGGAGGAATAAGAAGGGGTAGATTGTAATCTAGTTGAAGGCTTTTAAGGTTTTGTAAAGTGTGTGAATGTTGTAAAACATTTTAAATGTTAAATTTTTTTAAAATGGAAGGTTGGTAAAGTAAGTTGAAAGGTTTTAATGTGTGGTAAAGTTTTTGGGGTTTGAATTTATTAGTAAAGTTGTGTTTAAATATTTTAAAAAGGTTTTGAGTTGAAGGGTTGAAAAAGGGAAAGTTTGTAATAATGGTTATGTATGTGGTTAAAGCTAAATAAAGTTTTGTAAAGTGTGTAAAGTTGTTGATGTTGAAAATTTGTGTTAAGATGTGTGTAGCAGTAGGGTTCAAATGTGTGTTAAGGGTTGAGATTTTTGTTAAAGTGTTTAGTTATGTTAAGTGGTGTAAAAGGCTAAAGGTAGGTTTGATAGGATGAGAGAGATTTTTACAATGGTTGGTGGGTAGAGTCAGGTAAAAGAAATGTTAGGTATGTAAAATAGTGTGATAGGGTTGGTTGATTGAATAGTAATTATGCAAAGTAGGGAAATTGGTTGATTGATAGAGGTAATATGGTAGATGTGATGGGATAGATGGGAATAGGTTGAAAAAGGTAGGTGTAGGTTGATTCTTATCTAGAAGTATGCATACTAATATGATTATTATGTAGGCACATAACTAGATTAAAAAGAGGGACTAAATCCCTAAGATCTTCATAGAGGTTCATGATGGGATGACAGATGATGAGTGGAGACTCATTGAGGAGGTTGGACTAAGGGCCATGAGACACTACCAGCACCTGCTATAGGATGTAGATTTGATCATGGCCCTCATCGAGAGATGGGACCTAGCCATAAACACATTTATGTTGTTGATGAGAGAGATGACTATCCTCCTAGAGGTTTTTTAGTGGATCACATAGTTACCCATTCAAGAGGAGCTAATTTATTAGCTAGAGAGTGAGGAGAGAGACTACATCATGGATCTGATATATGGAGTGGATCGAGTCTAGGCCAGGTATCATATAGGTAATATTTTCTATGGACCACTATACTAGAGGGCTCTTAAGGACCAATGTTTATTGACTATGATGATGATGTGGGTGTCTTCGTATACACTACCAAATTCAAGTAGTAGCTAATTTCCATACCTATTACTAGGGGTGCTAGTGGATATGCTACTAGGGAGGAATATGTTTGGGTGAGCCCTAGTATTACTAGTCTAGATTAATAGGGAGATTTAGGCATTTAGAGCACACGAATGGTATGGGATCAACATCAAGTTCATGTTCCATTATTAGGTGTATGATCATGTATGATTTTTGAGACCTTTGGGGCTACCATGGGATGGCTATGCTTAAAAAAAATAGAGTGGGTATCATGAGGTGGAGAGGAAATTATGCACTCGCAAGGGTTGGTGGTAGTTTGAGGGACATTGACTAGTTCAGGGATGCTTTATAAGTTTTGGTGGTAGGTGATGTAGTGTGGAGGACATATGTGAGTTGTCTTAGGTGGGATTAATAAAGTTATCACATGTTGTTACTCTAGATTTGGAGATGGATATATGGGAGGTGAGAGGGTGAGACTGAGCTTATCCCATTTAATTGAGTTTGGAAGTAGTTTGGCCTCATGTAGGGGATCCCACCAATTTTTTTGAGATATAAGATGGAGGATGTAGAGTTATTACTCCTAAATCCATATCCATAAGATGTTTTGGATCATGAATGTTACTGATGAGAATCACAATAGATGATGCATGGGTTGTAGATGGTTATGCAGTATGGTATTAGGCCTAATATGCAGTGGTTGATTTTGGATGGGGTGATGGAGGGTAGTATTCCATAAATGTGGATCCCATTGGGGCACTAACATAGGGTGGTGGCTAGGATGGATAGGCATAGGTAGAAATTGTAGTAGCATAAGCCCAAATCACTAGGTTATAGGGATAAGTGGTCATTTTACAAGGGTAGATTGTCACCTTACAGGGTTAGGTGGCCACCTTGATAGGAGAGTGAGATTAGGCAAGGATATCTCTTGTGTTAGTGACTCAGGAGAGAGATTCATTGAGATAGAGGGTAGGAGTGGTGTCAACACTAGTAAGGGAACCTATAAGAGGACCTAATATGATTCCCATGACATAGTACTTAGCCACCATAGAGGAGTTGAGATATTACAAGGTGATAGTGTTTGCTCAATTTCCATTAGAGATGAGGAAAGAAGAGTAGAAGGCTAGATTAGTAGGTGGTCCATCTATAAATACTCTAGGACAGTGGGCCTTGATGGTGGGGAAAGTAGGGAGATTAGGGGGACCACCACTAGATGGTAGTGTAAGTGCAGGTGGTAGCAGTGCCCCAAGGGCCTGATATGTGAGATTAGATGATGTATATGTTTTTGATTTTAATATCAGCCTACATGTTGATGATGCAAGATGTATATGTGAGAGAGAGAGATTTATACATTATGACATTTATTTATATTAGATGGGCATGATGTATACTGATTGACATGTATTACTTTTGATTATGATGTATATGTTGATGAGGATTTATGATGATTATGGATGTTTATTGATGTTGATTATCTTTATGTCTCTATGTTTAGATGATGTTTTGAGATATTTACGGATGATGATTATGAAATTTATGGTTCAATAGTTTAGGTATGTGGTAATGTTTATTGATGTTCATGATATATGTTTTATTATGATGAAATGATAGGTTTCTTATACCCCATGCTCTATGAGATGATTTGCAGTTTCATAGTTTTAGGAATGTGATGTTTGTGCATTGATGGATGTGATGTTGAGGATCATGGATGATTTTATTATGTTATATGATGATGTGATGATATGTTTGATTTTATGATGAATATTGTAGGTTTATACATTGTGGATGATGTGTTAGTGCATGTATATGTTTGTGGATATGTGATTAATGGTTTTGCTTATGGTTTGTGTGATAATGTTTGTTTATATGATGATGTATTTCATGGAGAGGATTTGGATATGTGATAGGTGATTTGGTCATGTTTGTTTAGGATGTGATGTGCTAATGTTTTGAATTATGGTCATGTTTATGGGAAGTAGAAATATGACATGGTCTATGATGTTTATTGATATGATGTGGTTTATGTTGTTTATGTTATGATAAATGATTATTGTTCTAATGATAATGATGTGACAATGGGATTGTTGATGTTTTATGGTTTTTATATTTTGTATAGGGATAAGATGTAGTTGATGGACATGGTTCATAATGGTATGATGTATATGGATTATTACGTTGATGAGAATGATGTTTTGAATGTTTTGATATGATATGTGATATGGGGATATAATGAAAACACATAAATTAGGTTTAAATACCACACTAAATGTAGAAAAGCGAGAAGAATCATGAGACATATGTCCTCATAAACTAAGAGTAAAAAAAGGCATGATGTATTTATTGGTAAGGGCCTAAAAAATTTGAAGTTGGATTGCCTTAATGAAACTAAGCCTTTCAAATGATTCAAATGAGCATGATTTTATTGGAAAATAAGGTATCGTGATCACTTTATGTCAAGTAGGCTCATAGTCCCTTGACTTATAGAGGGTATGAAAGGAAAGTAGGTGATAGGTGGAAAGGAGAAATGGGTGATATGGTAACCTAATATGCATTAGCTTGCCCCTTTTATAGGTGACCAAGAATTGTAAAAAATAAGCCCATGTCATAATATAATGTGTAGAATGATCAATGCAAAAATTCTACTAATGACATATATTAAATCTGATTGTGGCATCCATGCTTTAATTTTGACATAGGGTCATTTGTTGATTTTTTTTTGATAGGTTGGTGAAGTTGATCAATGTGGGAAGCTTGAAATGTTTGTTTTTTCCAAACTTAACTTAGCCAACCTTCAAAGGAGTGGTCTAAATTTAGATTTTGATAGTTGTCTTTCAAGGGAGTAGTTTATCTTTAAGAAGTTTAGTTATTTTACAATTATCCTTCAGGGGATTAGTATGTGATTCTAGAGATATAGACCCAAGTGATATTTTAGTATTCCAATTTTATTTTGAATTCTAGGTTTAGACATGGACAAGTCTATTTAGGCTTAGAGGTCTAATTTATGGAGGCAAGACTTTTTAGCACAAATGGTAATGATAGATGAGGGAAAGTGGTGTGTGAGATAATTAATAATGGGATTCCATCTGATTAGAGATTAAAAGTATCCATGAGAACCATGCCATGGGTAGAGTTATGGTATCCATGTTTAAGATTAGGCTATAACTATGATGAATAATCATATAATCCTATGCAGTAATCAATCATCCTCTAAGAGGAATTGGGTGAATGTGTAAGGAAAGTGAAAATATCATAGACCAAGGGATGAGCTTAAGTTATACAAAAAGGTAGATGTGATCCTAGTTTAACAAAATAAAGGATGTAGATGTGAAGCATTGAGAGGCTCAGGTTCTAGTTTGCATTCAAGAGAAGACAAATGATAAGATCCTAATCCATACTTATGGGTTATGATGTAGGGTTCAAGCCAATTGAAATCAATCTTACCCCTTTTTATTTTATCCATATTAGTTACATGTTGGTTTTTATTAAGGATGAGGTCTTAGATATTAAAGTCTTTCTCTTTCAAGTGTTTATTGTATGTGCACTTGATTTGTTCTTGATAGATATGAAGATGATTAAGTGTTGAAAGGTGATGTTTGTCAAAGATCTCAAGACGTGCTAGACATTCTTGATGATAATCAATCTCAAAAAGGATGTCATGCAAGGATATGAAAAGAGAAGGAATCTTGACTTTAAGAGGCAAGACTACCTCTACTCCAAAGATGAGAGAGAAAGGGGTATCACCTATAGAGGTTTGAATGCTAGTGTGATAAGCCCATAAATTGAAAGGGATATGTAGGTGTTAATCCCATCCTAAATTAATTACTACTTTGGTTAACATTTTGTTGAGGGTTTTGTTAGAGGATTTTTCATGTCCAATTTCTTGGGGATGATAGGGTGAGGAAAAACTTAACTTGATGCCAAAAACATCACAAAGACCTTGGACTTTCTTATTTTTAAAGGATTTACCATTGTCAATGATGATCTTATGGGGTACATTAAAATAATAGATGATATGTTGATTGATGAAATTGATAATCTTTTTGGCTTTGGTCAAGATAATAGGAATGGCTTCCACCCACTTGGTGAAATATTCAATAGTGGTAATGATGGATTGGTATTGTTATGAAGAATGAGGATTGATTTCCCCAATAATATCAAGACCCCATTGTGAGAAGGGATAATAGTAATTGGATACTCAAATGCCATAGGTAGGTGTGTGATGTAAATTAGCATGTTTTTGACATTTGACACACTTATTTACATAATCATAAAAATCATGATTTAGGGTGGGCCAATAGTAGCCAATGCAAAGGATATGTTTAAAAACAACTAGACCACTAAAGTGTCCCCCATATATTCCATCATGTGTTTCCTTGATAGCATGACAAGCTTCATGACTATGCAAAAAATAGAGAAGGAAGATATCAAAGACATGTTTATAAAGGATTCCCCCTAGTATGGTGTAATGAGAGGTACTCTGAATAAAGGCTCTTTGAGCATTCTTCGATAGGTTGGAAGGAACAATGTTGAGGTTAAGGTAGTTACTAGTTTGGTCATACCAAATGTCAAAAGTAGATGCTTCCACACTATAAATGGTGGGAAGGTCATAACTAATATATGAGGGTGTGATAAATTTATGTATGGTGATAAATAGATTAGGTTTGATAGGTTGAGATGGGATTTGTGAATCAGTGGAAGCCATCATGTCTATAAATTTCTTGGTAGATCGAGGAACTAAATGGATAAGGTAATGATCAAATGATTTTAAGAGTACATCTATGAGTTATTTTTAATTTAATAGGACATCATTTTTGCATTAATATGATCTATTTTCTTGGTTGATCACAAGTTAGGAATCACCAAAGATACTGATTATTTTGACCCCTAGGGCTAGAGCAGTTTAGAGACCTATGCCCAGGGCTTCATACTCAGCCACATTATTGGTGTATTTGAATTCAATTTTAAAGGAAAGGTGAAGAGGTTCACCATTAAGGGGAATGAGAATAACTCCAACTCCCCCACTATATTGGCATTTAGATCCATCAAAAAACATGGTCATTTGGTAGGTGGGTTCCTCCTAAGAAAGAGTTGTGATAGATTGATTTGGAAAGGTAATAAGAAGCATTTGATTATTTGGTAGAGAAGCTTTGGATAATTGATTATAAATGACCTATAATTTAATGTAATTATGTTAAAGGAACTCAAGATCAAGCTTATCTAGGAGCATGAGCCACTTAGCCATATGCTAGTTTTTGTATGGTTTATAGTGCATGTACTTGAGTGGGTCAGTGTTAGTGATGACATAGGTTTTATGATTAAGAAGGTAATGATAGAGATTGGAGGACACAAATACTAAGGAAAGGCAAATTTTCTCGGGATGAGTATACAAAGTCTCATATTCTATAAGGGTGTGGATAATATAGTAGACAACTTCCTCTTTATTTTGTTTATCATGATGATCAAGCATTACCCTTAAGGAATGGTCCATGGTGGATATATAAAGGTAGAAGGGTTGGTCTTATCTAGGAGGGATGAGGATAGGTGGAGAGAGAAGGTACTCCTTGATTAAATCAAAGGACTATTGATAGTCCTTGGTCCACTTAAAATAGGTGTCTTTCTTGAGGAGATGGTGAAAGGGACAACAACTATCTGATAACTGGGAGATGAAGTGATGAATGGATTAGATATTCCCCTGTAGGCTAAAGAGTTGTTTAAGGTTAGTAAGAGGAGGCATCTCCAAGATTTATCTAACTTTGGTGGGGTCTATTTTGATTCCTTGAAGAGAGATGATAAAACCAAGAATCTTTCTTGATAAGACCCCAAAAATACATTTATTAGGGTTGAGCCTGACATGATAATGGATTAGTTAGTCAAAGATGATTGTAAGAATGGCTAGGTGATCTTTATGATGTTTGGATTTCCCATAGAGATCATCTACATAGTCCTCTACAATTTTATGGATAAGATCATGAAAAATGTAGGTCATGGCATGTTGATAGGTTTCTTCAACATTCTTTAGACTAAAAGGCATGACCCTATAATAGAAGGTTCCCCATGGAGTGATAAAGGAAGTTTTATGTTGATATTTGGGGGAAATCAGGATATGATTATATCCTAAGAAACCATTCATCAGAGAGAACATTTTGTGGCTAGCTACAAGATCAAAAATTTAGTCAATGTTTAGCAAAGGAAAGTCATCCTTTGGTAAAGCAAGGTTGAGGTCACAAAAGTCAATGTAGAGGTGAAGTCCCCATGTGGGTTTGGTGATGGGAATAACGTTAGAAACCTATTGTGGATATTCAATGGGCTGAATGAAGTTGATGGATAAGAGACACTAAATTTCTTCTTTGACAAGAAGGGCTATGTGAGGATGCATCTTACAAAGCTTTTAATGTATTAGCTTAACCTTAGGATGGGTGACAATGTTGTGGAAGGAAATAAAATGGTCAATTCTAGGCATATATTGATAGGACTAAGCAAATGCTATGCAATGATCACAAAGGAAAGAAGGTTAATCTTGTTTCTTCATGGAATTTAAGGATTGGCCAATTTTGATGATATGAGGGTTATCTTGAGTACCCAAGTTGACATCAATAGTGGATTCATTCATCATGGTTTGGGTCTTAGGAGGAATGGATTTATGGACAAAAGAATCCCCTGCACCAAGGTAGGTGAGAATGGAATCATCATCTTGATGTTGGGTGGTGTTGATGGTAAGATCATTTTTCTCTATCATTTTAGGATGAATGAGAGGAAGGGTTTTAGTTTGGATATCCTTTTGTTAGGTTAGGGGGGAGGGAAATAATAGTATTGATAATAAAAAAAGTTAGAAGGGATGATATCAAAGTCTTCAGTATTTGAGGGAGATGGGGTTAGTGAAGATGGAACATCCTCATCTATGGTGGTGATGGGTTTTAGTGAGGTGGGTTCTTTTGGTGGTACAAACTCAAGGCCTAATAACTCATGAGGTTTTTGAGTTTTGATTATGGGTAATTCATCGGGTCCCTATTCATAAAGGCTAAGGCCAAACTCCTTCTAAGCACACATATAAAGGTAAGCTTTGGTAAATACTAGTTTGTTGAGATAGGAGAAGTCAAAGGTGAATGGTCAGATGGATGAGATAGTGGTGGGAGTGAGAAGTGGATGATCAAGTCCCCCATAGATGAAATCTATTTGGTTGTAGGGGAGCTTGAAAGGGATGATGGATCTGATGTTGGGATCATAAGAAGGGTCATGTTTGAGGTTATAATACTCTTGTGGAGTAGGGAAATTATCCCAGGATAAAAGGTGATATTCCCCAAGGGAGAGACATTAGAACCTAGGTTTTAAGGGTTCCTCTATGGGGATCTTTGAAGAAGGGATGGATGAGATAGTTAAAGCTTCATCACTGGTATGGGTAGGAGTGTTGTTGGATTTGGTTAGTGGTGAGGTAGTGTTTTTATTAGTTGATGGTGAGGTAGGTGAGGGAGGAATACAAACATAATTAGGCTGATATGTCATATTACAAGAGGCAAAAGGACTAGGGTCATATTTTTCAAGGGATCACCTGGGTCCCATATGAAAAAACAATATTGAATTTGAATTAATGAATCTACATGACCTATGCTCCAAGTTATATCCTTCACTTTATCACCTTGCTTAGAATGTTTCCCATGATGACAAGCCTTTTGCAGTGACATAATATGAAACATCAAATCTAAAATATTTTCATACATTGTGCTAGAATCAGATTATTTACCTTCGTTTGCTGATTTGATCATCTCTGATGCATTTTTAGTAGTAATATCCTTCTCATGATGAATATCTTCAATATGATAAGTATTAATTGGGATATCCTCCTCAAATACATGCTCATAAATACAACTATCTTGCTAACTATTCTCATATGACATCGAATCCTTCTTTTTAATCATTAAAGTCTCAATACGTATCTCTTGGATTAAATTAGAAATATTTGAGACATTATTTTCAATTATTAAATATTCATCTTCAACCTATAAATATGATTTATTATTGAATTAATTAATATAAACTTTTTATTGAGAGCCAATAATCAATTTTAAAAGTCATTGAAATATCCTTATCTGATAAAAGATCCTTACCTTCAACTTGCATGGCATATTCCTATATCTTCCTCAAATTTCTTATGTATTGATACAAGCCTCTTCTATTTGGATATCCCCCTTCAAGTATCTATAGGTAATCATCAAAGGAAACTATATATTTAAAACCTTAAAGCATATCTTGATATTGGTCAAGGATTCAAGTGGCCTCAAGTTTGTATCTTTCCTTGTCCTTTTGTATTTTAATCAACATCTCTTGAATGAGATCTATATTTTATTCCATTTATAAGAACTTTGCTTGAATAAAAATGGGTTGATTAATTATGGCAGGACTCCTTTGAGTAGCCTTGTTCTAATTTATATTCAACAAGGATTTTATTATCTCTATCATGGATTTTATCACTACCCTCTAGATGGTCCTTGTCAAATCTCTCTAACTTTGATTTATGGCTTCAAACAAGGACTCCATTTTATATACAGGTAATCCCATGATGTCCCCATATGATTCATAGGCTATAAATATTCAATATTTTATACCATTTTAATAACCCTCCCAAAATTATTTTTAAGCAATATTCAACCTGAAAATATATTTTAATCTAACTATTAAAACACCTGCATTTTCCCTACATCAATTGATCCTAGTAAAGGTAAATTTAACATAATTGTAATGGGAAACTTCCTTAAAATTAAATTATTTATAAATAAATAAAAAAAGTATATTTATGGACTCATTATATTATATAATATAAATTTTCTATATTTAATAACAAACACAAATCTGTAAATAAAACTAGCCATTTCACTTCACCTAATTTCACCAAAAGTCATAGAAAAGATAAATAATTGATTATATTAATGATATATTTGATGAAATTACATAAAATTGGGTTATAATATAGTTAAAATATAATTAATAAATATATAAAACAAATCTATAATCACAGCATTAGAATCTATTCAAACTACACACTCCAAAACATGCAAACATACACACCAAACTAAATATGGGAATCTGTAAATTTGTGAAGATCCAATGCAATATCTATATGAAATTATCCTATATAAATAAAATGTGTTTTGTAATATGATCTCCAAAAACTTAATTCATTTCATCCTTGAATCATGTAGTTGAAACACAAGTGCATCAAAAATGTAGAAATTGTTGAATTCGCAAAACGTAGCCCAGAATGAAATCCTAGCATATAAATAAACATGAGGCCTCGATGTTGGCACCAAAATACCAATATTCTTGATTTTAGAATATTACATGATTTCTAAAATTCAATTAATTATATATGTATCCTATTTCCCATAAAACATTTAGATCCTGCCTCTTTTTTCTTTGTTTCCATTTCCCAAACATTCCCGAATTCGACCCACGTATCTTGAGGATAAGAAAGCAAGAAAAAATTACCAATTTTTCATGGAATATCATCATTATCTCCTCTTATAAATCCATTTCCTAATTGGTAAGTTTCCTTTTAGACTTTCAACTTGACAATTCCCATTAAATATTAAAATATATCTAATATGTAATTGGTCTCATTTAAACAACTTAAAAATAAAAAATAATCATAAGTACAAAATATTAAATATTAAATAAATTATTTTCCCAAATCCTTCCTTATTTCATGGAAAATATTGGAATGGGATTTTTTCCTATAAAATAAAATTAATTAAAAATAGGACATGACAATTCTTGAGAATTAAACTTAGACGAAACAAAGATATCTATAATAAGTTTCAAGTGTAGAGGTTTTAGATTGATTGAATGAAGTGGTAAATAAGAGGAATAAATTATTTAAACCATGAGAGGTTGACTTTATTGAGATCACGACTCTCACTCCCAAGCACCAAAAATACCAAAAATAGTTTCTCACATAGTCATGGATGAGCATGGGGAAAGATATACTGAAGTTGCAATCCCTCCTCCTAAAAAATCTAAAGAAGAGATTGGTGTTGAAAATTATCAAGTATTGAAGGTACACCTTGGAAAATCTACTCATGAAGGAGTGAAATAAGATGTGCAAACAATCATTGGAATTATGTTCAAGAATTTTCATTAGGATAAATTAATTGAATACCAGCTTAATGAAAAGTTTGAATAACTCTCATTAGTGGTTAAGAAATTGGTAAACCCAGTTCAATCCCTCTTGCATGATTATTCACCTAATACAAAAATGTTGAATTCAACTAATGAGATAGGACATATGGGTAAGGATAACATAGAATGGTAATAAAAGTTACTTCTTTAGGGAACTAAATTAATAAATGAATTTGTTTGTTTGTGTAGAAATTGAGAGTGAGCTCAATTATGATAAAAAAATCTAAAGTTATGTAGCAAACATAAATTAACAAATGAAAATAATTGTTTCCAAAGTTACATGACTTATTGAAAACAAATACAGACACTCTCATAATAGAAAAGGTTATAAGTCAATTATGTCGAGGTGACCACCTAGATTCTTAGGTGATACTAAATTTTAGATTCATATTCTTAAATAATCCCTTGAAAAATTCAAATAGTCTTAGGTGATGGTAGATGATGTGACAAATTAAATACAAGAAGTAATTGAAAAAATTCCTTGTGTGTTTCTTGACAATAATGAAGTAACACATCCAACACATACTATCAAGGATTAATTCAAGTAGTTGATACATGAATCAAATCCTAAATATGCCTTTAACTTTGATTCTATTCATAGGTTCATTAGATATCAAAACACTTTTGATAAACTTGATAAAGTTTTGAATAAATTTTGGCATAATCCACATAAAATGATAGATCTTCATGTTAAAGTTGAAATCAGATACCTCCATTCATATGATCCAAATGAAGATAAAGTCAAGGAAACAATGATTTTTTTTAAGAAAATTAAAAAATAGTTACAACAAGACAAGCAGAAAGAAGTCCATGTTGTTTGAGTTGGATTTAGTGGTCAGTAAGTGGAGGAAGAGATCCTCTACTTTTTAATTCCCAAAACTATGTTTTGATAGAATCACTTTTACAATTTTTAAGCTATGTCTTTTTTCACTTTATAAATGTCACTTTTGAATTAAAAGTGCAATTATTGTATATTTATAAAAACTAGTTTTTATGATGGTTTATCAAGTCAAGAGGTAGAGTCCTTCTTTGTAGCTATCACTTTATAGGCTATAATTAGAGGCTTTCATGCCATTTCAAAGGGAATTTTAACTTTGAAAAATATACATGATTTTGAGAGAAGAAAGGGAAAAGGAAGAAAATTTGTGTTGTTTCCAAGAATTAATAAAATAAGATTATTATAGGAATTTATGCCTCTATATTCTTTGTGAATTAATGCTCTTATGTTACTTGATTCATTATATTAATTCATACACTTTATTTGATGCAAAATGCTCACAACTAAATTGTCATATTTTATTTTCATCTCAAAAAATGTGGAATACAATTAAAATAAGTGTTTTCTTAGTTATTCATGTTCTTTCCTTTTTTATTTATCTAAATCTCACAATTATTTCCATTACTCACTTATTTCCCTCTCACTAAAATTCCTTTGTACACACATGTGAACCCCCAAAACAACAATGTATATTTTTAAATACTTTTCATTCTCAGTTTTTATTTTTATTTTCAATAAAGGTTTTCTTCCCTGCTAATAGAAGAGGGACTTTATTGTATATCAATTTTATTTATGATACACAAACTTTTGTCCACATATAAATTTTTTAGCCAAAAAATAGATGGATGAATAGTTTGATGTCACCATTAAAATTGAATTGACATCAAATAAGGCTAATGTAATGGAACTGGTATAGTTATTTGAGGTTTTTATGAGAAAAATTGAAGACAATAACATATGGATCATTATAAAATTGGTGTGGAGAGGGTGGGTAATGTTTGATACCCCATAGTTGTGGTGAAACCTTTGGCTTGTGAGCTAAATTTGAAAGAGTTGAATAAGAAGTGGAATAAGTAGAAGATTACTTTTACTTAGGAAATAAATCTGTATGATCAATAAATTGTTTAATTTTTTGCTAAGAGGTGCTTTGAAACATAGGAAGAGTTGGTGAAAAAAAGTGTTAGGAGAGAGAGAAGAAAAAGAAGTGTTAAGAAGTCACATATTTCATCAATGGACTGGAAGAAGAGAAAGAGATGTGGTTGGTGGAGGTGAGGATTCTACTCACATATGGGGAAAGTGTGTATGATCAGAGATTGGTGTGTAATAGAAGGCAATGGATAACGTTGCATAACAGTAGGGGGAGAAACTTACATAACAATGCAAGAGAACAAGGTATAAACACAAGTGAACAAAAGGATGAGTAGTGGATATGTCATTGAGAGGATAGTACACATAAATTTTACATGAAAGAAGAACATAGAGGATGTAAACCAAAGTAATTTGGTCATGCATAATATTAAGGAGCACTTATAGGATATAAAGTGTATGAAGATGTATAATTGCATTTCATAGAGTAAATAAAGTGGTTATGTGGAGGTAAAGAGTACTAATGAGCAGAAGGTAAATAAGAGTTAAAACCATGTCCCATATTATGAATACTATTGGATGGATTGTGATTATGAGAACAAGGTTAGGCTCTTAGATTACTCCTCACTTTACCTTTTAATAGGTTATTAATTACATCACATATATCCTAGAATATGTTGAATATGATGAGGAAAATATAGATCATGCTTATCATGAGAAATATATATAGATGAGACACCTGCCTCATGTCAATTGGATAAAGTTATAATCAACATATTTAGAAGGTAGGACACATACAATTTTGAATATAGATCTTCCATGGCTTAAGAGCAAAGGGATCAATGTAGAAAATGTTGGATTTCTTCCACCATTAACATCCATAGACATAATCCATAAAAAACTAAAACAACCAAAATAAGGGAAATAATTAGTAGTTTCTTCTTCTAGTGCTAGTGTGACTCATGTCATAATTGAAGAAGAAAAGGAGAAAGAGGTAGTGACTAGAAAATTTGTTCAAACTAAAAATCCACTTAAGATAAAGAATAGGAAGTCAAGTAGAGGGACTAGATAAATTCATATGATATCCACCTTTTTAAATGATTCATCCTCTAATTTTTTTCATTCCTAGTGTTTTATAAAAATAACTACCTTTAATTATATGGACATATATCCCTTTATAGTGTTTCTTGCATTTTTTTCTCCTTTGAAATTCCCCCATCCCCTAGCTTTCCTAGAAATAATTAATCTACAACTTTAGCATTCATCCAAGGCTGCAAGTCCACCTACATCTTATGTCCCTCCATCTAAACTTAAAACTCTCAAGTAAGGTAAGGGAGATGTTGCACTTATAATATTTCAAACCATAGTAATCTTCCCTCATATTCTTAATATTTTGACTCAGACCAAATAAAGATATCTTCAATAAATTTCAAGTATAAAGGTTTTAGATTGGTTGAATGAAGTGGTAAAGAAAAGGAAGAAAGTAGTTCAACCAAGAGAGGTTGACTTCATTGAACTCACCACTCCCACTCTTGAGCACCAAAAAGACCCAAAATAGTTTCTCACATAGTCATGGATGAGCATGGGGAAATATATATTGAAGTTGTGATCCCTCCTAAAAAATCTAAAAAAGAGATTGGTGCTGAATATTATCAAGTATCGAAGGTACACCTTGGAAAATCTACTCACAAAGGAGTAAAATAATATGTGAAAACAACCATCGATATGATGTTTAATAAGTTTTATAAGGATAAATTAATTGAATATTAGCTGAAGGAAAAGGTTGAGTAACTCTCATCAATGTTCCAAAAATTTATAAACCCAGTTTAATCCCTTAATACAAAAATGTTGAATGCAACTAAGGACATAGGACATATGGGCAGGGCTAGCAAGGAATGGTTAGAAAATTTACTTCTTCAAGGAACCAAATTAATAAATACAATTGTTTGTTTATGTAGAACGTGAGAGTGAGCTCAATTATGATTGAAAATTTGAAGTTATGTATAAAACATAAATTAATAAATTGAAACAATTATTCCTAAAGTTACGGGCCTTATCAAAAATAAATCTAGACACTCTTATCATAGAAAAGGTTCTAAGTCAATTTTGTCAAGGTGACCACACTAGATTCTTAGGTGATACTGCATTTTAGATTCATATGCTTAGATAATCCCTTGAAAAATTCAAAGAGTCTCTGGTGGTGGTAGATGATATGATAAATGATATATAATAAGTAATTGAAAAAATTTCTTGTATTTTTATTGACAATAATGGAGTAACACTTCCAACATAGAGTATTAAGGATGAATTCAATAAGTTGATGTAGGATTGAAATCTATATATGCCTTTAACTATGAGTCTATTCAGAGATTCATCAGATACCAAAACACTTTTGATAAAATTGAGAAATATTTAAATAAATTTTGATGCAATCCACATCAAATGATATATCTTTAGGGTAAAGGTGAAATCAGCTACCTCTATTCATATAGTCCAAATGAATATAAAGTCAAGGAAACAATGATTTTTTTAAATATTATCAAAAAGAGTTACAACATGACAATCAAAAATAAGTCCACGTTGTTTATGTTGAAGGTAGTGGTCAACAAGTGGAGGAAGAGATCCTCTAATTTACAATTCCCAAATTTATGTTTTGACATAATCACTTTTGCAATTTTTAAGTTGTCTTTTTACAATTTGTAAATGTTACTTTTGAAATAAAAGTGTAATTATTCAATATTTATAAAAACTATTTTTTGTGATGGTTTACCAAGTCAAGAGGTAGAGTCCTTCTTTGTAACTACCACCTTATAGGATATAATAGAGACTTGCATGCCATTTCAAAGGGACTTTTAACTTTGGGAAAATACATGATTTTGAGAGAAGAAAAGGAAAAAGAAGAAACTTTGTGTTGTTCCTAGAAATTGATAAAATAAGATTATTATAGGAATTTGTGCCTCTATTATCTTTGTGAATGAATGTTCTTATGTTCATTGATTCATGCTATTAATTCATACACTTTATTTGATGCAAAATGCTCACAACTAAATAGTCATATTTTATTTTCATCTCAGCTAATGTGGAATATAATTAAAATAAGTGTTTTCTCAATTATTAATGTTATTTCCTTTTTATTTCTCTAAATCTCACAGTTATTTCCATTACTCAGGTATTTCCCTATCACTAAAATTTCTTTCTACACACATGTGAACCCCAAAAACAATAATGTATATTTGTAAATACCTTATATTTTCTATTTTTATTTTATTTCAATAAAATTTGTCTTGCATACTAATAGAGGAGGGATTTTGTCACATATCATTGTTTTCTATGATATATAAACTTTTGTCCACATACAAAATTTCTAGCCAACAAATAGATGGATGAACATTTTGATGTCATCATGAAAATTGAAGTGACATCAAATAAGTATAATGTAGTGGAAGTGGTATAATTATTTGAGGTTGTGATGAGATAAACGGAAGAAAATATCATAAAGAACATTATAAAATTGCTAATGGAGAGGATGGGTAATATTTGATATGCCCATAGTTGTGGTGAAACCTTTAGCTTTTGAGCCAAATTTGAAAGAGTTGAAGAAGAACAAGGGGAAGAAGTAGAAGATTCAATTTTACTTAGGAAATAAATGCATATGATAATGAAATTATTTGAATGTGTTTCTGAGAGGTGCATATAAATAAAGGAAGAGTTGGTGTAGAAAATTTTTAGGAGAGAGAGAAGAAAGAGAACTAACAAGAAGTCATAGATTCCATTGATGGACTAGAAGAAGAGAAAGAGATGCAATTGGTGGAGGTGAGGATTCTACTCATGTAATGGGGAAAGGGTGGATGAGTGAAGATCAGTGTGCAATATAAAGTAAGGGATAACCTTGCATAGAAATGGGGGAGAATTTTTCATAACAATGTGAGAGAACATGGTGTAGACATAAGTACACAAAAGGATGAATAGTGGATATTTCAATAAGAGGATAGTGCGCATAAATGTTGCACAAAAAAGGAACATAGAGGATGTGCACCAAAGTTATTTGGCCATGTATAATATTGAGGAATGCTTACAAGATATAATGTGTATGAAGATGTAGAATAACACTGCATAGAGGAAAGAAAGTGGTTATGTGGAGGTAAAGAGTACCTATGAGTATAATCAAACCATATCCAAACCATAAAAATTTGAATGTAAAACATATTTATCCATAATGAACTTCAAAACATAAAAACCTTGAATCTTATTATCATCTACTTGAGCTTCAATATTCTTTACTTGAACTTGTAGATGTTAGGTCACATCCATGTTGATGAAGTTATTCTTGCTAATAAAGTTTATGGACAAAATGACCATCTTCCTTCGAATGTAGTCATAAAATTAAAAAATTGTAGCATATCTCTTTAGAGATAAAATGTTTAAATCCTTATCCTCCCTATCTCCTTCTTCCTCATCTTAACCATCTACCTCTATTTTATATCATTTGTAGCCTCGTCATCATCATCATTATGTTCCCCTCCTTCTTCATATGCATTTTATTCCCCATTATCATTATTTTAATCCTCTTCACACTTTAAAATCTTTGTTTGTATAGAAGAGAATGTCACATGCAATGAATTTCTCACTCAATTTAGTGTTCTCCTATTTACATTTATTTTATGAACAATTTGATGTTAATGTTATTTCATATTTAAAATGTACAATTTATCAATGAAATTTTTTAACTCTCCAAAAATCTCTAAGATCAATTCTTGTTGAAGATGAGACAAGGTTTGATCCCCATATAAATTTTATGAAATTATTAACTAATTTAAAAAATTTGTAAAGAGAGCCTCTTAGATTAGAGGCTTCAATGATAGTGATGAATCATAGAAAAGTTGAAGAAACTATGAAATGAAACATTAAAAAATAGAGCTGTCATACACATTTTTGGATAGATCCATTCTTTGGTTTGTTCATAAAAAATAGGAATGAGTATTGTCAATTTTGTAACTATAGAAGTGATATGTCATATTTGAAGGTCAGTACTTAAAATTTGAAGTTAAAGGAAAGTAAGTTTTAACCCAATCCCACATTACATATGTTTATTCTTTAATCCACCAATGGTATTTCATGGCACACCCAACGTGCTCTTT
Organism: Torreya grandis; assembly: GCA_037957365.1. Classification (NCBI taxonomy): domain Eukaryota; kingdom Viridiplantae; phylum Streptophyta; class Pinopsida; order Cupressales; family Taxaceae; genus Torreya; species Torreya grandis. The sequence continues at coordinate 2,566,311 of JARHVA010000538.1, read as the reverse complement.
CTTTTCCTAACATAAACTCCCATCGTCATAACTATGATTGCATACAAGCTATGGATCCCTTCTCTACAGATGTGACAAAAACTTAAATGATGGGACTGGGGCATAAGATTCCAAATATTACATTATGTTTTGGTTTCATGTAAAGCTCTACCACTGTGACTATGTATTAAGGTCATACGTAGTGGGCTTGTGTGGCTATCGCTGCTTTCACAGTCCCTATATAATCTAATTTCAATTATGAAGATTCCCCCAAATCCCATTTCATGCCTATCATGTCATAAAATGAATTAATAGTGTTTTAATTCCCTAGGGAGACTGGTGCCACTGATGACTATAAATTGAGGCTACATACACCCAGTATTTCAAAGCCTTTTTTGTTGTTGAAAAGCCTTTTGTATTGTTAACATTTCTTGTAAAGATGTCTTCTACCTATTGAAAATATGACTATGTGGACAAAAGCTAGTACACATATGTGTAATCAAAATATTCCTCCTTCAATATAGTTGTGTTTTGATTATCTTGGTTTGATTTGGGTTAAGAAGAATTTTTTTCTATATAGATCCATTCTCTCCATGATTTGCTATGAGCTTATATGTTTTATGATGATCCATAGCAAGAAGCATGGTAGCTTCCAAGTGGATGAGATTGTGGAAACCAGCTTCAACATGAGGTGTGTTTAATGGGGTTATCATTATGCATTATAGTTTTTTTGAGGTTCCAAATGCTGATTTTTGGAAAAAAAATTTAATTTCTATGCAGTTTTTTTGAGTATGAAAGTGTTTCAAAAGAAAAGATTGCAAATGTAGGCCTGGATGCACATACACTGCTTGTCCTTGTCACAAGTGACTGAATGATCCTTTGGCTTCGTATATAATACAAATAAATTATGTAGTGCTTATAAGTATCCAAGTGTGGTTAGGTTTGTAATAATGTTTAGAATCCACAGAAAGGGTCTTTCAAAGCAAAATCTGTAGACCAAAGTGTAATCAGTAGTAAATATATTACACTCACTACTTGTTATTTATTAAATATAATGAACTGGTTGTTTTATTAAATGATTTCATTTAATTTCCTAAATGGACTAAACAATCTAAAGTTACCTGCTCATTCATTGGAATGGATTAAACTTACAAGTCAACATTTTATAGGAATGGATTCAGATTTAATGTATGAAATTGGGGAAATTAGGAGTTATTTGAAGTGGCTATCCCTCTTTAAAGTACATAGTTTAGGAAATAAAAATATATAAAATGAAATATAAATGAATTTAAAAAAAAAATAGTGTTATACCATTTCTAGTGAATTCTTTAGACCCCCCATTTCATAGGTCATGTTTGGTATTGTATTGTTTTTTTATATGAGATACTCACTTTAGATTTCAATGTTGTATGGAGAGGTTATTTATAATTATCCAATTAGGTTAATAGTTCATTATAGAAATTTAATTTTGGTATAAGTTTAGAGTTTATTATGTTATATATATATATATATATATATATATATATATATATATATATGGATTGTTGGTCAGATTAAGATTTTATTAGGGTAAATAATCACGTTATAATTCAATCCAAATTTCTTAAGAACCTTCAGATTAATAATTTTTTAACCTTATAATGTTAAAATATGTTACTTTAATCTTTAGATGTTTATTTTTGGGGTTATGGTTAGTTGATCAATATCGACCCAATTCCATACCAGGGTATAAACACTATCAATCTTATTTGATAGTGATCATGTAGGTTATGGGCCCTTTTTTATCCTTTCTTTGGTTATGAAAATTTAATCACCTTGATTGTAGCTTTCCCACTTCTAAAATGTCAACTTACACACTAATAAGGTCTTAATTTGATTTCAAAAAGTCTATTTATACAAGCATGCTAAGGCATTTATCATCACTTGTATCATAGACATATTTCACATCATCACAATCAATCTATCCATACACACTCTAATTTTTATTTCAATCTCATTTATTGAAGTGTTATATACCTGCATATGTGTACCAAGAGAAAGTCTAGTGAAAGAGTATATATAATTGACTACTTGTTTGCATCTCATACATATGGATAAGTGTTGGGATCTTCATAAACACTAGAAAAAATCTTAGATTATGTGATTTATGATTGCAAAAATATTTAAGAACATGGGTCTTATTGAGGTAGACCCCTTATAACTACCTTTATTTTATATGCTTTTGTAAGGTCCCTTAGAGTGGATTAGGTTTAAAGCATGGAGAATTACTTTTGGAAGTCTCACACATCAGATTGAAAAATTGAGAGAGGTTTCTAGAAAGAATATTTTAATGAAGACATTAAACAAGTTTTAGATTGATATGATATCATATGCTTGTATCAAACTTGTTTGATATTTGTCTAATATTTAACACAATTATCTTATACATGCATATTTGACTCTTGTTTGCATTCTTCCTCAACAATTCATCTACATATTGGCTCAACCCTATCTAACTACTATTATTATTACACATGATTTATCTCATCTCACCTTGAATAGATTAATATAATTTTTTAGACTATCTCATGTTCTTAGATCATTATTCTTGTTCTTTGGATATGTTTATGCTTCCTCAAATAGTGATGCACTGTAGACCTATCCACATGGGTTGGATCTATTTGTGAGCCATTTAAAGATCATTTTACCAAATTAAAATTGTTCATATGGATTAGCACATACATTTTTCATGTCAGTTCAAATGATATTACCCAAAGAGTTATCTATATAAACATATCCAGCCTAAGCATGTGGTAAGCATGTGGATATCTATCACTAGAAACCACTTTGCACATTGAGAGGACTATCCTAAAGTTTCAAAATATTAAACCCCTCAAAGGAGCAATCCTTGAGCTAAGTTTGATTACCAATATAAAATCAAATAAAAAGTTTTTAAGTGTTCAATGCTATACACATGATTGCATTGCATGCTAGTATTATACAAGATTGCACACACTCAGTTAGGTGGGATAACCATGCTTGGTTTGACTTCCATATTCATAATATTGGATACAAAGGGAATACATAGTCATGGGGGGTGGATGAGATCAGATCAACCCTTCCATTTCACATGTTTTTTATGTTTTACATGGGTCCTATAGTGCACAATAAGGGGTTGAATCAAGGAGAAGGATAACTGAGCCAAGACATACATATATGCCCATATTAGATGTAGGTGAAACAATGAGAACTATCACATATCAGAATAGACATGCAAGATAGTTTCACACAATAATAGACACTTGTACACTACATAGGTGCCTAATAATCATAGACTTGTCTAGGATCGAAATGATGCTATTTTTATATTGAGCATTCTCATGCCAATTATAGACTGTTATTCACAACTATACCCAATAACAAGCTTTCACAACACCAAAATAAACTAAGTACTCAATTCCTCTAAGTGTTTTATATAAATAAAAAAGTTACTGTATTCTACTATCTACACTCATATTTATTTAGTTATTGCACATCTTAAGCAATATGACTTTTCCAAAATTTTATATTATTAAGGTTTTATTAATCTAGAAATAAATAAAGCATATTTGTGAACCCATTTCTTTTTTAAAAATCATAATAAACCCTAAATTCCCTAGGGTTTCCTTATATTATAATACAATTTCAAATTTAAATATTTATCTCTAATTTTTAGACCTGATTTATGATTTCCCCATATAGTGCATTAATTTATGCTTGCTCCTAAGCCATTTTGGTGTTTTTCATGCTCATATTCTAAGCCATTTAAGAAGGTTAGTTCTCTCATCCCTCTAAGGCAAAGTGCTAGTTTAAGTGGTGTTGAAATTAAACATATTATGATTTATTACATCTAAATATAGGGTTGATGTTATCATTATATGGGTTTTCCCCAATATTTAAAAGAAAAAGTTAATATCACTCTTAAACTATCTCTTGATCTTAGATCATTGTTCACATTCCTTAGACAATTATGTACTTCCTTAGATAGTGCCACATTGTATAATTGTCCACATGGGCCAGATTTGTTTGCACACCCTTCAATGATCACTTTATAAAATTAAAATTATTCATATGGGTCATCTTGCACATTTCACATGTTTATTCGAAGAAAATCACCCAAAGAGTTAGTTATATAAAAATATCAACCCTAAGAATATGGACAACTAATACATATCTATTTATCACTATAAAAAACTCTGCACATTGAAAATAATTATTTTAAAGTTTCCAAATATTGATTCCCTCAAAGGATCAAGCCCTGAGCCAAGTCTAAATACCACTACAATTTAAAGTAATAGGTTGTTAAGTGTTGAAATACACGCATATGATTGCACTACATGCTATAATTACATAGTATTGTACAAACTTAGTTAGGTGGGAGAAATACATTTGGTTCAAATTCCCTCTTTAGAGTATTGCATACATAGGACTTCCTTTTCATCCAATATCTATATTTTACATTATTCCCATAGTGAAAAACTAGGGTTTGAAAGCTTGAGGAGAAGGATAATGGATCCATTTTCATGAGATTGAATATCTTTATGTACATAGAATCCCTTATCAAACATAGGTGAAATAGTTATAATTATCACAAATCAATGTAGACACAAAAGATCACTCCATACCCTAATAATTATTTCCACATTACACAGGGATCCATGAAGCATGGACTTATCCAAGCTTTCGTAGACACTTTATTTCTAGATATGTGTATTCAGAAGCCCATCTAGATTGTTATTGACACCCTATCACAAACTTGTTCAAACTCAAAAGAAGTTAAGTACTCAATTCCTATAATATTTCTATATAAATAACAAGTTACTATATTCTTATATTTACACTAAAATTTATTTAGTTATTTTACATCTTAATCAATCTGACTTTTCCACTTTTTTATCATATTAGGTTTGCATTTTTTCAAAATTAGATAAAATAGAACCTCCTTTGTCAATTTTCCAAGACTTCTTAATCCCAATTATTATAAATTTCATGCTTTTATTTCTAATTTTTTATTTAATTTGAATCAAATTTATCTTGTGTAAGTGTTTAAATTAGTTAAGTGTATGTTTTTTAGCCTAACATCCCATTGTGCACTTTAACAATAAACTATTATATAGAACATGTGTTTTTTTACACATCCTAGGGTTAGATTATGTCTCTATCTAAATTTTATTTAGTGTAGGTTTTTATACATTGTTTCATTGTTCCCTTATCTTATCAGGATTTTCCTTTTCTTGTGCCCAATGTTACTTGTATTTTGTTACATGCTCTACTTCCTTCTAGGGTTATCTCTTGGTAGTGTAGATCTTATTTATCTAGGGTTGGGATTAAATGCTTTTACATAATTATCCTTAGTTCATTGTAGGCTATATATGTTTACATATTATGCCATAAAATAAGCTTATATCTAAGTTCCTTATTAGGTGGAGTGGTAGATTGAATTCCATCATGGATTATTTTGTTGATTTTCTTTTGACTAGTAATCATGTTAATTTGAAAAAGACAATGGAAATTCTTGATGACGTTGATTTTTATTTTTTTATACACCTGAATAAAAGAGATATAAATCATGTGGATGAATGGAGTGATAATGATATGAATGAAAATGATTTGAGTGATTCCAATGCCAATGTTTTGTTTGATAATGCTAAGGGTGTTAGGGATTTTCCAATGCTTACATGCATACTTGCACTACTTATGAGCACAACAGGTAAGAATAACATTCCACATCATCTTATCATACAAGCATTGATTGATTACTCATCCAATGCAAAAAAATATATTATCAGTGTAGGTTGGGTTGGATGATGGAAATAACATACAAATGTTATCCATTAGTGAACATGCATTAAGTCAATAAAAATATGTAGACATATATTTATAAGTAAAATAAACATGACATGCACGTATCATTTATCAAAACTACATAAAATTTACAATAACATACTAATATTCATTATCATAGTGGTCCAAGTTTCATTAGAATGCAATATCTTCAATACAAAGAACAAGTTATGATATAGAGTTTGTATATCATGAATTTACGTATTATCAATATAGTAAGTTGCATTAAGAATTGTTCTGATTTATTGGTTTATTTTGAAAACAATATTACAAATTTGATTTTGAATCCCAAAAAAATCCTAAATGAACTAAACAATTTAAATTCACCTAGTCTAAAAATTACTAACAACCATACCCCTAAAAACAATGTTAAAATGGTTGGTTAATGGAATAATTTTTTAGGTCAATTTCACAACCATATAATATGTTTGATATTCTTAGAAACATTAGATATAGAAAACATTTAAAACATCCACTTAATGAATGACAATAAAAACTTAGAATTCAACTTTATTTGGAATGGATTGAGATTGAATGTATGAAACTATAAAATTAGGAGTTATACTTTTCATAAAGAATTAAAGTGGCAAGCCATTTTCGAAGTAAATAATATAGGAGATAAAAACTTATAAAATGAAATATACATGAAATGTTAAAAAAAAAAAACAATGTTATACTTGAATTCTTTATACCCTCAAGTTCATAGGTCATGTTTGGCACTGTATTATTATTTTATTTGAGATACTAGATTTGGATTTTAATGTTGTATGGAGAGGTTGTTTGTACTTCTTCAATTAGGTTAATAGTTTATTATAGACACTTAATTTTGGTATAATTTTAGAAATTTTTATAATATTAGTGTGATTATACATTATGGATCATTGTTTATATTAATGTATTATCAACATATTTTCTTTTATGTTGGCCCTTTTATAGCCTTTCCATTTTCATGTAAATTTACTTTTTATCTATCTAAGGGAAATAATCACATTTTAATTCAATCCAAAAAAAATTATAACCTTTAGATCAATCATATTTTTTCCTCAATATGTTAAAAGATGGCACTTTCAATCTTTAGATATTTATTTTTGGGGTTATGGTTAGTTGCTCAATATCAAACCACTTCAATACTGGTATAACCACTATCAATCTTATTTGATAGTGGTCATGTAAGTTATGGGCCCTTTTCACCCCATTATTTAATTGTGAAATTTTTAATTTCCTTGATTGTTGGCTTTCCCACTTCCAAAATGTAAGATTACATACTAATAAGGTTTGAATGATGTTTTGGTTTTATAGAAAGGGTCTTTCAAAGCAAAATCTGTAGACCAAAGGGTAATCAGTAGTAAGTAGATTACACTTGATACTTGCTATTTTTTATTAAATGACATTCCACACTAATTTCATTTACTTTACTAAATGGACTAAACAATCTAAAATCACTTGCTCATTCATTGAAATGGATTAAACTTACATGTCAACTATTTTTTGGAATGGATTGAGATTGAATGTGTGCAACTGGGGAAATTAGGAGTTATTTGATGTGGCTAGCCCTCTTTAAAGTACATAATCTAGGAAATAAAAAAATATAAAATGAAATGTTTAAAAAAAACAATAGTGTTATACCCTTGCTAGTGAATTCTTTAGGCCCTCCAGTTCATAGGTCATGTTTGGTATTATATTGTTTTTTATATGAGATACTAGCTTTGGCTTTCAATGTTGTATGGAGAGGTTCATTTTACTTCTTTAATTAAGTTAAGAATTTATTATAATTTATTATATATACTTAATTTTGGTATAAGTTTAGAATTTTTTATGTTATTAGTGTGTTTAATACATATATGTTTAGATATTATAATTTTGTACCCTATATACAATTAATTAAGTGTCATAGGTCCTTATTTTTATTTAATAATTTAAATAATATCTATTCTAAGGTTTAGTATATTTACCATTGATTTCTTGGTAACTTGCCTTTACTATTATATTTCTACCCATCTAACCTCCTAAATCCATTAATAATCTAACGAATCTACCTCTCAACCACTTTACCCTCGTATGATTTCATTACCAACAACTTCACATTCACCAAAGCCTAATTTTACCCATGGTTGGAACAAACTTGTATATTCAATCAAATCAGTACCAATTCACCTATGATCGGCACTAATTATATGGATTGATGTCGATCCATAAATACCCAACCAATATTTGGCTTCTAGACCCAAAAACTTTGAACCTCGAATTGCTACTAGATTTCTTGGAGAACTAAGGACATCCTTAACGATACACTACCAGAATTTTATTGTATTCACTTTGCATCCTCTGTCATAAGCCCAAGAGACTAACTATGTTTGTGAAGGAGAATTTCATTTTGTTTAAAAATGGATCAAAGGTAATTAATCATATTTATTTTTTCATTTTTATCAATTTTCCTACTTTTATTTGCTTATTTAGTCTTTTGAATATTATCTATATCCCTCAATATTTGTATTTTGGCCTCTATCATCCAATCTATTCTTTGTTTTAATTAAACTTAGATACAGAGAAAATCAATGCTGATTCATTTTGAATTGACATATATTGTACAAATCGGTATCGATCATATCAAGATCAACATCAATCCACTATGTTTAATTTTTAGAACATAAGACCTTAATCTTAGATCCTTGTCTATAATCCTTACTAATTTTCTATCATTTTGAATATCTTCTTTGAATGTAGATGAATCTACCAAGTATAGTACATGATGTAATCAATATCATAGATCTTCCTATAGTTTTCCAACCTCTATTTACTAATTAGAGTGACATAGCTTTCGAGCTAGCTCTCTGAGCTATTGTTTATTCTCCCTCCTTCAAAGCCACTGTCAACCAACTAGATGTCATATAGGATGATATAGATGCTTCCATGGTTTATTGAGATGAATATTATGCTTGTATTGATAGATTAAATGAGGATTAAATCTTAATTATCATTGTTATAATATAGTTTATCTATTGTAATTTCATATGTTGTTTATCCACTTGATTGTGTAAATAAGTGAGTTGACATCCATTTAAGGAAGCTCACAACTTCTTAGGACTAGTTTCTAATCAAACAACTCACCTAATTATCTATTAATCTATTTTTTTTCAATTTTAACATGTGTGCAAGTTATTAATTCCATCAAAAAAGAAGCTCTCATAGTCGTTGGATTCAAAGAGGTGTGCAACATCTCTTAATCTCTAAGTATTCACCATAAACCCTGATTTCATTTGAGTTTTTAGTAAATAATTTAAAGAAAAACAAAAACAAAAAACTATTATAACATTCTAGTACGCTTGATAGGACCCCTAAGGTCTCACTTTTCTTATTAAAATTCATTCTAAATTTATCTATCTTTCTCTCCCTTTCTCTTATTTGATTAGTTTCATTCAAAGAAAATCCAAAATTATTTTTCCTTTCTAAAGGTTAAAAATATCCACATTAAGTTTTGCTTGATTAGGTAATTCATATAGAATAATTTAAGTAGTTAAATTTATCATAGTCATCACTTTTATCACACACATACCAAACCATTTGCATAATAAAATCATCAAACATTGACATAAAGGAACCAATTGAGATTCCATCACCTAGTGTAACCTTCTTATTGGCTATCCCACTTGGATTTCACCACCAAAGGGAGAACCAACTCAGTACTTTGACTAAGTATAAACCTTGGTTTATCAATATATACTAGATAAACACCTAACATCCTTATACTATGGTGCATAAAGTAAGGGGGTAATCCCCAATACCAATCCAAGTATTGATTCCAGTATAGAAATCTCTTTGAGCCTAAATAAATCTAAAACCATCTTTAGATTTTTGCTTCTTAGGACTCTCAGTAACCTTTTCTTTTTTTATCACACTTTAAAGTTTAAAAGTAAAAACTTTTTAGGTACATCTTTAACATGTGTGTCTTTTCCTCTTCACTAAAATACGAGATAATCAAAAATAAATTTTATGTGATTTTTGATTTTATTTCTTGCTTTTTTCCTTTATCTCTACATGGTTTTAATGTGACAATAGTCATAAAAGAAAATTGAACCCCCAAATTCATCCTCATCCATGGAGAATTCTTCTGCTCTTTCTACTTATTTTGAGTCTATAGGGGAAGGTATTCTTTAGTATTATAGCTAAGGTGATCTTGAATTCACCACTATATTAGATAGCAACCCCATCACACTTAACCATTACCTCAGATCCTGAGCTATATGGATCCCACTTTCTCTCCATATGCATTTATCCAAGAAACCATATGGCATGCCTTCATAGGAAGGTGAAGGTTTTTCTACCACTATGGTGTTTTCCCATAACAATCCTCCTCCAACTAGTTATAACACTACTACTAAACAACCCTTAGGCAAGCCATCCTCCAACTAGTTATAACACTACTACTAAGCAACCCTTAGGCAAGCCACCTATGGTGACATCTAGTGTTCCATCCCAAACTACTAATCAAACTTAGAATGTCACCATGCCTCAACCTACATCTAACCTACCTATTACTATGGCACTTTAGAACCTAGTCATATTAGTCCTAACAACCCTTCCAACAATCCCAATTAGTGTACCTTTAAGTACCCAAACTCAGCCTTTATAATAAGCCCCTGTAAGTCAAATACCTCAACAATATGTCCCTTTGAACACACAATACATAATAACTACACAAGATATTGGGTCTAATTATATCCCCTTACAAGCCCCACAATATGTGGTAGCCTCTCAACCAATCATAACCATATCAGTTGGTTATCCTTTATCCTAAGCTTTTTACACTCTGCTTCCTATGTATCAACTCCCATAACAAATTTTTTTGGGAGGTATCCTTCAATAAAATACCCAACCCAATCTCATGAGCATATTTATGAACATGATGTCCAATTTAGAATCCTATGCCTCTGGGCAAAATAACATGCTCACTTATGAGAAAATCCATAATGAGCCTATTAACCCAAAAGTCCCCATTAGACCTTACCCTCTATAGTGGGATATTTTCAAGTTTATGAAGTTTCAAAATAAGTAATATCCTTATTATCACTTTCAAGCATTCACACATGCTTGCTACCTTATAACACTTGATGACACACTTCTTCTTAGGACCTTTCTTATGTCATTAGCTAGATCTACCCTAGATTGGTAAAACTCAATTCCTTAACATCCTATATTCTCTTTTGGATAGCTAGCCCAAATTTTCTTATAACACTTTTCTATAAATATCATAATAAAATTCATTATCACTAATTTTATTCCATTTGATAGTTCGGTGATGAATCTATCACTAACTTTATGGCTAGATGGAGGAGCCTCATAAATTAACTCACCTTTTACCTTCTACAACCTGAGCTAATCAAATTACTTGCAAGAGCATATGGTAAACATATCTCATCAATGTTATGGGTACAATCTTTCAAGACCTTTGATGAGACCTTTTGATGACCCACAAACTATAAATTAGAGCCATAAAAGAAGGGAAAGTTAAATTTTGGAATAAAAAATTTATACCTGATCCCTCTAAAAGGACTAACAACAACAATAAAACCAAAGGAGATGCTAATTTCATGGTTGTAAAATCAGCACCACCACAAACTAAAAATAAATCTAAGCCCTCTAACTCCTAGACACAACCACAAAAACCATTGAAATGTTTTCCTTTAATACAATATACACTTTTAGGATAATCTTACACATCTATATTAGATAAGCTCTTAAAGGCATCTCTCATTGAGCTTCCTCTGATAAGACCTCTCGATGATTTTTTCCCTAAACCTAGTTGGTTTATGGAAAATGAATTTTTTAACTTTCATTGTGTAATAGGTCACAATTTTAGTAGGTCTTATTATTTTAAGGCTCTGGTATAAAATAATATTGATCAGGGGGAGTTACAAATAGATAACCCTAATGCACCCCCAAATCAGTCTATAGATATATTCAAACAACCATTCCCTAATCACACTTCCACATTTAATTATGTGTAAGATAATTTAGGATCTACCTAAAAACATGAAACTCATGTAATTAACACAATCCATAACCATCTTCTCCTTAAATAAGTTGATAGTACTCCTATCCATGATCTCCTTAAATAAGTTGATAGTACTCCTATCCCTTCTTTGATAGACGATGTCATATCCATTCCCATAAAAAAAAATTTAGTCAATAATATTACTATATAACCTCTCATCTATCATTACAATGGGGATGTTAGAACCATTTCTCTGTCCTACCTAGACATGATAGGGTAGGATTTTCCCACCATCCTTATTCGTCAGTGCCAAGATGATGGGTCTATCTTAACTCATTTAGGCACAAAGAAATCCCATCTACATAAATCCATTTTTTATGAAACCTATTTTATATTAAATGAGGCTATAATTTACATTAATTGATGCCCATCTTAAATCAAACCTTAGCTAACTCACTTGGATACACAAAATTAATGTCAACCCACATGTATCTTTTCTTAACTTTGTCTATGAGTTTAAATGCTTATTTATGAAAAACAAATTATTTATTAAATCCAACCTCATATATACACTTAATAAATCTTAACATACCTATACAAACCAATTCAAATTATTCATTCCTTGATTAAAAGCTCTATATTCTTCGTTTACCTGTTCGCTTGTGCACTTTTCCTTATAGCCCTTTTTATCTATATTTTGGACATAGATTGTCATAGTTTAGATAAATAATGAATATAAAAACACTTTTATATACCCATTATGCATTTATATAACATACCTAAAAATCTCATGATGTTGCTTTGTATGGAATTGTACTTCTTTCTTTAGCCCCTACTCTAATTAGCCCCCCTTTCTTGTAAAGCCCCTTATCTTGAGAAAAGTATGAAATTTATGACCAAAATAAGTGAATTTAGAAATACCCATTACCTCATTATATGTTAATCAAACATTTATTTCACCCCTCCTTTGGATAAAAATCACTTTTCTAGATAGGCCTACTCTCCTTGATTTGCATACACCTAGAACTCACTTTAGTTGTCATTTTTCCATAGTTATCCATATTTTACCAATATTAAACCACATAAAATATTTGGGAAACATTAAAAAGGTTAATATTACAAATTTTTAGGCATTTTCAAGGGTTAAAACTCTTTTTAGGCCCTAAACCCTAGTTTAGGGCTTTCCAAAGCCTGCACAAGGCTGAGAGCACAAATAATTGAATTCAGAGAGTTATGAGATGTTTCAAAGGGTATAATTTGTTGTTTTAGGTCTGTATCAATGTAATACATCATTTAAAATCATAAACCAGGTCATATTATCTCTGTTTCCAACCTAAGCACATGGATCTAACTTGTTTAGACTACGTTTTGATGACAGTCAATAAGGTTTCAATGTTTCTTTACAAATTCTTGTGGTCAATAGACTGTCCAAGCACTCCACCAATGAATAAATACCTTAGTAAATATAAAATATTTTCCATACCCTTGATCTCATATAAAAATCAATATAATTCCTTATCAAAACTTGCAAAACTTAGTATACTTACCTGTCTATGTCACCTATAGGCCTAAGAGCAGGGGTTTATGGATCTTAAGGCATTTAGTGGTTTCTATGTCTTTATTTCTCCTGATATAAGATCCTATTGATGTCATATAATTATTCCTTAGATTATTTAATTCTCATGCATATATTTTCACTTAAATATTTTCAAAGGACAATCGATTGTGTGCTTAGGTTTTTGAGTGCCCTGTCTTAATCCCTTTCTTGAATCTAACCAATCTAAAATTATTTTACAACAAAAAACAAGTTATAAATGGTTAATAAATAATGTCTATAGATTATTAATTCATACCTTATGCCAATAATTTCTCCTTACTTTCTTAATCTCTTGAAAAGACATACACATAAGTCTTCATACTGTGTGAACCAGAATTCTACCAATGAAATCATTCTTTTGGATGAGATAAATAATGTAAATCAAAAAACCTTACTTATTAGTCAATAAAATTACTTCAAACAAAGAGATTAAAATATCCCATACTCAATGGTCAATGGCTTCACAAAGCCTTATTAGACATTTCTTGTCTTCTCCTTTTCTTCACATGCAATCTCCACTTTCTCCCTTACATTCTTACATGCTTTGATTTCCTAGTTCACCTCTTTGCCTCTCCTTGAATGAGATATCCTCCTTATCTATATCTCATCCTCTCTTCTCTACATAACTCTCCATTTTTCCATTCCATATATTACTCTTTTTAAAGAGTCTCCTCCTCCAACGCCAACTTGGGCTCCAAAGCCAACTAAGAAGAATTGTTTACAACAACATGCTAATTTAAAAGATTCTATAAAAAACATCCTATGCTTGGAAGATTTAAACCATTCCCTTGATTTTCTCAAAAATATTCCAATGTGGGATTATTTGTAACTAAATTTTACCTTTTTCACTCATTTTACTTTTAACAATTATAATTACTCCTCCTTAGACAACATTTTAGAGGGAAAATATAATAATTTGAATTTGAATTCAAACATGACTTGAGCTTACATGCCTAGTGGAGACTAATCCCAACTTAACCATGTCTTTCATGAAGATTTATGTAGATGCTCCTACATCATACTTTCCCTCTCAAAATAATTTAAACCTTAGTTCAAATGAGATACCTCTTCCATGCTTTAGTCTTCACTCTATACCTAGATCCTAAGGTCTTGTTATTAATGCCAATGCTTGTCTTTGTTTGGAACAGTCTTTGTCTTTCATTTTGTTTTTATTCCTCTTTTGATATGTCCTTATTCTCATCTCCTTCTTAGCTAAAACCTCCCATCTCTATTCCTATTCATCTCCATACAAATATTCAAGATCCTCTTGATCTTCTTATTTCAAAAGCTTGTACATTGAACTATGGACTTCATCCATCTTCATCTCTCCACAACCTACAATCAAAGAATTAAAAACCAACTTAGAATCAAAACATTTGGGCCATGAATCCTCTTGTCTGCCTCCACTCTCTTGTTCCTTGATCAAAACTATCCTGGCCTCTTGGGTTTACTCTTTTCTTTCTTCATTTTCACCAATGGTGTCCTCATCATGACTTGTATATTTACACAACTCTCTTGGAGAACTAAAGGGCTCCCCCAACATTCTCAACTCCTCCTTTAGTGATATCTCATATATATCACCATTCTCTTCATCAAACTTGGGTTCATCCTTCTCAGGGATTGCTTGTCCTTTACCCTTCTCTCATCCTTTCTTGGCTTACCTTCATATAAACTAATTTCTTCATCAATATATTTATCAAAACCAATTGAAACACCATTAATTTTTGTCTCCTTGTTCTCTTCAACTTATCCATAAATCCATATTTTTTTTTCCTTGCCTTTAATGAGACATTTCTTTGTTATAATCTCACATGTTTCCTCATCATCTAACCATTTTGAACTCTCTCCTTGATGCATGTTAGTCCACATAGACACTTTTCATTATTCCTTTTCCATAAAGAGATCATCAAATGATTCAAACATACCATCATTCAATTCATTGTAAATAATTATCTTATCTTTCATCTCCTTGTTATGCCTTTTAAACTTCTTGCCTTCATGGAATTCCTTTTCCATGCTCACCATCTCATCTTCATTCTCTTGGCTACTTATATCAGCTTCAATCCTCTTCCATGGACTCCTTGATGTTGCTATCTCAACACTCACATATTCACTCTTTGCCTTCTTAGATACCCATACTTATTTATTTCTCTTGTCATTTATATTCTTAAACCATCTAGGCATCCTATAATCATGTTCTTGTATCAACACTTCCTATTGCTTGGGAGTTTTCTTCTTCCACCATTTAGGCATTACATATCCATGGTTAATTGAGAACTCCACCTTTATATTTGATTATATAACCTATATATAAACAAATTCATGTTATGAGAATAAGAAAAATCAAATTTTGAATTCACCTTTACCTCCTTAATAGGCTGCTCCATGGGTTCTTTGACTTGCATGGCTTCTTGATTATTTGTACTTTCCTCTTATTTTATGCTTAGCTATTCTCTTACCTCTTCTTGATATTCTATGGCATCATGGAAGTCATATTCATCTTCCATATTTTCTCTCTCTTGTGTGAAGTAATAAACATCTTCCTCATGCATTAACTAATGCATTCCTTCTTTATCAAAAGCATCAAACTTACTTCTCTCTCTTGCACATTCACTTGTGCACTTGGTGTCTCCTCTTGCACCAATATTTTCACTTTCCAACGCCTTTCTCTTAACCTGCATAAGGCTAATCATACCTATAATTAACCTTTCAAAGACAACATTAGATATAAAAATAAGATACCATAATGTCCCTATGAGTGTTATCTTTACCAACACTCTCATCTTCTCAAGTGCTCCTCCTGGCACTTCATATTCACTTTCTTCTCTCTTCTTATTCTCCACAATGAGAACCTTATTCACCACCTCTTTCTCATATTGTTTCTCATTTGGAAACCTTATTATCTTCTTTAGGCCTCTATGGGTTTCACTCTTCTTGTAAATCTTCCTTTGCCTTCTTCTCTTCTTCATTAGGAGATCAATTGGCCACTTCAACCTCTTCCTCATTGGCCATAACCATGCTTGCCTATTCATCTGCATCAAAGACTCATATTTATCTAAAAAATTAGCTAAATATATATTCAAACATGAAATATATTTATCAATTTCATTACTAGTCATACCTTTCTTCTTTTGGATGCTTGCTTTCTTCGAAGTACCTTCATGTACTCTGTTGCTCTACAATGCCCTCAATAATACTTCTATCTCTGAGATCTTTACCCAAGTATTTTCCACCTTGGTCTCTTGATCACTTTATATCCTCACCTAGGTATTTTTCACCTTAGTCTTTTGGTCCACTTGTCTCACCCAAGCCTTTATCCTTGCCTGGTCTTTAGACAATTTCTTGGATCTCACCTAGGTCTATTGTACCTAGTCTCTTGATCTCTTACATGACCTGTTGATCCATTTTTAAAATACTATAACTCATTATCAATCATAATCATCAATAATTTTTCAAATTACTAAGATATTCATGCTCTAATACCAAAACTAATGCCCATATTAACTCAAACCTCAGCTAACTCACTTGGATACATAAATCAATGTCAACCCACATGTATCTTGTCTTGATTTTATCTATGAGTTCAAATTATTATTTATGAAAAATAACTTCTTGATTCAATAAGGCCTCATAGATACACTTCCTACATATTACCATACCTATAAAAAACCATTCAGATCATTCATTCCTTGATTGAAAGCTCTATATTTTTTGTTTACCTATTGGCTTGTGCACCTTTCCTTATAACCCTTTTTCTCTATAATTTGGACATAACTTCTCATATTTTATCTCAATAATGAATGTAAAAACACTTTTAAATACCCATTATTCCTTTCTATAACATAATTGAAAATCTCATGAGGTTACTATGTACAAAATTATACTTCTTTCTTTAGCCCCTACTCTAATTAGCCCTCCTTTCCTGCAAAGCTCCTTGTATTGAGCAAGGTATGGATTTTTTTACAAAAATAATTACCTTTACATATACCCATTACCACATTATAGGTGAATAAAACATTTATTTCACCCCTCCTTTGGATAGAAACCACTTTTCTAGATAGGCCTACCCTCCTTGACTTTCATACACCTAGAACTCACTTTAGTTGTCCTTTTTCCATACTTATCCATACTATACCAATATTAAACCACCTCCAAGAGTTGGTTAAAATTATATAGGGTAAGATCACAAGTTTTTAGGAATTTTCAAGTGTTAAAACTCTTTCTATCCCCTAAACCTTAGTTTAGGGCTTTCCAAAGCCTACACAAAGCCGATAGCACAAATAATTGAACTAAGAGAGTTATAAGATGTTTAAAAGGGTATAATTTATTTTTTAAGATCTATATAAATGTACTACATCCTTTCCAATCATCAACCAAGTCATATTACCTCTCTATCCAACCTAAGCACTTGGATTTAACTTGTTTAGACTATGTTTTGATGACAAACAATAGGGTTTCAATGTTTCTTTACAAATTCATATGGTCAATAGACTATCCAAGAACTCCACCAATGCATTATTACCTTATGAAATCAAAAATATTTTCCATCCCATTGATATCATACAAAAATCAATACAATTACTTATCAAAACTTGTAAAACTCATTATACGTCTCTGTCACCTACAGGCTTAAGAGCAGGGGTTTATGGATCTTATGGAATTTAGTGGTTTATATGTATATATTTCTCCTCATTTAGGCTCCTATTGATCTCACATACCTATTCCTCATCTTCTTTAAGTCTCATGCATATATTTTCATGTAAATATTTTCAAAGGATAGTGGACTGTGTGCTTAGATTTTTGAGTGCCCTATCTTAATCCCTTTCTTGAATCCAACCACTCTAAACTTATTTTACAACAAGAAAAAAGTTATAAATGGTAAATAATTCTTAAAAATTCCTCATTCATACCTTATGCCAATAATTTCTCCTTACTTTCTTAAGCTCTTGAAAAGACATACACACATGCCTGCATACTGTGTGAACCAAAATTCTACCAATGAAATAATTCTTTTGGATGACATAAATAATGTGAATCAAAACACCTTAATTCTTAGTTAATAAAATTACTTACACAATAGAGATTACAATATCCCATATTCAATGGTCAATGGCTTCATAAAACCTTATTAGACATTTCTTGTCTTTTCCTTTTCTTCACATGCAATCTCCACTTTCTCCCTTACATTCTTACATTTTTTGATTTCTTGGTTCACTTTTCTATCTCTCCTTGAATGAGAGATCCTCCTTCTCTATCTCTCCTCCTCTCTTCTCTACGTACCTCTCCCTTTTTCCATTCCATATATTACTCATTTTAAATAGTCTCCTTCTCTTACACCAACTTAGGCTCCAAAGCCAACTAAGAAGATTTGTTTACAACAACATTCTAGTTTAAAATATTCCCTAACAAACATCCTATTCTTAGAATATTTTAACCATTCCCTTCATATTCCCAAAAATCTTCCAACATGGGATTGTTTCTAGCTAACTTTTACCTTTTTCACTCTTTTTACTTTTAATAATTATAATTACTCCTCCTTAGACAAATTTTTTGAGGGAACTAAAATCATTTGAATTTTAATTCAAACATGACTAGAGCATGCATTCCTATTGAAGACTAATCCCAACTTAACCATGTCTTGTATGAAGATGTGTTTAGATTCTCCTACATCATTAACATAAGATCTCATGAGACTCTAAAAATAGCTAAGGCCAACAAATCTTTAGATCCCTAGGAGTATCAAGATTTCACTACATTTTTAATATATCATAGTAAATAATTCACTTGGTACTATAGAGATATTCCTGCTATCGATCCTACTACCATCATCCATAACATTGTCACATTCCTTGATGCCAAGCCTAAAAAGAAAAAGCTCTAAAAGATGCATCCCTACATTATGATTTTAGTCAAATAAGAGATACAACATCTCTTATCTATTAACTTTATCTAGCTTATCAATTACCCTCAATGGGTATCTAATATCTTCCCTATCATCAAGCCTACAGAGGGATTATGCCTTTGTACTAAATTTTGAGACCTTAATCTTGCTTGGCCTAAGGATGATTTTCCTCTCCCTAATATTGACCAATTAATGGATTTGATTGTTGGGCATAAAATATTATCACTTATGGATGGTTTCTCTGGATATAATCATATTCTCATCAAAATAGAAGATCAACATAAGACTTTATTAATTACTCCCTAGAGAAGATGTCTTTCATTCTAAAGAATGTAGGAGCCACATATAAAAGAGGCATGACTTACATCTTCCATGATATTATCAATAAAATTTTTGAGGATTATGTGGATGATATCCTTAGTAAACCAAAATTATGAAAATACCACCTTTCAGTCCTACAGGTAATCTTAACTCACTTAATCTAATTTTTTATCCATCTAAATTCTAAGAAATGCATTTTTAGATTGTTGATCGGGAAGATTCTAGGATTTATTTTCTCCATCCATGGGATATAAGTCAACCCTACCAAGATTAAATCCATTTTATAAATGCCACTCCCATCCAATCTTAAGTAGTTACATAGTTTTCAATGTAAATTACAATCTATTTATCATTTTATCTCCCAATTATTTGATCGATGTCACCATTCCATCACCTCCTAATGAAAGATATATATTTTAAATGGGACTATAGTTATTAGGAGGCTTTCAAGGCTCTTAAGAGTTACTTTCTTTTACCACCATTTTTCACTTTTTTGAAGGAGGGGCAACATTTCTTCTTGTATATTTCTACTATAGACCATGCCCTTAGAGCCATGCTTACCCATCATGATGAGAAACACAAAGAGTAGGTAGTTTACTATATTAATTTCACACTTGTTAAATATGAGATGAATTATTCTCATACAAAGAAGTTGTGCCTAGCTCTAGTTTTTATTGCTTTTAAGCACTGCCATTATCTACTAAATCATAAAACCTATGTGGTCATGAACATTGATCCCTTGAAGTTTATGCATTCCAAGCCTTATCAAAATCAATGAATGGCTAAATGACTCATGCTTTTGGTATAATTTGATTTAGAGTGTATCCATAAAAAAATAGCTAAAGGTCAAATCATTGTTAATCAGCTTGCTAAGATGCCTCTTCTGATAATCAACCAATTAATTATGAATTTCTAAGTGAATATATAGCCTCCATGTCTCAAATAGATCCATAATATCAAATGACTCTATTGTTTGATGGATCCAAATGTGATCATGGTGGGGGGGCTAGAATTATATTAATCCCTCTTGGGAGGACACCTATACCTATATACTTTAAGATTGATTTTAACTAAACTAATAATATGGAAAAATATGAGTCTTTAATCATAGGTCTCCAAATTGCTTTATCATTGGGTATTAAGACACTTAATATCTATGGTGGCTCCAAGATTGGGGTTAATCAAATTAAGGGCATATTTTATGTAATAATGATACCTTTAATTAGTTTAAGACCTTGGTTGATCAATTATTAGCCACTTTTGAGAATTATGCTATCCAAGTCACTCTTCGGTTAACTAACAAGTTTGTGTATACTATGGCTTCCTTAGCCTCCTTTATCCCATCATTATCTCAAGAATTTAAGCTTTTTCCTCATCCATAG
The DNA here is from genome assembly GCA_037957365.1 of Torreya grandis. NCBI lineage: Eukaryota > Viridiplantae > Streptophyta > Pinopsida > Cupressales > Taxaceae > Torreya > Torreya grandis. The sequence goes on along the minus strand of JARHVA010000538.1, from coordinate 2,545,276 downwards.
GAACCTTATTATACCAAATCTTACCTTCCTTCCATCCACAGTGTGGAGGAAAATCCATTAGATCTCTAGTGTGCACAGATATTTGACTACCTATCAAGGGGGATTATTCCTCTAGATCTATCTAAAAATGGCAAGCAAGATTTCCAACATCATGTCATGCACTTTGTCATACTGAGGGCTATTATTTATAGTTATGGGTTTGATGATATTCTTCTTCATTGTCTTCAAGATCATGAAGCTACCCTCGCTATCAAAGAAGCTCATGATGGGTCATGTAGAGGAAATTGTAGTGGTTATACCATTGCTAAGAGAATCTTATGATTAGGATATTATTGGCCCACCTTTAATTAGGATTGTTTTGAATATGTTAAGAAATGTGTCAAATGTCAACAACATACCAACCTATCTCATGTCCCTATCTAAGCATTATAGCTAACATAGGACTTTTCACCTTTTTCCTAATTGGGGATTGATTGTATAGGTCAGCTTAGCCTTAAGTCTTCCCAACATCATAGATTTATCATTACCACCACTGAGTATTTTACTACCTGGGTGGATGTTATCCCCCTTATCTTGACCAAAGTAGATAAAATTGTTAAATTCATTAGTCACCATATTATTTATTGCTAAGGCATCCCTCATAAGATCATCATAAATAATGGAAAATCTTTTAAAAAGGTTCAATAAATCTATGATTATTTTAGCATTAAGCTCAACTTCTCCTCATCTTACTATCCTCAAACTTTTGGATAGGCCAAGGCATCTAATAAAACTCTTATCAAAATCCTAACCAAAGTCATTAATGAATCAGAAAGAATTGGAATCTTTATGTCCCCTTCACCTTATGGGATTATCAAACTAGTATTCAAACCCCTATAGGTGCTACTCCTTTTCCCCTAGTCTATAGTACCAAATCTATACTTCCTCTTGAGTTTAAAATTCCTTCCCTTCAAATATCCCTTAAAGATATCATTTCTAAGGATGACTTTTTTCAGGAATGATTGCCCCAACTCAAACTCTTAGACAAGCATATATCAACTACCCTTGACCATCTCCATGTATACCAAGAATGAATAAAGTGTGCATATAACAAGCATATAAAATAACATGAATTTAATATTGGTGACCTTGTCTTAAAATAAAATCAACATGTCACTAATATGGAAAAAATCGAAAGGAAAAATTTTGTTCCAAATTGGCTTAGACCATATATTATCACCCATAAATATAGATCTGGGTCATATCACTTGGCCTCTCTTGATGGAAAATTGGAATGAGAACCTCTTAATACATTTCATCTACATCCTTTCTACTATTAATAAATCTTAATCACCTTGGTCTGCCTAGTTTAGTTCCTTGGTTTCATACCCCTACTATTCTCATACCAAATAATGATATATAGAGACATGTGGTTGTCTGACAACACTACCGATTTTAACCTTACATATGAATACATCTTATCTATTCATAAAATTCTCTAAGTGGTTAATTTTCACCTATAATAAGAATGAGATCCAAATCATTATTCCATAAAATTCTTTCGTATCACTAATTCATTTTGAGAATAAGTGTATTACCTTATGTAACAAAGCTTTGGAAAATTATCCTACGATACCTAAGGCCAATCCATAAAGAAATAATAACACTGGGATCAAAAATAAAATAAAAGCATCTACAAGATAGAGAAAAATAAATATATTGTTCCTTCAAAGGATATCTATGTTAATCTACAAAATCCACAAAATATCAAAAAAAAAGTGTAGACTACTCCCTCAAAGGATAATTGCTTTGAAAATCATATCTAAAAATATAGACCACTCCCTTGAAGGATGAATATAATTAATAAAAACATCCCAAGAAAGCTTCCTACATTGATCAACTTTCTTTAATTTAGTATACTTCCCATATTAACTAGTCTACATAAATTGGCACCAAAGGATTCTAAATTTGACCTTAGTTTTGGGTATGCCAGATGGAAACATCTTCTTCTTATAATCAACTTTATATCAAATCATAAAATAAAATCATTAGAATTTTCCTCAAAATCAATGAGATTTTGAACTTGGTTGACCTAAGGTTGTTAGGATAGTTATTAGCAGTTAGTTAAGGACATACATGCATTCCCTTCAACCAGTTTCTTAGGTCATGGTACAAGCCAATAACGAGCAATCGAGACCTTTGTAAATTAAATTTGTGCTAAATTTTCCACATATATTAACAAATATTATAATCTATTAATTCAAAAATATATAAACATGAAATCAATAATTTATAAATTGTATCCATAATAATCAATCCATAATGTAATCCAAAGTCCAAAATCATAATCCAAAATCATAATTTAAGACATTTTAAAGTTTTAAATCCATAATACCATCATCAAAATTCAACTAAACTTTTTAATTTTACTAAAATTCATGTTCCCTAACTGAATATCAAGGTTACAAGTGTGTACAGATTCATTGGTATGGACTTTTGTTCATTGTCTTATGTTTTGGCTTAGAGAGGCCTAATTGGAGAGGGATAGTAGCTAGAAAGAAGGTCTAGAAAGGGAATTAGACCACCAAGTTTCAAACATAGGTTTATTTTTTTAGGTGAAAAATAAATAATATTTGTATTTCATCAAATTATTATAATTTGTTCGTACAAGTTAGAAAATAGGGTCAAAATACTAGTAGAAAGGGTTAAAAAGCCTAGTGTGTTTGGGAAAGAACTTCAAGTTGAGACTTTTTTAGAGGAACATTTTCATAATTTTAGTATAAAATCACATAATAGATATTTAAGAAAAAGTTGGAGATATAATATCCTTTATAAAAGATAAAAATAGGTACTTGTTTGATAGATTGCTTGAATAAGGATCACAATACCACCTAGGAGAAATAGAGGAGGTGCTGCAAGGAACCAAGGGAACCAAGATGTTATGTTGGTATAGATAATGCACCTTAGAGTCATCTTATATTATAGGTTGATTTATATATAATGAAAAACAAATAATAGGAGTCCTAACAAGGGACTTGAGTGACAAGGAAGATGAGCCACAAGACCATGAAGAAGTAGAGGGAGAAGAGATAGTTGAAGGACTTGAAGAGTAGGGTATAGAGAGACTCATGAAGGTGATAATGGGTCAAGGATTAAAAAAAATGTGGAATTACCCACTTATTTAGGTGGTCTTGATGGATAAGAGCTCATGGATTGGGTGAATGAGTTAAACAAATATTTTGAGTATGAAGAGGTACCTAATGAGAAGGTCAAGTTTGCAAGAACCAAACTGAAGGGGCATGCTTAATTATGGTGGGAATTCACACAATATGAGAGAATAATAATGAGAATAACAATATAATTTCTTGGGATAGAATGGTTTCCAATCTCAAAGTAAAATTCTTACCAGGTGACTATGAGACAAACTTATTTAGGCAATTACAAAATTTTAAGTAAAATGAAATGATTGTGAAGGCATATACATAAGAGTTATATAAGATGAACATTAGTTAAATAAATGCTAAATAATATAAAAATAACATTTAAAGGTAATTGAATTGACTAAGGTACAACTTACAAGATGAATTAACACTTGTTAGCCCAAGAACACTAGAAGAGTGTTACCAATTTGAACCCAAGGTTGAAGACAAGATGAATATGAAGCATAATCATTATAATAGAGGAAGGGGCATAAATTTTAGAGGTAGAGAATATTAATGGGGAAGAAATTTATCACAAAAAAAACATCAAGGTGAGTCAATCAATTCAAAAGAGTAGTCTACTAGTTCAAGAGGTGGATTTAGAAGTAGGAGACCTTTTAATAGAGGTGGTTATTCATCAAGGGGTAGAGGATCAAATGGATTTGCAGGAAAGTGTTTCAAGTGTAATAAGTTTTTTGTCCATAAGTTTTGGGAGTTTTCATAGGACCATCTAATAAGAAGCCCAAGAAATTAAGGGAGAAATCAAATTTCACAAGGAGGTGAGGAAGAGAGTGTTTGGTCTCCATCACACATGTAAGAGCCTGAAGTGGGAGAATCATTACTCATGAGGAGGGTGCTAATCATGCCACCAAAATAGAAGGAGCCAAAATAAAGGAATACTCTTTTTAGGACATATTTTAAATGCCAAGGTAAATGTTTCAAAATGGTTAGTGATTCAAGAAGTATAGATAATCTTGTTTTAGTAGAAATGGTTAACAAGCTTGGATTGAAGAAGCTACCTCACCCCACTCCATACAAGGTCTCATGGTTGAATAAGGTACAAAAAGTCTTAGTGAGTGAACAAAGTTGGGTAGAGTTATAAATTGGAAGCTATAAAGACAAGGTTCTTTATGATGTCATCTTAATGGATGTGTGTTATGTGCTTCTTGGAAGGCCTTGACAATATGATAGGCCAACCACTCATGATGGAAGAAGGAATATGTACACTTTGATCAAGGATGGAGTTAGTCAAACTTTTCTACCCTTAAAGGATGAGGAGAGTGATTAACAAGTTGGTTCACATGTGATGTTGGTAAGTGGTAAAGATTTTTTAAATGCCATGCATGAAGAAGAGATAAGCTTTGCTTTGGTAATCAATATTAGGATTTTTATGACAACCACTAAGATCAATGAGCTTCCCCAAGAGATCTAAGAAATTTTGGAGAAGTAAGCAGACATAGTTGTTGATGAGCTATCTAACACATTGCCAACTATAAGGAGCATAACACACCATATATACTTTGTACCCAAAATAAGTCAGCTAAAAAGGTAGCATACAAGATGACCCCATAATAGAATGTTGAGATAAAAACACAAGTGCAAGAGTTTCTTGAAAATGGGTTGATCAAAGAGAGCTTGAGTCCTTGTGTAGTACTCATAGTGTTGGTTCCAAAGAAGGAAGGTGAGTGGAGGATATGTACTAATTCTAGGGCCATCAATAAGATCACCAAAAGGTATATATTTCCACTTCCTAGGATGGAAGATTTAATGGATTGCTTGAGTGGAACAACTTACTTTTCTAATATTGAACTCAAGAGTGGATATTACCAAACAAGAATCAAACAAGGTGATGAGTGGAAGACTAATTTTAAGACAAATGAAGGTTTGTATGAATGGTTGGCCATGCCATTTGGTTTGACCAATGTACCTAGTATTTTTATGAAGATAATTAATGAGGTTCTAAAAGATTTAATAGGCAAGTTTATAGTAGTATACTTGGATGATATACTAATCTACAACCAAATTAAGGAGGAACATCTTCACCATTTGGAGTTGGTTATGAGGAGGCTACAAGAAGAGAGGTTATTGATCAACCTTATGAAGTGTGATTTCATGAAATCAGAGCTGTTTTACCTTGGATTTTTCATATCATAAGGCATGCTAAAAATGGACAAGAATAAGGTGAAGGCAATCATGGAGTGGCCAACACCTAGGATAATAGGAGAGGTAAGAAGTTTTCATAGTATTTCAAGTTTCTATAGGAAGTCTATAATTAAGTCAAATGGAATATGTGATCCCATCATTTATTGTGTGTAATGATAAGGTAGATAGAGTTTCCAATATTTGAAGCAAATAATTATGGAACAACTCATACTAGCATTGCCAAACTTCAACAAGGTGTTTTAAATAGAGTGTGATGCAAGTGGTGTATCCTAAGACAAGAGGGAAGACCTATAGCATATTTCAATGAGAATTTGAATGATTCCAAGAAGAAGTATTCATCCTATGACTTGGAGTTTTATGTAATGGTGCAAAAATTGAAGAAATGGAGGAATTATCTCATGCCAAAGGAGTTCATAGTAAATATGGATAACAATGCATTTTATTTCATCTCTAATTAACCTAAGTTGAACCAAAGACATGTGAAATGGGTTGATTACATGCATAATTTCACTTTCACCATCAATCATAAATAAGTAAAAAGTAACAAGGTGGTAGATGCATTAAGTAGGATGGTCTTATTGGTGCATGAAATTCAATTAGAGAGTGTTAATATTGAGGCACTCAAAGATTTGTATGAGAATGATGAAGAATTTAAAGAAGAATGCCATGCATGAAAGCACCCAAGTACACTCAACAAGGAGCCATGGTTAGATTATGTACTAAGATGGATTGTTTTTCAAAGGATTATAGTTGTGTGTGCCAAAAATCTATATAAGAGGAAATATGATCCATGAGAAGCATAGTGGAAGCATGGTAGGCCATTTTGGACTTGATAAGACATTGGAGTTGCTCACTATGCACTACTATTATCCTAGAATAAAAGAAAAAGTATAGAGGTATGTGGAAAGGTTAAAATTTTGTCAATTAGAAAAAGGTAAGAGTACTAATTTAGGTTTCTATCAGCCCCTACCAATCCCAAATAGGCCTTGGCAATCCACAAGTATGGACTTTATGATGAGATTACCTAGGACACAACGGGGTTTTGATTCAATTTTTGTAGTTGTTCATAGATTCTCTAAAATGGCACATTTTATACCATGTAGAACCACTAATGATTCCACACATGTAGATAGTTTTTTTGTCAAGGAGGTAGTGAGACTTCATGGACTGCTCATGAACATTATTTTTGATAAGGACACCAAGTTTCTTGTTCACTTTTAGAGGAAATTGTGGAAGAATTTAGGCACAAACTTGAGCTTTAGTTCAACTTACCACCCTAAAATAGATGGAAAACTGAGGTGGTGAATATAATTTTATGGAACTTGTTGAGGTTATTATCGAAAGACCATCCCAAATAATGGGATCTTTTGTTGCCTCAAGCAGAGTTTGCTTATAATGATTCTACCAACATGAACATTGGTTGAGTCCATTCTAGGTGATATATGTCATGTATCCTAGAGGTGTATTTGAGGTTATAAACATCAACCATATAGACAATATGAGTGATAAAGTTGAGGAGTTTGCATTGGCAATGAAAGAGGTACATAAATAGGTAAGAAAGCATTTGGAGTCTAGTGTTGACAAGTATAAGAAATAGGTAGATTTGCATAGAAGATAAGTGAATTTATATGTTGGGGACTTATTCTTAGATCATCTTAGGAAGGAAAGGTACCCAAGGGGTGAATATTATAAGCTAAATATGAAAAATTTAGGTCCTTGTAAGATTCTCAGAAAGTTTGCAAACAATGCATATGAATTGGAGTTGCCTAGTGGAGTAAGAATTTCAACTATTTTCAATGTTATAGACTTTTACCCTTAAAAATAAGGATATTAAGGAGAAAAAATAGTAGATGATGTCGCTACAATAGGTCTGGATTGGGCAAAATAGTTGCCTAAGGCCAAGACAAAGGAGATGGTGTGCATATTGGACAAACAGGTGATCAAGAGAACTAGAGATAAGCAATATTTAAAGTATTTGGTCAAATGGAAGATTAATATAGAATAATATTCTATTTGTATGACTTAAAATAATATACATAAGTGAGGGAGTACTCTATAAGCACTCATGGACAATAGTCCATGAGTTCTTTTTCCTTTCCATGGGAGTATGATGTAAGAACATCACTCTTAGGGAGCAATTTTGTCAGATTTTGGATTTTTTTATTGAATAATGTCTAATGATGATTTTTATGGCTTGAAAAATTCCCCAATAATGCTTATATTTCAATTTGGTAGCCCATGAATGCATCTAGGTTGTCTAATTTTCAAATTTTAGATTTCCCACTAAAACTAGTCTATTCAAAAATTTGAATTTATTGTGTGTTTTAGGACTTGCAAGGGAGTTTGAAGAGATTGTATAAGTTCATGAAAAAGTTTTAAATTTAATTTGAGACCATTTTGTACCATTTATAAGGGTTTTAATTGGTATATGCTTTGTAATTCAACTTTAGGGTGTTGTTACCTTTCAAACTTGTGTTGTGACCATTACCAAGACTTCTCCAAAGTTAGTTACACTAAATATTTCCATACACAAGGGAATATTTTATAATGATGGATAGTTATATTTATGTTTTATTAGAAATAATACTTGAATAAATAAGAAATAAATCCTTGTTCTTGAAGAAAGAAAATTTAGACCTCTGTTTTGTGTTATCTGGTTTTCTTATGTAGACTGTATTTTCCAATATATATGATAATATGGAGTTTGATGATGGTTCTACACCATTTTTAAGGAATTTTGAATGTTTATTTAACTTATAAAATCATTTAACAATAGTAATTCATTTGGTGTTTAGATATATTAACAAATAAACCCTGTTTTGGTTGATATCTTGCTCTTGTTGCAAACTGAGTTGTGTGGTAAAAGACATAGACATTTGGGAGTGTTTTTCTTTAAATTTCTCAAGTATTTTATAATTTTTTTAATTTTAAATTTCAATAAATCAATAATAGATCATTGTTTACATGTTTTCACAAAATAGACCTTATTCCATGTGGAAAGCATTGTTGATTTGAATGTAAGACTATTCTAAGAATAAAAAGATCATTATTTAGTTCTGTAGATGATTTTTATATGCATTTGTGAGTTATTTAAATGTTTTTATAGGCTCCTTGAGTTTTTATTTTGCATTATATTGTGTTTTTTCTTTACAGGTACATAGGCCTATAGATGTGCAAATTACCTGCATAATTAAGTGTAATCTTCCTTGGAAACCTATGAAAATAAATTGAAAGTGTGCAACCATCAATTGATAAAGGTGATCAGGGTCAAGAAAGACCTATAAAACCAAATTTGGATATTTTAAACTCCTCAATTCATTCACAATTTAATTTTTTCTATTCTTAGGTTGTCACAGGCTCCTTAAAACCCTAAAATGGGATTTATTCATTATCTTTAGTTACCACCATCTAAATTCAACCAAAATTTGTAATATTAATAAAAATAATGTTCCCTAACTAAATATTAGGGTTGTAGGTGTGTAAAAGCTTTTTGGTATGGAATTTTGTTGATTGTCTTGTGTTTTGGCTCAAAGAGGCCTGATTGGACAGGGTTAGCAGTTGGAAAAAAGGTCTAGAAAGGGAATTAGACCACCAAAATTTGAAAACAAGTGTATTTTTTTAGGGGAAATAATAAATAATCTTTTTGTTTTCTTAAATGATTTTAATTTTTCTATAAAAGTTATAAAATAGGGTCAAAGGGCTTGTAGAAAGGATTAAAAGGCCTAGTGTGTTTGGGAAAGAACTTCAAGTTGAGACTTTTGTAGAGGAACCTCTACATCACAAAGGTTGGATTTTTTTCCAATATAATAAATACCATAAGTTACCCATATGAATTTAAATATTATACCTACTAAGAATATGTGTGCCATAGGTTAACATCTCCACCCATAAATATACATCATAATATCATCTCTCTATGTATATTGCACTCTTAAGTCCTTGTACTTTATAAAATAAGATCTAAATTCTTTGTTATTTTTATGTAAAATTTACTTCAAAACTTTCTATATGATGGAATGCAATGTATGTGTATTTAATGTAATTAATGAATGTAGTTATGACTAAGAATGATCATCCCTCTACATTTGTCTTGTTGCATCTAATTTCATTCCATAATTTAAATTAGTTCTCACCTCTTTTGTTGCATTTTTTTATATTCATCTTCTTTCTTACATATTAAAATAGTTTTGTGTATGCTTCAATAAAGAGTCCACAATTTCCTTCTTATTTAATCACCACATTTTTATTTTGTTTCTCTTCATTTTACCTTGTAAATTTTAATTTCAATCATTTTAGTTTAGGCATAACAGAACTAGGTAGTTAATAAAACAAACCATCTCTGGAGGTTCTCTAAAATGAGCAATCCCACACTTAGTAGAGATTTCATTGTTATGATTATTGTGCACATGTAATTATAAAACATATTAGACCATATATATATATATATATATATATATATATATATATATATATATATATATATATATATAATGATGCTTCAGGGTTTCAATTATTATCATAATAGATAGGTTTTAGCTCTTTATTGGTTTATCAAAAAACTATAATATAATAATTATATTTTTTAATCTAAATTTTGACACCATATCAACCTAAGTGTTGGTGTAAATTTTTTGTAAACCTATCAAAAATAAAAATTTATATTCACATCCAACATGTGTCTACTTTATGCCACTAAATTTGATACGATGTTTTCAAAAAAATAGTGCAAAAACACCTATAACCATTGAGTTACAACTCAATTTTGATCCAAATTAAAGTGTAAATTTTACTAAATGTAGTATTTCAAATCCATTTGATTATGAAATAATACTTATTTATAAAACCATTTATATCTAACTTTTTCAATTTCTAAATAAACTTTTGAAAGGCTTCATCAAATTTGAAAATTAAAAGGCTAGATTTTTTTTTTATTTTTTTTGTATTTTTGTGCAAATAGTATCTCTTTAGTTGATCAAAATATGGGAGCATCCATTTTGGTCATACCATTCATACTAAAATATCTCATCCAGTCCTTTTGGGGCCAAATTTTTCTTGGGTCTTTTTACATACCAACTTTAAGGGGGAAACTTCCCTCCCATTTATGGCTTGAGATATGAGTAACTAAGACCTAAAAAGGACTGTAACTCTAACTTTAGATGTTAGATACCTTATTCAATTTCATAATATTAATCATAAACAAACTTAAACCCATAACACTAAATTCCCAAAGTAATGGAATTAAAATTCATAATGCCACTCATGGATAACTATTAGGTCTAGTGATCTGAGGTTTATTTAATATATTTATTAGTTGTTAGTATTATGTATGGGGCATAAATTTACTCTAATATGCCCCTTTATTGTGTTTAAAACTTATTAATGTTTGTTATTATGGGAATAGTTACAGGTGGTTGAGTAAATGGGTTTATTATATAACTTGTTTTTTACAAGTATTATAAACAAAAGATGTAACCTATTTTCAATGATTAAAAATTAAATAGTAAAATCCATTTTTTCATATCATCATGCTGTCTATTTATTATCAGTGGCATCAAATCCACCCAAAATAATTTTGAGAAATAAATTCCTTAAATGGTGTAGAAAAATTACAAGAAATATTTGTCTTGTCCTAAATTTTTAAGCATATAAATTACTATAAATTTTTGCTTAAGGCATTGAAAATAGTTTGGAGCCATTAGAATCTTTCTATGGGAATCATCATTATTATTATTGAAGGGTTTGGAATGAAATTTGGGTGTGATTTATTAGTGATGAATACTATTTGAGAGCATGGGAAGCATGTAATCCCTATCTAAGGTGTCCAAAAGCATATAAATTAATGCAAAAGAATTATGCTTGCAAACATATTATTTTTTAAGCACCATTTTCTTTTCCATATGCATGAAAAAATTCCCAATCACTTATAAATGTGTGATAAGTTAAAAAGGTTATTTATTTTGTTGAAACATATTTAGGGTGCTTCAATATGATGCTTCCTTGAAGGGGATGAAAAATGGAGTTGGGTGTGTGTTTTGTTGAATCAAAATCACGAGTTTGTTATATTTAATGCTCTAAGAATGTGATCCATTACTCATGCATGATATTTTCCTAAGAAAATACATGAATATAATCTATAAAAGGCATTAAAAGTGTTGTTTTCCTTTGACAAATCATGAAGCTTTTAATTTTTTGGAATGCATTAGAATATTAAGATCTAGTGATGTTTAGTCCTAAGGGGGTCGCCAAAAAATAAATAAAAAGTATATATATATATATATATATATATATATATATATATATATATATATATATATATATATATATATATACATATTATTGGGTAAATTTCATTATTTTTGGGGAAAAAAAATATTTTAATGTTGGATGTTACAAACTCTAAGATATATGCAAAATTTAAATGTCTTGTGTCAATAGATGCAACACTTTATCAAAAAATAGATCTCTATTTCAAATATCAATCTTCCATTTTGCATGAAGTATACTTTGTGAAATACCAACATGCAAGTGTGAGTCATATGTCAAGTTTTAGAAAGCTAATATCAAGTGAATGTGCAAATGAAATGGAAAAACAAGTGGGTAAAGTAATTTATCCACCCAAAAGTTTTAAGATCAAATATAATAAGTGCTTATGTCACAAATTTTAATTTTGCATTTTCATGCATTGCATAGAGCAGTTGGCACCATGAATTTTGAAAAGATGTGTTAAACATGAGGTTCTTAGTTCCACTCTCATTTTTACTTGACATTGTACTTAAAAGAAATCATGCATTTATTTTGGATAATTAATGATATTGTTGGAGTGATAATCATTGTAACTAAGATCTACTAGAGCATAAAGGCAAAAGCTCAGTAACATTCTTATTTTTTTATTGTTTACTTTCTTTGTGTGATAATATGCTTAGAGTAGTCAGTCTCATCTCAGAAGTAGGAAAAGTAACACTAAGAAATAAAAATATTGGAGTATGAACATGAAAAACACATTTTTGTCAATGATCTTTAGGATTTGGTTGAAATCCAACTAACACCCCCTCCTAATATAGGGAAGTTTCCTAAATTTAAAAAATAAGATAAGAGATAAATTGAACTATTAAATTCTTATTGTTCTTCACAAGTCATTATTCACATAGAATCCATTAGTTTTGAAAATTAGAAAGCTTGGAAAATGTTTAATGTCTTATATGAAAAAAATCCTATATATAATAAAATTGACATGCTAATTTAATTGTTGAACACTAAAATTAAAGATGATGAAGATGTTTCAAATTAGATCTCTATGATGAAAAGTGTAAAATATGAATACAGTACTATAGGTGGACAATTTGATGATGATATGTTGATCTCTATTATTTTGAATGGACTTAATTCAAATTACAAAAACTTATTGGAAAATTTGTAACTTGTTGATAAAATTAATAAAGAAACATTGATTTAATATGTGAGTTACTCAATCAACATGAGCTTTAATTCATAAAGAATATAATTGTTAAACCTAAAAAGCATGTTTATTTTACAAATGTAAGCATAAAGAGGAGAAGAAACATATAAAAAATTAGCATTTACCATAGTCCTCCAAACATAAACATAATAATTATTTTCTACATCATAATTGGACAAGTGATACTTCTTCATATGCCATTACTAGTAGTCATAAGTTAGCTCACATTGCTAAGGTAAAAAGTGAGATGTTACGAATGTGGTCACTTGTGACACTTTTCTCCTAAATTTACATCTAGAAATAAGTCCTCTAAACACAAAAATAAGATAAAATTATTTAATGTTGTTGATCCTAGTGGATATTTTTTTGATTCAAAGACATCATAGTTTGATCATGAAGCATCTTGCTTTGAAAAATCTTGCAGTCTAGAGGACCATAAAAATGTCTTTTGAGAGCTAGAGATTAATCCCTCTTTAGTTCACTACTAACTCTAAGAGAGGGAAAATGATATAGTCAAAATTTTAGTTTTTTTAGTTTTGTTTGAGTTTCTAGCTTGAATTTTTTATTAATTGTTTTTAATATTTTTGATGAGAATAAAACTAGTTATCTAGTAGTGTTTTTGTTGCATAGACCTCTCATTTTTTGTTTGATACAAAAGAAGATATTTTTTTTGTTTCGATAAATATTTAGGTGATTTTAGTATTGATAATTATTTTAATCACCTTATTATTTTCAATGAGGTCATATTTAATGGGCATTAGGTATGACACACCATAAATGAGGTATGGAATTATCATCTAGACATGGTTCGATGTGGTTGAGTAGATTTGGATAATCAGAGAGATGGGTACTCTTAGGATGATGCTCATATTCATGTTAGATAGTGTCATAGGGAATAGGGCACAATAGCTTAATATCTATATGTAGTAAATGTGTCAACATATATTGATCAGTGAAATATGTATAAGTAGCTAGTTGGAAGGTTGCAACAGAAGTTGTTAGATACCTTCATGATTATTTTCTCTAGATAATATTTTGGTCCCCTTTGGATCAATGGGTTTATTGGGTCTAATGATCCAAGTATTATTAAATATACTTGTTAGTTATTATTATATATGAGGAATGCATCATCTAGTAAAACATTCACTTTAGTGTCTTTAAAGTTTATTAATGTTTGTTAGTATGTTCATATTTTTTGGTGGTTAAGTATTGTATCCAAAAATGATTTATTTTTTAACTTTATTTTAATAAATATTTATAGATAAAAGATATTACCTATTTTTAATGAATAATAATTATATGGTACAAACTATTTTGCATTTCAAGGTATCGTCCATTTCCTATCAATAATCATAAAATACACTACAACATCAAAGTTCAAAAGTTATGAAATTAAAGTTACACATCATTACAAATATGTAGAGTAAAAATCACAAACCACCACAATATCATAGGAACAAATAAATGGAACATGACATGACCTAAAAACTTTTCTAGTAAAATAGTTTTAAACCATAACACCACTACAATAGTAAAGGATCAGAGAAACAAAGAATGGGTTAGTTGATATGGAAAACTAAAAGAAGAGATCCCTAGTTCTAAGATACAACCATCCTTTCAAAAAACCACAATAAAAAAGGCTGATAGTAATTAGACATATAAAGATTAAAGGATATAGTATTACTATTTGTAATCATAAGTCTATCCTATTTACCATTTTACCACATATTAAATATTGTTAATATGTTGATAGTGGTTATTTGATATTTTATCCTATCAAGAGAGTTGTAATCTTGATGTATTAATTTATTATTTGAGGAATAATATCATTTACACATTGGTTTTACCGCATACTTTAGACCTTTATCTATTTATTTTTGTGACCTAACATGTGGTATAAAATCCACCTTCTTGTAAGAGCCTTGTAAAGTTGGTAACATATTTAAAATTTCCCATAATAATGTGAAATAATTTTGGAAAGAAGGATCCTCCATGAAAAATGAATGAAATATTTTCTATGATTAATTTATACATGAGGTTGTGGATATTGTAGTTTTGTAGGTTATTTATTTGGTAGAGCAGTTTAAGACCACAATTTTGCATGAGTTGTATGTTGAAAATTCAAAAGGGTAGCTTACACGCTTTTCATATTTAGTTGAAAACCTAGAAAAGGCAATTTAATGGAGACTCCTAGTGAACACTTAAAAGGGTGTTATTGAGTTTCATAATCTTTCTATACATATTCAAGTTTAATTTGAGTTTTTAATTCACCCTTGGGTTTTTTATATTAATTTTTTTGAGTGAGTGATGTTCAGATAAAAAACGTATACATAAAATTCTATAGATTTTAGGTTAAAATTTTTTATTTCAGATTTGAAACAGTTTAGATGGAGCTAGTTCAGCATATTATGAATTTTGGCATCATTTTTTTAAGAGGGGTAATTTATTGTGTTTCAAAATGTGTTTATATTTTTCAAGATATTTTTTAACAAATACTAGTTCACATTTTTATCTTGGCAAAGATTGGGATAGATTCAGTACAAATTTGGAGATAAATCACATTCAATGATTTCATCATGATTTTTGGTTTTTATAGTTTTCAGCACACATTCTAAAACATAATTGATGTAAATATTAAAATCTCAATGGTTTTAGGCTTACAAGGGGTATTGTTAGTAATATTTATAATCCTAAATATTTCAAAAATTTATTATATTTACTACTTCAACACAAATTAACTATTATTAATATGATGGTGGTTGTTTAGCAAATTCTCTCATTATGAAAGTTTTACTCTTGATGTATTATTTATTATTTTATGAATAATATATTTTCATGTTAATTTTACCACATATTTTGTCTTTTTTTTCCTTGTGTGTGATTATAGGATCTTACATAAATTATCGATGATTTTTTTTGTAGACACCTAATTTTGGTACAACACCCATTTTCATTGCATCTTTATCATGCATTATCACACTTAGTCCACCTGTATACATTTAACTATTTTTCATACACTTTTCGACCCATATTAGAGTCTCTCCATCCTTGATCCATATTAATTTCTTCATATTCATCTCAAATTTATCTACTAATAACTTTAGGATCCTAGTCATCCATTTTATGTTCAGCCTAATCTCCATTTTGAGCCTTTTTGCCTCTTGAGTTAGACTCAACGATGTAGAAATTACATCCTACATAGAATAAACAAGGTTTTTGTGAGTTTCTTTTTCTTTTTCTTTAATTATTAAGCCTTGAATTTAATTATTCATTTTTCCACACAGTTGAGCCATGTTCTATCTGACCTAAAGAGCCTTATATACAAATATATCCTTAGTCATTTTCCCAAGTATCAATTGGTGTGTTTACATAATTCATTGATATATGAAAAGACTTCATTTATTGATACACTTATGAAGGAGCCTACATAATAATCCTTCATTGAATCATCTTGTTGTATCATCAACTTATACCAAAAGAAGGTTATAATGAGATCATCTAGTTACATTTAATCATTCTAGGAAGATGTCATGTCCCCTTTTTCATGGACATTGACAGATTTGATGATTAGCCTATTATGTGACCTTCGTAGGCTGATGAGATGGATAGAGGGTCATGATGGAGATTGACTTGGCTTCGATTTATAGAATTCCTATTGTTGGCTTTCATTCAGGCTATTTTAGACACATTTGGCCTAAGCTCCTATTATTTAGGGATATTTGACATGTAGCAGAGCACCTTTATTTTGGTATGGTCATGTGTGGAATCACTCCCTAGTTCACCAGCTTTGAACGGTTTGAGGATCTAACATGTATTGAGGGAGATATTAATATTTGATTGATTTAATCAAATATTAATTATTTAGCCTATTTTTAATTAAAAACCCTAATTCTAATTTAAGAAACCCTAATTAGGGAAAGCATATCTTTTGAGGGTATAAGGGTTTCTCATGGAGGCCATTATTGATTATGCATTGATTATTGATTTTTGATATTGAAGAAATTCTTATGTGAAGACTGAGCCAAGGGTTCCAGGATTCCATTGCAGTGGAGAATGTCAACTCTTCATTGTGTGCGATTCAGAGGCCATGAAATATCAGCTAATTTATTGCCAAATTGAGAGATAGCTTCATATAAAAGTTATCACAGAGGTTTACAGATTTGAGAGATAGCTTCATACAGAAGTTATCACAGAGGTTTACAGATTTGAGAGGTAACTTCATACAGAAGTTGTCACAAAGCTTCCAAGTATTTATTTTATTAGGTTTTTGATCCAATAAGTTATACAGATATATATCTTCTGTATTAGAATCATATATCTTGAGATCAGGTTGTTCAGCTATCAAGGGTTGAGAACAGACAGGTTGGTGGCCGTACTAAGTCCGTACAGGTTCGTACAGATCCACTCAAGCACTGACCTCAGCAGACAGAGATCTCCCAGTGACTGACATCGGCTGACTGAAGACCGACGTCGACAGAGAAGGAACTACAAAGACTGACGTCGGCAGTATATCGACTGATGCCGGTGACTGTGTGTTTGACACAAAAAGGCCGAGACCTTCCAGACTTCAGGTTTCATTGCTAGAGTAGCAAAAGCCCAGGGTTTTAAGACCAAATTTTAATATTATTTTATTTGTATGACAGAGACTCAATTGTGTAATCGTCTAGAAGAACAAGTGATGAGATCTTTGATTTGCTATTGAGAGATTATATTATGATTTATTTATATTTATTTGAAATTATCTTGCAAAAATTGTATCTTGTTCAGAGCTTTTGTTTTTTTATATTCCCTATTTGAAGGGAATATTATAGTGGTATCAGAGCTTTTATTGCTATATATCAGACTTTTGTTTGGAAAAAGGAGCCCCTAAGTAAGGGACATCACAGTGGTATCAGAGCTAATGTCTTGCCATCTTGTTGGGTAGTTTGGGTATCAGTATGGCTTTAACAGGTGGCAAAGATTTGGAATAAAGAATGCACAATGCAAAGAAGAAGTTAGATAATCTATTTCAGCAAGCAGAGGACATTCTAAAAACTTTGGAGGAGTTAGAAACTTATTTGGGCAAGGTTGATCAGTCAAATACCTATGATATGCAAACACCGTTATCTCCAGTGTTTGGTTCGTTGGTGAAGGCCCAATTATTGAGACATCATGATGAGGTGGTAAGACTTGCAACTCTCTCTTATATTATTGAAATCATGAGGATAATAGCTGGCTTTAATTTTTATGATGATCGGATTATGAGAGAGGTACTTCATGCCATGGTAAAAAGCTTTGAAAAGTTGGATGACATTAGAGACCCTCATTTCTGAATGAGGGCAAGATTACTTGAAACATTTGCAAGGTATGGATTTGAAAACATTATGATGTTAGTAGGTTGTATTGGTGACATTTTTAGGATGTTTAAAATATTTTGGAATATTTTAGATGAGTTTCATTCCAGTGATGTATTAGCATCAATGCACTCTATCATGTTCACAATCTTGTTTGAGGAAGAGGATAAAATTTCTAAACTTTTGGCAGAAGATTTATGGTATGTCTGGACAAAAGAGAAAAATGTCTCACCTAGAGCTGGTATGTGGTTAAAGAGTTTAATTGATAGGCCTAAGGATCGTAGTACTTTCCCTATGACATGCATAAAATTGAATGATGAATCTGACAGACATGCTGATCTAGTATAGGGAGACATTAACACATCTTCAGGTAATGATTTATCTACATTATCTTCACAGGTAGGAGCAGTTGAGGATGTTGTGGATGAGCTTTGTCTTAAGGTGAGTTCAGCTTAGGTTTTAGACAGTGAGGCTGAGTCTGATGCTTACATTCAGAGTGTGGAGGTATACTCAGAGGTTAGTACATTGAGTATTGATGATGAGTATGTTTTTATAGCTACTGATGAGGAGCATGTTGTTGGGGTGGACACACATGTTCAAGATTTAGGAGTTCCTAGTCCTAATGAGTTTGGCATACCGGTGGAGTCGAGTCTCCATCTTGATTCTTCTCACACATTTGATAGTGTGGTACAGTTGATCGTGCCACCTTTATAGAGGGATCAATTATGGGATGGATTGACACCATCTTTTGTTGATGGAATTTGTAGTTGCCAATCACATAGCCTATAGTATCGACACATCCAGGGCAGTTGTGATTTTAGAGATTGGTTGAGTTACATTCACCAGTCTGATTATGGATTCTTCTTTGTTCTACTTCTGATGATATTACAGGTACTTGCATTGATTTATAGTAGTGTAGAGCATAACTACATTTGGGATCCAGGTGGATCGAGTGGTTCATTATTCTGAGATTGCTTGGGGACAAGCAATTTTTGGAGGGGTGGATTGTTATGTCCCCTTTTTTGTGGATATTGATAGATTTGATGATTAGCCTATTATGTGACCTTTGTAGGCTGATGAGATGGATAGAGGGTCATGATGGAGATTGGCTTGGCTTTGATTTATAGAATTCCTACAGTTGGCTTTCATTCAGGCTATTTTAGACACATTTGGCTTGAGCTCCTATTATTTAGGGATAATTGACATGCAGTAGAGCACCTTTATTTTGGTATGGTCATGTACAAAATCACTCCCTAGTTCACCAGCTTTGAACGGTTCGAGGATCTGACATGTATTGAGGGAGATATTAATATTTGATTGATTTAATCAAATATTAATTATTTAGCCTATTTTTAATTAGAAACCCTAATTCTAATTTAAGAAACCCTAATTAGGGCAAGCATATCTTTTGAGGGTATAAGGGTTTCTCATGGAGGCCATTATTGATTATGCATTGATTATTGATTTTTGATATTGAAGAAATTCTTCTGTGAAGACTGAGCCAAGGGTTCTAGGATTTCATTGCAGTGGAGAACATCAACTCTTCATTGTGTGCGATTCAGAGGCTATGAAATATCAGCTGATCTATTGCCAAATTGAGAGATAGCTTCATACAAAAGTTATCACAGAGGTTTACAGATTTGAGAGATAGCTTCATACAAAATTTATCACAGAGGTTTACAGATTTGAGAGGTAACTTCATACATAAGTTGTCACAGAGCTTCCAGGTATTTATTTTATTAGGTTTTTGATCCAATAAGTTATACAGATATAGATCTTCTGTATTAGAATTGTGTATCTTGAGATCAGGTTGTTTAGCTATCAGGGGTTGAGAACAAACAGGTTGGTGGCCGTACTAAGTCCGTACAGGTCCATACAGATCTACTCAGGCATCGACCTCAATAGACAGAGATCTCCCAGTGACTGACATTGGCTGACTGAAGACCGATGTCAGCAGAGAAGGAACTATAGAGACCAACGTCGGCAATATATCGATCGACACCGGTGACTGTGTGTTTGACACAAAAAGGCCGAGACCTTCTAGAATTTAGGTTTCATTGCCAGAGTAGCAAAAGCCCAAGGTTTTAAGACCAGATTTTAATATTCTTTTATTTGTATGACAGAGACTCAATTGTGTAATCGTCTAGAAGAACAAGTGATGAGATCTTTGATTTGCTATTGAGAGATTATATTGTGATTTATTTATATTTATTTGAAATTATCTTTCAAAAATTGTATCTTGTTCAGAGCTTTTATGTTTCTATATTCCCTGTTTGAAGGGGATATTATAGTGGTATCAGAGCTTTTATTGCTATATATCAGACTTTTTCTTGGAAAAAGGAGCCCCTAAGTAAGGGACATCACAAAAGATAAGATGAAACCTTATCCCTTACTTAGGTTGGGAATTCACTCAAATTCACTAGACCTAAATTATCCATGATTTCAAGCATGTATTATATGTAGCTAAAAATCCTCAATATGTTCTTTGAGTCAGCTAACTTGTACACATTTTTTATGCATACATTTAAGGATCAAGCTAAGGAAAATAGGAGAATAATTTTAGTACATTATGTCTATCAAATATACAAATCAAATCTACAACATTTTTCTTCATCATATTGCATACTTTCCCAAAGAATTACATAAGGCAAAAATCAACAAAGGATGAAATCAATGCCAAGGTACATAATCAGTAATAATAAACGTACATAATCAATGGCCTTCCAATTTTATCTAGAACATAATCAATAGATTATCAATTATATCTCATAAATAGTTCAAATCCATATTTAAATAAATGAAGTATATGTATCTTTCATGCCTATTTCCAGTCTCAGATTTCCAAAATAACACACAAGTGTGTCAGTTTCTATCTTTATTTTTATTTCATCATCTATCTTACTTATTCAATCATTTTATCATACTTTCAAATATTATTTTTAGGCATAGATTAAATTTAATTGTTTTAGTTTACTTTATTATCTTAGATCTAGATTATTCCATAGTTTTAGTGATTTTTTCATGTGGTATTTATCCCCTAAACCATAGCTCATCAAAAAAATTGTCTATCTATGTAATTAATAACTTAAAAGTTACATCATGCTTACAAGAATGAAATACATAAACCTAATAAATATAAACCAAGTGGTTAATTTTCAAATTATTTTTATACAAAGAGGAAGGTGGCCAAGTGATTACAATAACCACTAACTTCTTACAATGGTTTTATAACAATAATTTTTTACCCAACTAACCCTTAGCAAAAATTTAATGCACATACATTAATTTTTATTTTAAAGGTGGAATTCATAAATATGAATAGTGATCATAACTCAAAAATTTAAATTTACATAATAATGAACCATATAATAAAATTAAAAAACTTACTTTCTAGAATGATACTGGGATCATAACTTATTTATCTATAGGCCTAATTTACAAGCCTATACATTTATACATTTAATGGGTGAATACTAGTGATGCTTAGTGACTTTGCACTCAAAATAATGCACTCATTTTATTTAAATATTTATTATTTTCACCTTCAAATCACCTATATCATAATTTGACATCAATTTAAGTGTCCCTAAAAAAAATCCTTGGGTGTTGTTTCATAGGAAACAAATGGTGACACATTGGGTACCTTCCCTCACTTAAGAATCTTGAATCTCAAATTATACTTTATCCATTGGGATCTAACATTTTTTAAAACAATTATCTTCTAAAAATTCTATAAAAAGGGAATAATCCTTTGCCCTAACTTAAAAATAAATAATTGATGCAAATAAAAGTAGCCAAAATGCATGAGCCAGTGCATAATAGGGCAAGGCATAGTAACATAAGGTGGTGCAATAGGGCATGGCAATAACAACATAGAGATGTGGTACTCATGCAACATAATTTCTAGGGATCTCCCTTATTGCTCTCTCTTTCCTTACTTTAATAGGCAATCAAAGGTTTTATTTTTTTTGTCATGTTTTTACCCTTTGAAACTTCTCCTCATACCTCAAAGAATCTCTGAATAAGCCATTAACAGATTGGGGTAAAAATATGAGTTCTCCAATGGCTCCCAAATATACAATCCCACATATTTATTTCAAGTGTGACCTTAAACACTCTATACCTACTACCAATTTGGCCTCCTCTAACCCTCTTTTTCTTTTTTTGGTTAAACTCTTAGAAATCACCCATGTCATTGAGCTTGGGTTCAAAGTAATTGATAAAGAGGCTTAATTTTTTTAGTGTGGACTCATTCTTAGATTCCATAACCTTTAGTTTAATCTAGAGAATTTTCATAAATGGGTTTTATCTCTAAATAAACTTTTATTTTATAATTTTTGGCTATAGAGGACAAAGACCTCATTCTCAAATCTAGTCTTTGGTTTTGGAAGTGCAATCGGTTGTGCTTAAAACCATGGTTTTCATCATATTTTGACCCATATTTGATGTTGTCTCCACTACTCATGTCTAGTTAAGTCTCATTTAGACCTTAAAATTATTCACTTGAAACATATGTTTTATTCATGCCATCACCTTCTTCCTTCTAAATTGTGATATAGGAAAAGTGGTTTCAAATAAAAATGTAATATTTCTACCTACTTTATTTACAATGAGGAATAATTATATTTATTTGAATAAAATAATAAAATTAGACTTAATTTCAATAAGAAATATTGTAAAATAAATAATGAGTATAGAAAGAGAGTTTCAAAGAATATAAGAACTACCATAAATCTAGAGATTGTTGAAAGAAAGAAACACTAAAAAACAAGGCCAAATGGTGAGACAAACAAAACCAAAAAATCCAAGATGAATAGAGAACTTTTCTCAGACTACCAAAATTGTTGAGACAGTTATGGTCCCTACCAAAATCATAGACTTTAAAGTTTTGGGCACTTATACATTTTTTTAAAGTCTTATAAAACCATTTTTGGCCCACTTCAAGACTTAATTTTTGCTATTCCATATTCATTTAAGGTTATTAATAATTTTTTGGCTTTAAAAACTTTTAGAAAATAAATAAATTAATAAATATCAATAAAATAAAATTAAGTTGATTTTTTGATATAAAAGAATGAAAAATATAATTCTTATCAACTCTACAAAAAAATATAATTTAATATTTTTCTCTCTCAATATTAAATAACAAAGCCTCACTCAAATTACCACATATATTATGTTAAAACAAAAACTAATATTTTCATAAAAGATTACAAAGATTCCTCTCTTAAATGATTCAATAAATTCACTTTCTTAGCACATATATTATGCAACCATATTTTGAATTATAAATATTAAATATACTCTTCAAAAATACATGGGTTAATTTACAAAACCATCATAGGTCGAATATTGTGCCCACTAAAGGTGAGTACAAATAATTTATTAATTTTAAATAAGATAATACTATAAGACTCCTTAATGACATCAACCCTAGATTTATAATGGTAAATATAATTATGCACTTACCTTGGACAACTAACTCAATGAACTCCTTTAACCACTTACCTAACTTACCTTTCTTACTTAGACATAAGAACACCCATAAAGACTTATAACTATTTACTAATACTTAATCATTTATTATATGGGGTGTCTTTATAAAAAATGCATGTCCACTTTAAATCTATTTACTAGAAATTAAACTAACACTAAGGACTTTGGAGAAAGTCATAAAAAAACCCTATGATCCAAAGTCAATTCTTCAAACACATAATAAGTTAGTTTTTTTTCACTATATCAAGTGGTTTTGTAATAGTTGTTTGATCTACATTAGGGTAAAATATTGGTTCCAAATGTAAGAATTTTAGTTATTTGATCTAAGTAGGGTAAAATATTGGTTTCAATGTTTTCTTTGACACTAGAATTCTTATAAAATGATACTTAATATATATGTGTTTAGTATTTACATTAAATATTAGATTCTTATACATATTTATTACTCTCTAATTAATCATACATAAAGGAAAAACAACAATATGAGACAATCAAATAACTTCAATAATGATTCATAGATATAATATCATTATATAAACATCCCATGTTATTGATTATGTTGATGAATTATCCATAATATTTAGATATTTACAAAACCACACAATCGAAACTAAATCCATATTCATAGTGTAACATGTTATGTATATTGTTTCATCAACACAACCATCATAATCTGCTTCATAATATCCATTAAGTTTCAAATTCTTGTTCTAGCAGTATTCAAGGGCATGTATTCATTCCATGTAAATAACAAAGTGTTCATTTAGTTGATTGCCAATGATTTTATTTGAGCTCATGCATAAACCTAGATAAAATAACCACCATAAAATAAATATATGGGCTATTTTTCCTCAAGTACATCAAGTGATCTACTAGTTTTCTATATTTTGTACCATTAGAATGTTCATCTTCAACATCGGTAAAAATTTCATTCTCTATAGGTGTTAGTGCTAGTTTGCACTCATACACACCAAACATTTATAACAACTCAAAATTTTACTTAGTTTGTGAAATGAAAACAATTTTATATTTCTTAGTTACCTATATGCCTAAGTAATAGTGAATAAAACTTAGATCTATCATTTTAACTCTTCTTTTAGTTCTTTCTTTATGGCCTTATTATGTTTGTCATATTTCCTAGAATAAAAAAATCATCAACATAGAGGATAATAATCAATGACTTATTTCCATTTACTGAAATGTATAATGTATCATCTAATTTGGTGTGTACAAAACCAATTGTTTACAAGTAAGAATCCATATTTTCTTACCAAGCCCTTGGTGCTTGTTTGAGCCCATGTAATTATTTCACTAATTGCCACACCTTATTTTTGACATTATATATATATATATATATATATATATATATATAAACCTTGTGATCGTGTCATATAAACTCCATCATATAGATGACCATTTAAAATTTCATTCTTAGCATCCATTTGATTTACTTTCCACACATTATGTGATGAAAATTTAAGAACTAAGTGAGTGGTGTGATACTTAGTAATGGGTAAAAATGTTTCCTTATAATATTTACCTTATCATTATGCATAATTTTTTTCAACAAGTCATGAATTATTCCTACTAATAGACACATTGAAATTATACTTAACTCTATAAACCCACTTACATCCAATGGGTTGACTATGTGAAATATGATTAACAAGAAGTTACCAATAACCCAGGTATGATTTCTCATTATAGAATCATATTCAACCTTTATAGAATTTTTACAAAGGTTTTATATATATTTTTGTTCATAAGTAGATGGTTCAGCTGGGAAATTAGTAATCAAAGAAAAATTTACTTGTTTATATGAAAATTTGAGACTTATTTTACCAACTTAATTTTTTTCAAGTAAAAACATTACTATGATATTAATTAGGATAATTTATTAAATTTATAAGATCATGGACACCAAAAATCCATTCCTATGAATCAATATGTGTACCATTGTGATTATATATTTATGGAGAAGTACAAGTAGCTAGGGGACTTATAAAAATTTCACTATTTTCTAAGTTTTCATTTCCCATAGAATTAGTTCAAGATGTAGTGGTGTAATAATTTTAGAGTAATCAAGATCAAACACATATATATTATATCATGTCCATAAAATAAATATACACAAATATTTGGGTATAATAGTATACCACCATAGTTTTATCAAGCAAACTCAATGGTAAAAATATACAATAAACCTCTCACTTTCTCTTCTCTATTATATTATTGAAAGTGAGGGATAACCTTTATTTTATATACCCTTAAAGGCCTCATAAATTCAATTAGTTTAATATATGTAAGTGATTTCATAAAGTCTATATTGGTGTGCAACTTGGACTTAATGAACCAAAATTACTATCAAGACCAAAAACTACAATAGGCCAAGATCTGAAACAATAAATCAAAATTAATTTATAGTAATTGCTGAAAATAATTACAAGATAATGAATAAATAATCCTCAACTCAGAAATATATTTGACATGCAAAAATTCAAAAAAAAAAAATCTAAAAAAAACTTTTATTTTTAGTAGTTATTTTTAGTAAGTTTTGTATACAAGCATGTGCAGCTCTAAAAATATACTAAAATAGTTTAAAAAATCTCCAAAAAATCATTAAATTATAATTTCAGACCCTTAGATGGTCTCATTTGGCCTCTGATTTTTTTTGAAAAATTCCTCTAAGTAGAAAGAGTGGTTACAAAAAAATAAAATTTGAGACGGTCATTTTGGCATGTGGAAGAGCTCAAATGGAGCTACGGATCAAAATTTATGGCCTCTGGAAGTTGGCCTTTTTTTTTTGCATCAGGACTTCAATGCAAGTTTCTATGTGGGTATACAACATGGATTTTAGTGCAAGTTACATTTCCAAATATGATTATTTTATAAATAATAAAACAAAATCCTAAGATAATTATTTAGTAACTAAGTAAGTTTAAGGTATAATGATAAATGTACACCAACACTCCCGCTTAAGCAAAACTTAGGGTGTGCCTATAAATATTAAGGCTAAACCTATGAAATGGGTCCCGATACTAATCCTTATGAAGTAACCATGTAAAATTAATATCATTTCAATAAATATAAGTGTAAAAATGTGTTGATATATGCTACAAGGATCAATAAATAAATACAACACATAAAAAGTAGTATAATACATTAAAAGAGAAGTGTTTTGGATGGGTTGAATATATCACAAAAGGTACACTAGGTGGATTGATCCAATTTTGATTAATTACAAGAAGTAGATGTTGAGATGTGTCACAAGGATACCTAAGACAAATACATACAACACCCAAAGAAGGTAGTATAATAAACCCCAACACTCCACTACACCCCACCAACACCCCACCCTCTCCCCCCCCCCCCCCCCCCCCTCAACAATTCCCCCCTTCCCTCATAATTCCATATGGGTGGAGTGTAAAAAAATATTCATGAGTGTTATGAATCCATGACTCAAACACTAAAAAATATTGGGAATGCTAAAATTCACTTACATAAGGAGTTGTACAAACTATCAAGATGTCAAAAAAAAAAAAAAGAGAAAATAAAATATCCTCCAAAAAGTGAAATTATGTAAATAGAGAAGGGATTCAAAATATGTCTTATAAATAATGGCATGAGTAAAATTGGTAGATTAAATTAACCAACTAATATTTAATAGGGTGAAGAAACTCAAAATAAGTGACTATGTGAGTGTTATAAATTGACTTCTTAAATAACATGTTCAAAAATGTAAAAGGTTTTCTGTCGATATGGCCATATGAAAAAGAGACAACTAATTCCTAAAAATGGTCTCAATAATTAGGCCATGTTAATTACCATGTAAAGAGTGAGTAAAATACATAATTTCATTATATAAGAACCACAATATTATGTACAAAAAAAATCATGTGGTTTCAAAAACAATGGTGCCCAAGACGGAGTTGGGATGATGGAGAAACTACCTATATAAATGGATAACATAATTAAAATGAGGTTAGAAACTTACATGTGTAAAACATGCTCTCTCATGAGAAATACACAAAAAATGATGACAAACAAAGTCCAAATTCAAAAAAATCATAAAAAATAAGTAGTTTAAAAAAAAATGTCAAATAAAGTCCATAGCAATGGGAATACATCTCTTGAAGTTTGGCTACAAAAAGGATTGCATAAAGTCGATAGGAAAGATTTTTTTTTTTGGGTATATGGCCACTTTTCATGCTAAAACCACTATTAAATCTTCAAATAAACAATAAATGTGTGAAACAAACACTAGCTCTATCAAGATATAAAAAATGGTTGCTCGATTACAATAGGATATTCACGTAAATTGTTAAAAAATAACCCCTTGAACAAATTAGAGGGGGGGTTTATCAATTACTTAAGTTAATTTATTCATCATTGTTCTTATCCTTATTTAGTCATCATTTTCAATTTAGGTTCAACTATGGAAACTTTAGTTTCAATTCAATGCAGATAGTTCTAGGATTTATGAAACTACATATAAGTAAACGTTAGAAGATAGAATTTTAATTATCATCTAATATTCATTATGGATAACTAATATAGTTATATTTATTTCATAATTCATACTTTAATTTTAAAATTTAAGATATACAACATTAATGAGCATATATTCAACATTTTGTTGTTAATCTATTAGTTATGAGTTTGATCACTATGAGTCTATATTACCCCATGGCTTAACCTTCATCCATTTGTTGATATTCTTGTGGACATATATCAATATAATAGGATTGGGAAATATAAAAAAAATCTAAATGATAGCTTTATGTTCGATTGAAACACTACCCACTATCTTCTCAGATAATTTAGTCACCCATCAATTATCCTTAGATGCATCTAAATGACATTAGAGTCTAACATCAAATCATGAGGGGATACTATTAGAATATGAGATAGTAAATATATCCTTTGTACTTTAAAAAATGATACAATTTCAATCTTAATATCCTTATGTGACTCGTCCACTATCCCCATGATGGGTAAGAGTTGTATTTTGATTTTTTAGGTCTAGAATAGTCAATCTCTTTAGCCCCATGACTTAAGAGATTGGTCAATATATTAGGTCAGTCAAATCCATTTGGAATACATAGTTTAATTAAAACTTATAACTAATAAAAACATATTTTTTTTATTATTTTATTATAAAATATTTTTTATTTAATTTATTTATATAGATCAAACTAATATATTTTTTTAAATAAAACATTTAATTAAATTAACCCCAAACATATAATTCAATAATAAAAATATTACATACAATGGAGAAAAATGAGGAAATACTCAGATCAAAAACCAAATATTCATGCAAGAGTTATGGAGTGGTTTATTACCTATTGATGTAGGATCCACTGATAAAAATTCCCAAGGCTATCCTTGAGAGTGCATTCAAGATCAAAGAAGGAGATTTAAAGACATTGCAAGAGGATCACCTAGAAGAAGAATCCAAGACAACCTCCCAGAGTGAAAGTTAAAGATATAGTGAAGAAAAGACTCATGGAAAAGTCTCATTAAAACAGGTTATTTTGAATCTCACTCGTATGAAAAACATATGGAATACAAAACTATGAAAAATAAGGACATGCAGTAGCTACAAACCAATATCATAGACTAGGTAATGTTGCCATTCCTTATCTTAAGAAAGGCTTTATTTTTGAAAAATTAGTGACTCCTATCAATATTTTCCCCAAATATGAAGATACATCTGATTTTTCATCTATGCTCAATGAAATAACATTAATCTATATATTTAATAGATTTTGACCTACTCTTTCTAATCTACATGAGTAGATAATCCAAGAGTGAGCTCCTATCATATCAGGAGAGGTGGAAATATTCCCTTGTGCCCAAGGGTTCTTCATTGCATTTTTGGGACTAGTCAAATGATATGAGATGCTAAAATGGGGGCTTTGGTTTCATAAGTGGGATGAATTGTTCATGAAGCCTTAGTTTTGAAACTTTGACCCCATGACTGAAAACCACTCTCACATTCCAGTTTGGGTGAGGCTATCAAATTTACCTTTTTATTTTTGGACCTTACCAACCTTTAAATAGATTGAATATGTTATAGTTATTATTTTTTAGCCAAGACTCCTAAAAAAATATCATGTGCCTACATTTGTGTGTTTTTGGATTTGAGTAAAGGTCTCCATATTGATTTTTCCTTAGTTTGGGGTGGTTCAACAAGAACCCAAAAATTAGACTATGAAAATATTATTTTTAGATGTAGGAAATGTTTTCAATATGGCCACTTTGTTATTGCATTTCCATGTCTATATGCTCCAAGTAAAATTCTATTGGATAAAATTTCTATCTTATGCAATAATGGTTTGCAAGTGGTTTAAAGAATGAGAAAATAAAAAGCTACCTAGTGGAAGGGAGCCACATTGAACCACACATGGTTAAAGTGAGTTAACAAAGAGTGAATCTGAGGAATGAGTGATATCTAATACTCCCTTGGAAAAATTGGAAGAGTCAAAAAAATCATAGGAAATAGAGATGACATTGAATAACACGGATGAGAAAATAGAATTTCCCATGAAATAAAGACAAAAAACAACAATGAAGAGGAAAAAGGATGACAAAATCCCTAATCCAAATTGAATTCAATGAATCTTAAATTTAGAAGAGGGACAAGATTTACAACTTCAAATCATCCCAACAAGTTTGGAGGGAAAAAGGAAAATATGACATTAATAGTTTAATTCAATCTTTTTTTAATTTTCATATTACATTTTAAAAACATGCATGCATGTTCTATAGAAATGATACATGCATGTTCTACCAAAAAATAGGCATGCATGCAAGTTTTTGGAGTTGCATGCATTCATGAATGCTTGTGGTTCTTTACATGTACGAAAAATGCATAAAAATCAATGCATGCTATGTTAGGGAAAATTAAAAAAACTACTACCTATTTTTTAGAAAAGAGGAAACTTTGAGTTCATGTAAGATGTAATTGGGAAATATTTAATTTAATAATTTTTTTAATTATCAAAAAAAAATATTAAATAAGATCAAGTATATATATATATATATATATATATATATATATACTGATAATAAGGTATTAACAAATACATATATTATAATTATGGATCCCTTAGACCCATGCCCTTAGTCACTATAGTAAATCAACAAATAGTTTTGAGTTTTTCAATAATGATTAGAAACAAAGTCACAACATGTGTATGATCTAAATTGTATTTCACATAAAAAAATTAGTTCATATAGGTCTACTAGGTTTTTAACCTAATGACCTATTGCAAATGACCCAATGATTGTAAAATGATTGTGGGTTGATCACATCAAGTTTTCATCATCCAAAAAATCAACCATGCATATATTATTAATATGAAACATGCATCCAATAATTCTATATGTTCTTTAAAATGAGCATGCATGGGTACCAAAAAGGGAGTCCATAATGTTTTATTTAAAGATAAGCTTCATTTTAATAATAAAATTTAAGCTTGATTTCTATAATAGGTAAAATACAAAACATGGTTAATTTGGGCAACTTTTTTGAGCCACAAAAAAGACATATCAAGGGTAAATTGTAGGTTTTTCAATTAAAATATTTTATAATTTTTATATGGTTATCTTAGAATTCAATTTTTCTTCCTCTTTCTCTTCTTTTATATATTGCAATTAACTCATATTAACAAAATTGTTTGTGGCTTCCTTGCACCTTTATCTTATGAATATCAAATATAATATCAAAAATACACTAAATTTTACACACACACACACACACACACACACACACACACACACACACACACACACAAGAGATGTGTCTATGAAATTCCCTAATATGACTTATATTTAGAAATATCCTTAAGTTATAGAAGCACCATATAGTATTTCTTATGGGAAATAAATCACTCCATTATCACAAGCATATTTGAAAGGGAAATATCCTTATTGTAGCATACACTCTAATTAATATTTTTCTCCTTGATGTCTTATACAATTATATTCCCATCCTTATATAGACCCTCTTATAATAATAAATGTGTATATCACTAATTCCAATGTAGGCTGACTCATTTCTCAATATAATAAATACTACAAGTTTTTCATATCACTCCAAATAATATACCTATTAAGAGGATGTGTCCCAAATGTCAATGTATTCTTCCACCAATGTACATTAAATTCCACCCCCATTAGCATGTTTTTCCATTAAAACATGAAAATAAATACAAATCAAAATATGTTTGCTTCAAATCTTAGTAATCAAATGGAGTCCCATCCATGCATCTTGTTCTTCTTCTTTATTTTCTTGGATATAATCATGTAAAATAACATAATGATGAACATGATAATATGAGGTGGATACTAAATGGAAGCATATAGATCTATGTATGTATCGAAC
Organism: Torreya grandis; assembly: GCA_037957365.1. Classification (NCBI taxonomy): domain Eukaryota; kingdom Viridiplantae; phylum Streptophyta; class Pinopsida; order Cupressales; family Taxaceae; genus Torreya; species Torreya grandis. Next base: position 2,513,257 of record JARHVA010000538.1, on the reverse strand, counting down.
AATAAAACAACATAAACTATAAACATTTGATCAAAAAATTGCTAAAGAGAACATTTGTGGAAAATCATTGAAAATTTTGGAAGAACCTCTTTGAATAGCTTTGAATAATCCAAGTTAAGAAGAAAATAACTTTTTGCATCGTGTATGGTAGAGACTTTGAATATGAGACCAAATAAATCATTCTCATATAAGTAAAATAAATATGCATACCATACACTACATTTAACCTCCAAATCTATCATTTCATCTTTTTATTTTTAATATTCCCATGTTAGAATTGTATGCACTCACTAGGATAATCTAAAACTATCTTATTTCTCTCAATAAATTACTTGAATAAGGTAAATTAATAGAACCTATGTATGCTTGGACAAGTGGGTAAGGATAAATGATATTTATATACCTAGAAGAGGGTAATATACAACTCAAATGTTAAGAGGAAAGGGTTCCAAATCCTAAGCCTATGACATAAGGATATAGCTCTAATTAGACCAAAACAAAGGTAATGTTTATAATTATGATTGTCAGTATGCAAGTAAAGTAAATGATTGTAAAGGGGTACAAGTAAACTAAATGATGGATAAGTGATTGTGAATAAGGTAAGGTGAAATGGTCAAAAAAATAGAGGTCAAAGTAACCAAAGGTGAATAATGAAAATCCTAATCAACCCTATATCTATATCATTTTATTCAATATAAAGAGAATCCTAAACAAAGATACACACATACATACATAAAATAGTAATTGACATCTAATCTACTAAGAAAGTAAATGAAAGAGTCTAGGGATATACATACTTATCTTGGGGTGGAATGTTTCAATCTCCTCATTTGGATCAAGTGGAGATTTGAAAGAAAATGTAGGATGAAGAATTAAAATGGTTGGATGAAGACCTAGATATTCTTAGTAACTCCCAATGACCATTCACTGACAAAGTTTATAATCTGGGAAAGGAAAATAAAGACCTCAAAGACAAATTTTATATCTTATTTAAATTTAGCAAAGTCATGATCAACAATTCCATGAATAGTATGGAAGGCCTATCCATGTGCTTCAACAATAAAGAAGATATTACCAAAGGAATTAGACTTAATAAAAAGCTTAAAGGAATCATTAGTGGCAGTGAGGAGGACAATATCAATAGAGTCATCAATAAAAATGTCAAGATTATGATTGAAGAATGGACCAAGTAATATGAAAATTGGAAAATCTTCAATAGTTTAATGTCTTAAGTGTTGGCTTGGTCTGTGTGTGTGATTTTGTTTTATTGTGTTTTTATTATATTTCTATTGTTTTTGTTCTTTTTAGATCCTTTTGTTCCTTGGGAGCTTGAATTGATCTAGCCCTATGGGCACCCATAGGATTGATAATAATGTATAGGTTGGGTCCCCTTGATACCCACTTTTACCCTTATAACAACTCCTAATGACCATTCATATTGAACTTCAATGACACCATAAGACAAGAAATCCAATATAAAGTTCTAAGCCACTAAATATCTCAAAACTCCTTGCGGTAGTAATGAAAGTGCAAATATAATGTATGGATGTGATATATATATGTTTAAAATACCCAAAACCAACCCCAAAATCTAAGCTATTAGTATCAACCAGGTCTATGTGGTTGAAAGATGTTGATTGTAACAATATGGTATTGACTAGGTTGATATAATACAAATGATATAAGACATACTTAACATTGTATCGATTTGGGTGATACAGCATATAGGATAAAGAGATATGAAACAAATGGCATCAGTTAGGATGATACCATAGGATATAGGGAAGCTATCATATCTAGATAGGAAGTAGACATAGAATAAATTTTGATAGACACTTGGAGGAGGTTAGACTGATAGTAGTGATGGTGTAACATGATAATATGCAAACATCTCTTGAAAATAGTAAGATCTTGTCCCATGACATTCTTTGTGTACCCTTTATGTTGTGCACTTAAGGAGATTTATGCATCAACAAGCCACTAAAGATAAATCATTAGTAAAGTGATAAAGTGGAAAAATATTAGGTGTATACAACATCTACACTAATAAGTAATCAATCAAATGCATTATTTTATTTAAACACATCTTCCCTAAAATATTTTGAATTCAAAATTTTGATATCACCTTTAAAGTATAAATCTAAAAATCAATTAAAAAAATAGATCTAAATTTTTCCTTTCAATTACAAAAAATGGCCCCTAATTTGTTTACCCATAATAAAAAATACAAATTTTGTTTAAAGGTCATGCATAAAAAAGAATAAAAAATCAAGTTCACATGGTTAATTTTATATCAACATATCTCACTTGACATTTCTCCAAATATTTATTGCAATGATATTTTCAAAATCTCTCAAAGTCCTTTATCTATACATGAAAAAACAACTTGATTTGGATGCTTGTGTGAGTAGAATGACTTTATTCAAAGTAAGCACTTTTTTCTTGAAAAAAAAACAATGCTTTCAAAAAAAGAAATCCCACTTTCCATGTAAAGAGATCTAATATTAGATGTTATTAACCTCACATATAATATCAAAAATAAAATGAATAATATGTAGAAAATATATACTACACAACATAAGAGATGTGTAGGCCAAATACACTAATATGAATTATATTAAGAAATACCTTTAAGATAGCAAAACACCATACTATATTCCTGATGGGGAAAAATCATTCCATTACTGTAGGTCTTTCCAATGGGGGTAGCCTCATTATTATGGTATACAATCCAATTACACTATTAATATATGATTTCTTACACAATGATATTCCCCTCCTTAGAGAGACCCTCTTACAAGACTATATGGGTATGTCACTAACCCTAACAAAGGTTGGCTTGTTGGTTGGCTTGTTTCCCAATATAATAAATACCATAAGTTACCAATATAAATTTAAATAATATACATAATAATATATGTGCCACATGTCGACATCTCCACCCACAAATATACATCATAATATCATCTCTCTATGTATATTGCACTCTTAAGTCCCTGTATTTTATAAATTTAGATTAAATTATTTATTATTTTTATGTAAGATTTACTTCAAAACTTTATATGTGATAGACATCAATGTATGTGAATTTACTATAATTAATGAATGTATTTATGACTAAAAATGATCATCCCTATACATTTGTACTATTGCATATAATTGCATTCCATAATTTAAATTAGTTCTTACCTCTTTGGTTCTATTTTTTGTTTCATATCCATCTTCTTTCTTACATATGAAAATAGTTTTGTGTATGTTTTGATAAGGAGTGTAAAATTTCCTTCTTATTACATCACCACATTTTTATTTTTTTCCTCTCTTCATTTTACCTTGTAACTTTTCATTTCAATAATTTTAGTTTAGGTATAATATCACGAGGTAGTTAATAAAACCAACCATCTCTAGAGGTTTTCTAAAAAGAGCAGTCCCACACTTAGTAGAGATCTCATTGTTGTGATTGTTGTACATGTGTAATTAGAAAACATATTAGACCATATATATATATATATATATATATATATATATATATATATATATATCATGATGCTTCAAGATTCTAATTATTATTATAATAGACATGCTTGACCTCTTTATTGGTTTATCAAGAAAATATAATATAATAATTATATTTTATTTTTATCCAATTTTTGACACCATGTAAAACTAAGTGTTGGTGGAAATGTTTCATAAAACTAGCATAAATAAAAATGTATAATCACATCAAACATTTGTGTCGCTAAATTTGACATGATGTTTTCAAAAAAATAATACAAAAACACCTAAAACCATTGTGTTACAAATCAATTTTGACCCAAATTAAGGTGTAAATTTCACTAAATGTATTATTTCCAATCAATTTAATTATGAAATAATACTTATTTCTAAAACCACTTAGCTCTAACTTATTTAATTTCCAAATAAACCTTTGAAATGCTTCATCAAATTTTAAAATTAATGGCTAGAATTTTGTTTTTGTATTTTTGTGAAAATAGTACATTATTTTTTTATCAAGAGATAGGAGCATCCATTTTGGTCATACCATTCATATTGAAAATATCTCATCCAGTCCTTCTGAGGCCAAATTTTTCTTGGGTCTTTTTACATACCAACTTTAATGGGAAAACTTCCCTCCCATTTATGGATTGAGATATGAGTAACCAATACCTAAAAAGGATCATAACTCTAAATTTAGATGTTGGATACCTTCTTCAGTTTCATAATATTAAGCATAAACAACCTTAAACCCATAACACCAAATTCCCAAAGTAATGGAATTAAAATTCATAATGCCAATCATGGATAACTATTGGGTCTAGTTATCCAAGGTTTATTTAATATATTCATTAGTTGTTAGTATTGTGTATGGGGCATGAATTTCCTCTAGGATGCCCCTTTATTATGTTTAAAACTTATTAATGTTTGTTATTATGGGAATAGTTGTAGGTGGTTGAGTCTCGTATGCAAATGGGTTTATTATGTAACTTGTTTTTAACAAGTATTATAAACAAAAGATGTAACCTATTTTCAATGAATAAAAGCTATATAGTAAAATCCATTTTTTAATCTCATCATGTTATCCATTTCTTATCAATGGTATCATATCCACTCGAAAGACTAGTGAGAAATGAATTCCTTGAATGGTGTATAAAAACTATAAGAAATATTTTTCTTGTCCTAAATTCTTTTTTAAGAATACAAATTACCATATATTTTGGCCTAAGGCATTGAAAATAGACTAGAGGAATTAAATTCTTTCTCAAGGAATCATTATTATTTTTGAAGGGTTTGGAATGAAATTTGGGAGTGATTTCTTAGTGATGAAAATTGTTTGAGAGCATGGAAAGCATGTAATCCCTATCAAAAGTGTCCAAAAGCATACAAATTAATGAAAAATAATTATGCTTTCCAAAATATTATTTTTGAAGCACCGTTTTCTTTCCCATATGCATGAAAAAAATCCCAATCACTTTTAAAGGTGTGATAAGTTAAAAAAGTTATTTATTTTGTTAAAACATATTGTAGGGTGCTTCAATATGATGCTTCCCTAAAGGGATGAAAAATAGAGTTGGGTGTGTGTGTTTTTGAATCAAAAACATGATTTTGTTGCCTTTAATGATCTAAGAATGTGATCCATTACACATGTATGATATTTTCCTAAAAAAATACAAAAGGAGTTAAAATTATTGTTTTCCTCTGATAAATCACAAAGCTTTCAATTTGTTTAAATGCATTAGAATAGTTTTATCTAGTGAAGTTTATTCCTATGGGGGTCCCCCAAAAATAAATTAAATATATATATATTATTTGGTAATTTCATTATTTTTTGATTTTTGATTTTATTTTATTTGAATGATGGACATTACAAACTCCAAGATATAGGCAAAATTTAAATATCTTCTATCAAGATATGTGATAGTGGAATTGGTTATGTTTGTATTTAAAAACTTTATCATCAAAGAGGTCTCTATTTCAAATCTCAATCTTTCATTTTTCATGAAGTGTACTTTGCAAAATACCAACATGCAAGTGTGAGTCATATGTCAAGTTTCAGAAAGCTGATATCGAGTGGATGTATAGATGAAATGGCCAAACAAGTTTGTAAAGTAATTTATCCACCCAAAAAATTTAGGATCAAATCTAATAAGTGGTTATGTCACAAATTTTAATTTTGCATTTCCATGCATTGCATAGAGGAGTTGGCACCATGAATTTTGAAAAGACATGTTAAACATGAGGTTCTTAATTCCACTCTCATTTTTACTTGAGATTGTACTTAAAAGAAAACATGCATTTATTTTGAACTAATAATTATATTGTTGGAGTGATAAGCATTGTAACAAGGATCTTCTATAGAATAAAGGCAAAACCTTAGTAACATACTTATTTTTTTGTCATTTAATTTATTTGTGTGATAATGTGATTAGAGTAGTCAGTCTTGTCGTAGAAGTAGGAAAACTAACACCAATAACTAAAAATATTGGAGTATGAACATGAAAAACACATTTTTTTTCAATGATCTTTAGGATTTGGTTGGTATCCAACTAACACCCAATCCCAATACAGGGAGGTTTCTTGAATTTCAAAAATGAGATAAGAGAGAAATTGAACTATTAAATTCTTCATGTTCTTCACAAGTCATTACTCACTTAGATTCCATTAGGTTTGAAACTTAGAAAGCTTGGAAAATTCTTAATGACTTGTATGAAAAAAATCCTGCATATAATAAAATTGATATGTTAATGCAACTATTGAACATTAAAATTAATGATGATGAAGATGTTTCAAATTACATCTCTATGATGAAAAGTTGAAAATATGAATAAATTATTTTAGGTGGAAATTTTGATGATGATATGATGATCTCTATTATTTTTAATGGACTTAATTCAAATTACAAAAAATTATTGGAAATTTTGTAACTCATTGATAAACTTAATAAAGAAACATTGATTTAATATGCGAGTTACTCACTCAACATGAGCATCAATTCACAAAGAATAAAATTGTCAAACCTACAAAGGATGTTTATTTTACAAATGTAAACACAAAGAGGAGAAGAAACATATGAAAAAATAGCATTTTCCATAGTCTTCCAAACATAAACATAATCATTATTCTATGTATCATAATTGGACAAGTGATGCTTCTTCATATGCCATTACTAGTAGTCACAAGTCATCTCATATAGCTAAGGAAAAAAGTGAGATGTTACAAATGTGGTCACTTTGGATACTTTTATCCTAAATGTCCTTATAGAAATAAGTCCTCCAAACACAAAAATAAGATAAACTTATTTAATTTTGTTGATCCTAGTGGAGATTCTTTTTATTCAAAGACATCATAGTTTGATCATGGAGCATCTTGATTTGCAAAAGCTTGTGGTCTAGAGGACACTAAAAAAGTCTTATTAGATCTAGATATTCACCCATATTTAGTTCAATCATAACTATAAGAGAGTGAAAATGATATAGTGGAAATTTTAGTTTTGTTAGTTTTGTTTGAGTTTCTAGCTTGTGAGTATTTTTTTCTTAGTTGTTTTTAATATTTTTGATGAGAATAAAACCGGTTATCTATTAGTGTTTTTTTGTATAGACCTCTCATCTCCCATCTAATACGAAAGAAGATAATGTTTTTATTTTGATCAATATTTAGGTGATTATAATGTTAATAATTATTTTAATCACCTTTAGTGTTTTCAATGAGGTCAAATTTATTGGTCATTAGGTATGACACACCGTAAATGAAGTATGTAATTATCATCTAGACATGATTCAATGTGGTTGAGTATATTTGGATAATTAGAGAGATGGGTACTCCTAAAATGATGCTCATCTTTGTGTTAGATATTTTCATAGGTCATAGGGCATAAGATCTTAATTTTTAGATGTAATAGATATATCAATATAGATTGATCAATGACATATGTATAGGTAGCTAGTTGGAAGGTTGCAACAGAATTTGTTGGATAGATTTAGAGTTATTTGATCTAGATTATATTTTGGTCCCCTTTGGATCAAGGTGTTTATTGGGTCGAATGATCCAAGTATTATTAAATATACTTATTAGTTATTATTAGATATTTTTCATGCATCATCTAGTAAGACATTCCCTTTAGTGTGTTTAAATTTTATTAATGTTTGTTAGTATGTTCATATTTTTGGGTGGTTAAGTCTTGTATGCAAACATGATTTATTTTGTAACTTCATTTTAACAAATATTTATAGACAAAATATATTGCCTATTTTTAATGGATAATAATTATATGGCACAAATTATTTTACATTTCAAGGTATCATCCATTTCCTATCAATAATCTTAAAAACCACTAAAACATCAAAGTCCCAAAGTAATGGAATTAAAGTTACACATCATTAAAAGTATGTGGAGTAAAAATCACAAACCACCACAATATCATAAGAACAAATAAATGGAACATGACATGACCTCAAACAATTTATAGTAAAATAGTTTTAAACCACAACACCACCACAATAATAAAGGCTTTAAACAACAAAGAATGGGTTAATTGATACATAAAACTAAAATAAGTGATCCCTAGTTCTAAGATACAACAATCCTTTAACAAAACTACAATTAAAAAAAGGCTCACAGTAATTAAACATATAAAGAATAAAGGATCTAGTACAACTATTTGTAATCTTAAGTATATCTTATTTACCATTTTACCACACATTAAATATTATTAATATGATTATAGTGTTTATTTGATAGTTTATCCTATCAAGAGAGTTTTACTATTGATTTATTATTTATTATTTGAGGAATAATATCATTTACACATTGGTTTTATTGCATAATTTGAACATTTGTATATTTATTTTTGTGCCTTAACATGTGGTATAAAAGCCACCTTCTCGTAAGAGCCCTGTAAAGTTCATAACATAGTTAAAATTGATTATAATATTATGAAATAATGTTGGAAAGAAAGATCCTCCATGAAAAATGAATGAAAGATTTTCTATGATTAATTTGTGCATGAGGTTGTGGATATTGGAGTTTCATAAATTACTTATTTGGTAGAGCAGTTTAGGACCACAATTTTGCATGAGTTGTATGTTGAAAATTTGAAAGGGAAGCTTACACACTTTTCCCATTTAGTTGAAAACCTATAAAAGGAAGCTTAATGGAGACTCGTGGTGAAAATTTAAAAGGTTTTTATTGTGTCTCATAATCTTTATATACATATTCAAGTTTATTTTGAGTTTCTAACTCAACCTAGTGTTTTTTATATTCATTTTTTTGAGTGAGTGATGTTCAGATACACAATGTATACATAAAATTCTATAGATTATAGGTTAAAAAGTTTAATTGCAGATTTGAAAGAGTTATAATAGGCCCTTTTTATGATCATGCATGGAGCTAGTTCAACATATTATGAATTTTGGCATCATTTATTTACAAAAGGGGAAATTAATTATGTGATAACATGTGTTTATATTTTTATAAGATATTTTTTTACCAAATATTGGTTCACATTTTTAGCTTGGTAGAGATTGGGATAGATTAATTAAAAATTTGGAGATAAATCACATTTAGTGATTTCATCATGATTTTTGGTTTTTATAGTTTTGAGTGCACCTTCTAAAACATAATTGATGCAAATATTAAAAGCTCATTGATTTTAGGCTTATAAGGGGAATTGCTAGTAATATTTATAATCCTATGTCTATCATAAATTTTTTATATTTACTACTTAAACACATATTAACTATTGTTAATATGATGGTGGTTTCTCTCATTATGAGAGTTTTATGCTTGATGTATTATTTATTATTTTAGGAATAATATCATTTACACATTGATTTTATCACATACTTTATCTTTGGTTTCTTTCCTTGTGTGTGTTTATAGGGTCTTATATAAATTACCCATAATGATTGTTGTATACACCTAATTTTGGTACAACACCCATTTTCATGGCATCTTTATCATGCATTATCACACAAAATCCACCTATATACATTTAACTATTTTTCATACACCTTTCAACCCATATTAGAGTCTCTCCATCCTTGACCCATATGAATTTCTTCATTTTCATCTCAAATTTATATACTAAAAACTTTAGGATCTTAATCATCCATTTTATGTTCATCCTAATCTCCATTCTGAGTCTTTTTTTCTCCTGAGTTAGAATCAATGGTGTACCAATTACATCCTACATAGAATAAACAAGGTTTTTGTGAGTCTATTTTGATTTTTCCTAAATTTTTATGCCTTGAATTTAATTATTCACTTTTACACATAGTTGAGCCATGTTCTATGTGACCTAAAGAGCCATATATACAAATATATCCTTATTCATTTCCCCAAGTATCAACTACGAGGTTTTCTTAATTAATTGATCTATAAAATGATTTCATTTATTGATACACTTATGAAGGAGCCTACACATTGATATTTCATTACATCATCTTATTGCATCATCAACTTGTACCAAAAGAAGGTTTTAATGAGAGCATCTAGTTGCATTTAATTATTCTAGGAAGATAAGATGAAACCTTATCCCTCACTTAGGTTGGGACTTCACTAAAACTCACTAGACCTATATTATCAATGATTTTTAGGTATGCAGTATATGTAGCTACAAATCCTCAATATGTTCCTTGAATTAACTAACTTGCATACATATTTTTATGCATACATCTAAGGATCAGGGATAGAGACAAAGGAGAATAATTTTGGTGCATTATGTATATCAATTCTAAAAATCAAAACCACAACGTTGTTCTTAAACATATTGTATACTTTTCCAAAAAATTACATAAGGCAAAAATAAAGAATTTACCAAAAAAATTCATAAGGTAAAAATCAATAAAGGATACAATCAATGCCAATGTACACAATCAATAATAACAAATATACACAATGGGTGGCCTTCCCAATTTTTATTGAACATAATTAATGGCTTACCAATTATATCTCATCAATAGTTCAAATCCATATATGTAGAAATAGAGTAAATTTAGCCTCCGTGCCTATTTCCAGTCTCAGATTTCCAAAATAACACACAAGTGTGGCAGTTTCTATCATTATTTGCCTTTCATCATCTATCTTGCTTATGCAATAATTTTGTCATACTTTTAAGTACCATTTTAAGGCATAGAATAAATTTAATTTTTTTAGTTTACTTTATTATCTTATATCTATATTATGCCATAGTTTTAGCAAGTTTTCCATATGGTATTTATCCCCTAATCCACAGTTCATTAAAAAAATTGTCTATCTATGTAATTAATAACTTAAAGGTTACACCATGCTTACAAGAATTAAGTACATAAACCTAAGGAAGAGAAAACAAGTTAATTTTAAAATGATTGTTATACAAATATGAAGGTGGAAAAGTGATTACAATAACCACTAACTTCTTACAATGGTTTTATAGCCATAAACTTTTACCCAACTAACCCTTAGAAAAATTTAATGCACATACATTAATTTTTATTTTAAAGGTGGGTTTCATAAATATGAATAGTGATCATAACTCAAACATTTAAATTTACATAATATTGAACCATCTAATAAAATTAAAAGAAATTACTTTTTATAATGATAGAGGGATCATAACTTATTTATTTATAGGCCTACTTTACAAGCTCATACATTTAAATAATTAGTGGGCAAATACTAGTGATGCCTAGTGACTTTGCACTTGAAATAATGCCCTTATTTTATTTAAATAAACTTTATTTAAATATTTATTATGTTCACCTTAAAACCAGCCATATCATAAGTTGACATCACTTTAAGTGTCCCTACAAAAATTCTTGGGTGTTGCTTCACATGCAATAAATGGTGACTCATTGGGTACCTTACCTCTTTTAAGATTATTGAATATCAAATTGTACTTTATCCATTGGACTCTAACATTTTTTAAAACACTTCTCTTCTAAAAATTCTATAAAAAAGGGAATAATCCTTTGCCTTACCTTAAAAATAAATAATTGATGTGAATAAAAGTAGCCAAAATACATGAACCAATACACAACAGGGTAGGGCATAGAACACATGGTGGTGCAATAGGGCATGGCATAGGAGGATGGAGCGGTGGGTTCATGTAGCATAATGGCTAGGGATATCCCTTATTGCTCTCTCTTTCCCTAGCTTGATAGGCTAGCAAAGGTTCTATTGTTATTGTCACATATTTACCCTTTGAAACTTCTCCTCATACCTCAGAGCATCTCTGACTAAGACATTAGCAAATTGGGGTAAAAATATGAGTTCTCCAATTGCTCTCAAAGATAAAACCCCATATATTAATTTTATGTGTGTCCCTTAACACTCTATACCTACTACCAATTTGGCTTTCTCTATCTTTTTTTTTTTTTTGGTTGAACTCTTAGGAAACACCCATGTCATTGAGCTTGGGTTCAAAGCAATTGACTAGGAGGCTTAATTTTTAAGTGTAGACTCATTCGTAGATTCCATAACCTTTATTTGAATATGGAGGATTTGCATAAATGGGTTTTCTCTCCAAATAAATTTATATTTTGGAATTTTTAGTGATAGAGGACAAAGACCTCATTCTAAAATATAGTCCTTGGTTTTGGAAGTGCACTTGGTTGTGATTAAAACCATGGTTGTCATCATCTTTTGGCCCATCTTTGATGTTATATCCTCTACTCATGTCTAGTTAAGGCCCATTCTAACCTTAAAATAATTCACTTGAAACATATGTTTCATTCATGCCATCACCTTCTTCTTTTTAAATTATGTTATAAGAAAAGTTTTTTCAATTAAAAAATAATATTTCTACCTAATTTACTTGAAATAAGGAATAGTTAGATTTATTTGAATAAAATAATAAAAGAAGTATTAATTTTAATAAGAAATATTTTAGAATAAATAATGAGTATAAAAGAGGGTTTAAAAGAATATCAAAACTATCACAAATCTATAGATAGTCGAAACAAACTAACACCAAAAAAACAAGGCCAAATGGTGAGAAGCAAAACCAAAAAATCCAAGATGAATAGATAACTTCTATCAAACTAGAAAAATTGTTGGCATAGTTATGGTCCCTACCAAAATCATAGACTTAAAATTTTTGGGCACCTATACATTTTCAAAAATTATTATACAACCATTTTTGTCCTAATTCAATGTTCTAAAAAACCTCACTTATTTTTCCTAATTCCTATGCAAATCTCTATAAATGTGATATCCTTCTTTATAACCCTAAAAAATTATCAAAGACCAATAAGAAAAAGGGGAAATCAATGGGAAACCTGCATTATCCCTCATTTATTATTAGGCCCATGTTTTTGAAGAAATATGAAAAATAACATTCGATGCAATTCAAACAAGTAATTTATGGATGTAAGCCCTAATCCTATGTGATATTTCATGTTTGTACAACAATTAACAAAATTAAATAATTATTTATACTCTTGAATAAAATTTTTCTCTAAATGCTCAAATTTTTCACTCCAGTAATTGACTCTTGCTTTCACAATTCACTTATCACAAGTAGCATTCGCATTGAACTTCATAATGTTCATTTGTGTCTTATATTTACTAATTCATGTGTGCATTTATATACTTCTAAAAATCAAATTAATACCAAATTGGCATGCGATCCAACATAAAACATGTGAGAAATACCACAAATAAGGTGCACAAGGCATGGGAGACCTAAAACAAAAGTAAAAAAGGTCAAGAATAGAACCAAATAGTGTATGGTTTTTAGTAATAGACCTAAATAGAAAAAACAACTAGGAAAGAAAGAGAGAGGAGAGAGAAATGGGAAGGGTCAAAACAATGCCAAAATATAGGTAAAATGTGCCAATATAGGTCTAATTAACATATTATCAACAAACACACAATTACCCTACAAAAATGCAATTTGAAAACTAAAAATACCCCCCAAAAAATGTGTCTATATGAAACCCAACTTTGATGTGTGTATGCACATATCAAATTTAAAGAAACAAACTTATTCATAGGATTTGAAAAGTATGCCTTGATCATTAAAATTTGTAAGAGTTATTGAATGTCATATTTTAATGAACTAAAAGTCAAAGAAAATAGAGATCCCATAATTTCTATCATGAAGAATCATGAATATCTTCAAACAAACGTCCATGATCTTATGTCTGATAATAAAAACATGTGTTCCTTTGTTGGAACACAACTAGATACTGAGGGGGGAGTGAATCAGTATATCAATTAAAACTAGTTCTTTAAATACTTTCAATATAAATTAAAAGATATATGAAGATTAAATAAAATATGCAAAGATCATACACACATAAACACTTAAGACACTAGATTTATATGTGGAAAACCCAAAGGGAAAAACCATGGTGAGAATAGTTTCTAGAATCTACTATTTTAATCTAGCCTCATAGTTTAAAGCCTCATTGGAAAACCTCACTGGTTACAATGTTTAAGGATACTAAACCTAAGGAGACACCAATCCCATGATTTGAGAGCACCAACTCTATTGAACCACCTACTCCCTAATATGAGCACCCACTTACCTTATCTGATGGCACCAACCGATAAGACTTTTCTATGGATCTTCAACTCTAATTTAAAAATTAGATTCATACATGAATCCAGATATATATTATTTGTTACAGGTCTAATCTACAATTGATCATACTCTTCACTTTCTCTTTATGCCTTTCTTCCTCTCTACTCTTCTCTACCCCTTCTAGTTCTATGTCTTTATGATTTTATATTTGACATCCTTCATTGGCCTTTACTCTCTGCCTATATCTATATTCAACTTGGCTTGATAACAAATGCAATTATACCAACCACTTTCTCTTTGTCATATATATCATATTTATAAACAAATGATCTAGGGTTCCATATTTTTTATGTGTTCACACTCAAAATGCAACACATCATACCAATTATGGACTCTAGTTCAATATGACTTAGATTTTAAGTTTCTCATATCTCGATTCTATACATGACACCATACTTTTATGTCTCTTTACTATCTATCAAGTTTTGATGCACAGGCTCATTAATGTAGATTTGATTGGTTAGATCAATAAATCTCATTATTTGTGTTGAGATATAGAGATTATACACATGTTCCTACAACTAACCATTTGTCTAGACATGAATTTAAATGTCAGTCATTGATATTGACTTTGGTGTCATGATTCAATGGTCTCTATTCAAATATCTCAACTTTAAAATGCATTCATGTAATTTATAGATCCTAGATCCCATGTGTCATTTGATCTCTGAAGATGCATGACCTTTACCTTGACTTAGACGTTAAAATTTAACACTTTGAACCCATCTCACTGGTTTCAATATCTTTGGATCACTTTTGCTCTATCGATCTTCTCAAACTTAGTCTTTAACTTGATGTTGTGTTGATAAACATTAATAAATTTATTCCATCTGATTCTAATCACTCTATTGGATCTCTCTAATCCAAGATTTTACGTTATGTTATATCTTCAAAGATGCACAATCTTTACTTCTATCTAATTTTTAAATGTCAATCTCTTTATAGCATTTGAGTCCATTCACTCCATTGAATCTCCTTTGTATGATCACCTATGCACCATCAGATCTTCTAAAAAGCTTGACCTTTATATCTATCCAACCCTTAAGGATATGATACTTGGAATACGCACATGCATTTTATATATAGATGTTAGTTCTCACTATTGAGACATTTATCATCCTCATATTATTTTTTGACCTTTTGACTTTAAGCTACACCATATATTAACTATTCATGCTTTATGATTGTGACATTTGTCACTTGTGCATTAATTCAGAGGTCCTTTTGATAATTTCACTTCATCACACTCTATTGGATCTCCAATGTTTGATTAATCATGAACTATTGATCTTCCAACTAGCTCAAACTTTACCTTGTGCAAATTTGGCTAAGTTGGGTACCATCTCAATTATGCCTGGAAGGCTAACTTTGAACCTTCATATATTTTGCTTTGTTCAACCACCTAGTCTAAAATTTAGACCATATAAACTAGGCATGAAAGTTAATAAACCCATATGCTTAATTATTTTTGAATCCTTTGTGCATGTGAGATCTAACACCATTAATTTGCTTAATCAAATTATTTTTCCATAGAGATAGCTATGCCTAAAACTTAATTGGAAGGCTAAATTTGTCCTTGCATAACTCTTTTCATGCTTAGTCACATGCCCTAAAATTTAGTGCATATGATCCTCTTACATAGGGCATTCCATACATATATCTATTTTATCCTAAAGCCTTTATATATGCAATATATTACATCATAAAAATGCCTTCTCCAATTTTTTTTACAACCTATAAATTTGACTAAGTGTTGGAAAACACTATAAAATGCCTTGGAGACCTACTTTTCTCAAACATATATTTTGTTGTACTGCATTATGTGACCTGGGATTTAGTGCATATAAACTAGGCACAAAAATGAAAAAAACCATGTGATCATTTTATCCTAACACTTCCATGTGTGCAAATGCTAACCTCATCAATATTCTTACTTGTCTCTATTTAACCCTTTTTGTAAATTTGGCTAAGTATAGAAACTTAGTGATTTTTGTCTTAGTATCCAACTTTGTATCCCCATATCTTCAACTACACTTCATCTTATAGATTAAAATTTGGCACATAGATACTAAAGACTAATGTGTTCACAACCATGTGACCATCTCCCTCATACTCATTCAAATGTGGCAATGGTGATGTTAGAAAAATGCCTTCTCATCTTTTCTGTCATAGACCCAAACTGTCTAAATGAAAAATATAAAGAACCGGATGAATTCTATTCATGCACACAATAATTCCAATCATATTTGACCTCTGAATGGATCCTTTGCATATCCTCTAATTACCATATATAATATTGAACATTAATTACATGCTCATAATGTCCCTTTTGACATCAATGACAATCATATTTCTAATAATCTCCCCCTTTGTCACTAATGTCAAACTAAATACTCTAATCTTCTATTATTTTGCTTTTTATATAGCATTGATTGCATTGGATTCTAATGACTATGAATTGAATTTGTTCATACCAAACTTACTCCCCCTTAGGCAATGTCACATTTTTCTAATACTCAACTTGGACACTTGCTCTTCTTTGACATTTGCACTTTTACAAAGAACATTTTGATCTTTCTCATATAGAAAGCATTTTCACCTTTATCTCCCCCTTTAACATCAATGGAAAAGGGACTCTAGCTGATTTTTTGTCTAAATATTTCTCCCACTTTATTAGATAAGGGAGTTTGTCCAAGAATATGCAAATTTTAAATCATTAGTAATTATTAGAAGTATACATACCTAAGTTGACTTTTTCTCTTCTTACAGGGATTAATAAAGCTTGCATGAGACTCCCCTTAGACTCATGCCCTATCACTAGTGATTTAGTGATGTGGTGTATAAGCCAATACTCCCAAATTCTATCTCAGATATTCAAATTTTTCTTTGGGAAGAGGTTTGGTCAATATGTCTGCAACTTGGTCCTTAGTTGGCACATATTTGATTATGACCTCTTGATCTTCAACCCTTTCTCTTAAGAAGTGATACTTGATTGATATGTGCTTGGTTCTTGAATGCATCACTAGATTTTTTGATATATTTATAGCACTTGAATTATCATAAAGAATAAAAATAGGTGATTTTTACTCAATCTTGATGTCCTTGAGTGTTTTCTTCATCCACAAGACTTGAGTGTAACATGCCACTACTGTTACATACTCTGCTTCTACTATAGAAAGAGTAGCTAACTCTTGCTTTTTTCTTAGCCATAAAACAAGTCTAATTTTAAGGAAAAATGCACCACCACTAGTGCTTCTTCTATCATCCACACTTCCTACCCAATCAACATCTATATATGTTATCAAAGTGAAATATTCATTTGTAGGGTACCATAGGTCATAGTCAATTGTGCTCTTGATGTATCTAAAATTATTTTCACTACATTGACATGTGACTCTTTACGATCATCCTAAAATCTAAAAACCATGCACATTACTTGCATGATATCTAGTCTTGATGTAGTTAGGTATAACAAGTGACCTATCATTGATTTATACATAGTCTAATTTGCATCAAAGGACTCATCCTTTTTGCTCAACTTGCATCTAGTTATAATGAGAGTACTAATTGGTTTTCCATCTTCCATTCCAAATTTATTAAGCATATCCTTTGCATACTTGGTTTGGGATATGAATATCCCTTCATCAGATTGTGCTATTTATAGACCAAGGAAGAAGGAAAGTTTTCCTAGCATAGACATCTTAAATTCACTTTGCATTTGTGAGGCAAATTCTTTGCACATTTTATTATTTCTACCACTAAAGATGATGTCATATACATAAAAAACCATAATCAACATATGATCACCTTCTAATTTGAAGTATAGATTATTGTTTGCACATCTTTGTTGAAACCTTATTATTTCAGGTATTGGCCCAATCTTGAATACCATGATCTAAGTGCCTATTTTAGACCATACAGTGCTTTCTTCAGTATGCACACAGAATATTCTTCATCTAACAACCAAAAAAATTCTATTTGTTCAATATAGACTTCCTCTTCTAGGTTTCCATTCAAGAAAGTAGACTTTACATCCATTTGAATGACCTTGAACTTCTTGTAAATAGAGAATGCTAGAAACATTTTTATAGATTATAATCTAGCAACTGGAGAAAATGTTTTATCAAAGTCTATGCCTTATACTTTTGCATATCCCTTGCACAATAATATCACTTTATTTCTTATAATAGATCCATCCTCATTGAGCTTGTTTCTATAGACCCATTTTGTTCCTATCACATTCTTATTTGAGGGTCTTGCAACTAATTGCCAAGTTTTGTTCTTTTCTATTTGGCTCAGTTATTCTTCATGGATTTTAGATAATTCTCATCCTTTCTAGCTTAAACATAGCTCTTAGGCTTAATTTTAGACATTAGAGCAAAACTTAATTTCTCCTTATTCATTATATATCTTCTCCTTGTTTGAACTCCTTCATTCTTATTTCCAATTATCTACTCTTTAGGATAATCCTTTTGAACAAATATTGGAGGTGATTATTCATTCTTTTCCCTAGAATCTTCACTATCAGCTTATTCTTCAAGATCTTCTTCTTCATTACCAATTTTCTTATCATGTTCAACATGTTTTATGCCTTCTTCAACCTTGACATTTATGCTCTCCACCATCTTGTGTATCCTTTTATTGTAACATACATATGCTTTGCTTTGAGTGGAATAACCAAGAAATATTCCTTCATCACATCTTGATTCAAATCTTCCTAGTTTGTCCTCCTTTCTTCTAATGTAGCATTTACTTCCAAACACTCTGAAGTACTTACCAGAGGTAGGTTTTCCATACCATAGCTTATAGGGAGTTTTGACACTATTTACCCTCAATTAAACTCTGTCCAAGATGTATACTACTTTTTGGACTACTTTTCTCCAATATCCATCAAGTAACTTTGCCTCCTTTACCATTATTTTGGCCATTTTCTTGACTGTTTAGTTTTTTCTCTCAACAACTCCATTTTGTTGTGGAGTCCTTGATGTAGAGTAGTGCTTTTTGATCCTATGCTTCTCACAATACTCTATGAATTCATTCGAGGTGAATTATCCACATTTATTAGATCTTAGGAATTTGATTTTTCTTCCAATATCAATTTAACCATGGCCTAAATATCTTGAATCTCTTAAAGGATTGACATTTGTCCTTCAAAAAGGTTACCCATGTCATTATTGAATAGTCATCTACAAATAACATGAATTACTACTCTCCTTTAGATCTTCTTATCTTGGTAGGACCACAAAGATCTGTATGAACTAATTGTAGAGGCTTTGTAGTTGCATACTCCTTTGTTTGAAATCTAACCCTTTTCTGCTTACCTATTTTACAATCCTTGCAAGAAGTATCTACAAGTTTAGTTATCTTGGGCATGTGTCTTACACACTTATTTGAGCTCACTTTGACTAGATTATCAAAGTTGACATGACCCATTCGTCTATGCCACAACCATCTCTCATCAATATTTCCCATAAATTAACTATTACCATTCACTTTAACTAGATTGTAGATACTACTCTCAGTCCTTTTCCCTTTTGTAACTATTTTTATAGATCTCTTTAGCTTGCAACATTTTTCATCAAATTTGACCTTATAACTATTATCACACATTTGGTTGACACTTAGCAGATTATGGTTCAATCCTTCAACATAAAAGACATCATGTATAGGTAGTTTACCATCTATGTTCAAGGTTCCTTTACCTTTGATATTTACTATTGTGTTGTCTCCCAAGCTGATAGATCCTTCCTTACATTTTCTCAATTTGGTGAAATTTCTCGTCACTAGTCATATGCTTTGAGCAACAACTATCTATCACCCACAAATTATACTCCTTGGCATAGACTGTAGTCTAAGCAATAATGGATTGATTTTTCACTCTCCACACATCCTTGGGTTTCTTATTTAGCTTCTTTTCAAAAACTTGTGAACCTTTATTCACACTAGGAGGCATGTCTTTCTTTACATTGTGGACTTTTGGTCTTATAAAGCTAGTTCTATAATGTTTAACTATGTGACCAAAGTTATTGAAATTATAGCACATTGCATTTGTATCCACCAAGGGTGCAAATGAATTTTTGTTTACAAAATTGATTCTCTTTGTAGTTATAACTCTAAAATTAATATTATTATGAAAAAAATGATTAAAAATATAATGATAACCATAAAAATATGAGGAATACTTGGTCATAGCATTTCTTGGTGCAGTATGAGGAATTCTTCTAAGTTGTGGCTTCTTCAAGTCTCTCACCGTAGTGTATCCATCAACATCAGCTACCTTTTTATTTTTTTCTCTTGAAGCTTCTCTTCAGGTTCAAATTTATTCACATCAACTATATTTGAGTTTCTCTTTGTATCCTTGCAAGCTTTCTCTTTATTTGCTTCTAATTCTCCTTCTACTTTGAAGTTTTCATATAACTTAGTAGATGTAGTAGTTGAGGAAATTTTCCCCTTGTCATAACCAAGACCTAATCTCTCTTTTGAGGGATTTTGAGAGTTGATCAATTCATCAATAATGTTAGATCCTCCTATCAACTTTAGACTTCTATTTAGTTGAGCTTCGACTATTTCAAGTTCTTTTTTTAAATCCACTATTTTTACCTCAAGCTTCACACATTCATCAAATTTAGATTATAGCTCCATTTGAACTACATATTATATTATTTTAGCTTCTTTAACTTATGTCTTTACGCTAATCACCATATGATTAGATTTATCAATACTTTTAGACATTTTCTCAATTTACTTTTATCCAAGCTTCTTTTGTTTTGAGTTCTCTTTTCTCAACTTGTCAATCTCATCTAGAGAACATATGAGCTCACATTATAGATTCACTTCTTATTTATCTTTATCTGAGTCTTCTTCTTCTTGATCTAAAGAAGTTGATTCCATTGTCATAAATAAGACTTCTTTTTCCTCAGCCATAAAAGCACAATCATGATCATCATTAGAACTATCACTGTCATCCATTGAATCACTATCTTCTTTTTTGTATAGACCTTTCTTATTATTTAAGAAATTCTTTTTCTTAGGATAGTAAGGTTTCACCTTTTTTCTACTCTCTACTTGCTCAGAGTTATCATTTTTATTATGAGGGTATTTAGCAACAAAATGTCCTACTTTACCATAATAAAAGCATTTGAAGGGTAACTTATCTCTATACTTTATAGATCCTCTCTTTAGCCTTCTGACAAAGTTAGCTTCTTCTTCATTAGTCTCCTCAGATTCAGATGTTGATGTTTCTTCCATTACTTGATTTTATACTTTGAATGCAACTTCTCTCTTGAAGGTGTCCATCTCTCCCATTCTCATCTCATAGGTTATGAAGGTCCCATGCATCTCATCAATATTGAGTTTATCTAATGTCTTGCTTCTTCTATTATAGAGATTTCAAAATTATATCTTGATGGCAAAGATATTAAAACATTCTTGACAATGATTGACTCTTTTATTTATTCTCCAAGGCCTCTAATTGCATTTACTATTTCATCTACCCTAAGGAGATAGTCTAGAGTCTTCTCCTCTTCATTCATCTTAAGAATCTCAAACTTACCTTTATAAGTTCGTAGCTTAGCCTACTTTACCTTGTCATCTCCTTCATATATTATTTTTAGTTTGTTCTATATATCTTGAGCATTTTGACACTGCATCACTTTGACAAACTCTGAGTTTAATAGTACACAAAGAATAACATTATTTGCCTTAGGATTTCTCTCATATGTCTTCTTGGTAGCCTGATCAGTAAGAGTTGTAGCAGGTGATGTATATCTATTTACTATAGACATCCATACACTAATACCTAATGAAGATAAACAAGATTTTATTCTTATGCTCTATAATTCATAGTTAGATCCATCAAAGAGAGGTGCTTTGTTTGATGAAGATCATTCTTCACTAGCCATTGTGTTCACTATTGCTAGATCTACTTGAGCTGATTAAGCTTATTTCAAGGAACCTTAGGATTTGATACCAATCATTAGAACATAACTAGATACTGAGAGGGGAGTGAATCAATATATCAATTAAAACTATTTCTTTAAATATTGTTAATGCAGATTAAAAGATATATGCATATCAAATCAAATATGAAAATATTATACACACAAATACTCATGACACTAGATTTATACATGGAAAACCCAGAAAGAAAAACCATAGTGAGAATAGATTCTAGAAGATAATATTTTAATCTAGCCTCAAAATTAAAAGCCTCACTAGAAAATCTCACTCGTTACAATGTTTAAGAACACCAATCCTAAGGAGACACCAATGCCCTGATTTAAGAGCACTCACTCCCTAATCTATGCACCCATTCAGATTATTTGATGTCACCAACCTATCAAACTTTTATATGGAGCTATAAATCCAATTTGTAAATCAAATTCATACACAAATCTAGATCTTTATTCTTTTTTATAGGTCTAATATACAATTGATAATACTATGCACATTCTCTTTGTGCCTTTTTTCGTCTCTTCTCTTCTATGTCCCCTCTAGTTTTGTGTTTTTATTTGACATCCTTCATTAGATTTTACTCTCTACCTAGATTTGTATTTGACTTGGCTTGATATAAAATTAAATTATACCAACCACCTTCTCTTTTTACTAGATATAATATTTATAATTAAATGATCTAGGGTTCTCAATTTTCTATGTGTTCACACTCAGAATACAACACATCATGCCAATTTTAGACTCTAGTTCATTATGAATTGGAATAAGTTTCCCACATCTCAATTCCATGCATCAAATTATAATTATGTCTCTTTACTATCTATATCATTTTTTAGACTCAATTTTTAATGCACAAGCTCTTTAATGTAGATTTGATCAGTTAGACTGATCAATCTCATTGTCTATGTCAAGATATATAGCTTATATGCAAGTTTATACATGTTCTTATAACTAATCATTTATCTAGACATGACTTTAAATCTAAACCATTGATCTTACCTTTGGAACCATAATTTAATGGTCTCTATTTAAATAACTAAACTTTAAATAATATCCATTCGATCTCTAGATCCTATCTCCCATGCATCATTTGATCTCCGAAGATGTATGACCTTTACCTTGACCTGGTCATTAAAATTTGACACTTTGATCCAATATTTATACTTATAATATCTTTGGATCATTTTTGCTCATCAATCTTCTCAAACCTACTTGGTCTTTAACTTGCCATTGTGTCGATAAACATCGATCACTTTGTTCCATTTGAGTCCAATCGCTCTATTGGATCTCTCACATCTAAGCTTCTATATGTTATTAGATCTTCAAAGATGCATGATCTTTACTTCTATCTAGTTTTTAAATTTTTATCTCTTTATATAATTTGATTCCATTCACTCTATTGGATGTCCTTTGCGTGATCACCCATACACCATCAAATCTTCTGATAAGATCGATCTTTATATCTATCCAACCCTTGAGGATATAACAATTGACATAAATGTATGACTTATGTACATATTTGTCAATTTTCACTATTAATACATTTGGCATCCTCACATTACTTGTTGACCTTTTGACTAAAACCTACGCCATAGATTAAATATCTAATATATGTGATTATGACACTTATCACTTGTGCATTAACTTAGAGGTTGTTTTGATAGTTTGACTTCATCATGCTCTATTGGATCTCCAATGTTCTATTAAGCATGAATCATTGATCTTCCAAAAAGCTTGAAATTTATCTTATGTATATTTAGCTAAGTATGGGGACCATCTCAGTTATGTTTGGAAGTCTAACTTTGTACCTTCATATCTTATACTCCACTCAACTGCCTAGTCTAAAATTTGGACCATACAAACTAGGCATGAAAGTGAACAAACCCATTGCTCAATTCATTATAAATCCTTCACATGTATGAGATATAATTACATTAATATACTTACTCAAATTATTCTACCATAGAGCTAGCTATGCCCAGAACTTGCCTAGAAGGCCAACTTTGTCCTTACATAACTCTTATCATGCTTAGTCACATGCCCTACGATTTAGTGTATATGATCCTCTTACATAGGGGATTCTATCCATATATCCATTTTCTCCCAAATCCTTCATGCATGTAAGATATGAAATCATAAAAATGCCTTCTCAACTTTTTCTTACAACTTACAAATTTGACTGTTGGAAAACACTATCAAAATGCCTTAGAGCCCTACTTTTCTTAAGAATATCTTTTGTCTCACTATGTCACGTGACCTAAGATTTAACATATATAAACTAGGCACAAAAATAAACATAACCATGTGATCATTTTATCCTAATACCTCTATGTTTAAAAATGATGACTTCATCAATTTTCTCACTTGCATCTATTTAACCCTT
The DNA here is from genome assembly GCA_037957365.1 of Torreya grandis. Classification (NCBI taxonomy): domain Eukaryota; kingdom Viridiplantae; phylum Streptophyta; class Pinopsida; order Cupressales; family Taxaceae; genus Torreya; species Torreya grandis. The sequence continues at coordinate 2,488,862 of JARHVA010000538.1, read as the reverse complement.
TTTTTCAAATTTGGCTAAGTATAGAAACTTAGGGATTTTTGTCTTAGTAGCCAACTTTGCATCCCCATATATTCAACTATGCTTCATCTCATGGCTTCAAATTTGGCACACAACTACTAGGGACTAATATAATCAAAACCATATGACCAAATCCCCCATACACATTCTTATGTGGTAATGGTGATGTCAGCAAAATGCCTTCTCATATTTTTTGTCATAGACCCAAAATGTCTAGATGAATAATATGAAGAACCGGATGAATTCTATTCATGAACACAAGCATTTCAATCATCCTTGACTTCTGATAGAATCATTTACATATCATCTAATCATCATATACAATCCTAAACATCAATGACATGCTCATAATGTCCCTTTTGACATCAATGACAATCATATTTCCATCATCCTCAAAATTTGGTGTAGGTAACTTGTGAGTCATAAGAAATAAACATATGCACAAATAATTTTCTATGAATATGGCCTATTGAACCCAAATAAAAAATATTGTAAATAATGCACCTAGTGTGTTTGGAAAATGTGTGTATGGCCCTATAAAAGTCAAGTCTATTCATGCTTTATGAGTACAATTTTTAATGATACAAAACCTACTCATTAGAATACTTATGGGTTTGAAATGAACCTTCAAAGAAAATATAGACATAAATAAATTATCATATTTATAAATTAAATTAATAAAATAACTAAATCACCTAATTACACAAGTTAAGAACCATATATTTCTCTTAAATATAATGTTATTTATTTTTTTATTTTATATGATTTATTTCTCTAAAAATCAAATTTATATCTACTTACTAAAAAAATTACACTTTCTAATAATATTTAGCATTGAATTAAACATTAGATTTATTATTATAATTTTTTATCTTTGAAAAGTTAATTAATTTTTTTAATAAACATTCTACATTTTAGTTTCATATTGACTTTTGTTTCAAAGATTACTATACTTTCTTTTAAAAAAATTGAAGCAAGCATTTGGGTTTCCTTTATAATTTTTTTTTTTAAAAACTTTAGTTAAGTTTGACTCATTTAATTCAATGGTTCTTTCTCTCTCAAAATTTAATAGATTATATTTCGTAACTTAAAAAAATGTTAGAGGGTGAGTAAAATCAATATAATTAAATGTTACTTTTTATGATTTAAAAAGTTTATTAGAATAAATAAAACCATAATATTTTAGTTTTAGATAATATCATTGTATTTTATGATGTCATTTTTAAAAGTAATTCACTTTACATTTAGGAGACATTCCACAATTTAAAATATCTCTGATGTAACTGTTTATGTAGAAAATTTCACTCATACTACATAAATGAAAATAAATAAAATATAAATAAAATAACCTGGAGGTATTCCACGGTAAGATCAAGTATCATATGTTATGTACATCTTGAATGTCAATTTGTCACTTTCCTCTCATTGATTAACAAATGATATGGAATTTTTTTGGAGGCCTAGTACAAAAAATAGAAATGGGTAGTCTTTGCCCCCCTTTCTGAGATGCAAGAAAAGTTGTAATATACATATCTTAAAATATTACACTCACCATGTGCAAGATAGGAAATAAAATCACTGAGACCGAACATAGTAAAATATCATTATGAAAGCATGTATGTCATAGATAACTAACTATAAATGGCCCTAAGTATAATCTATATAATCCATAGTATAACATGTCCTAATGATCGCAGACGAGAGGGGAGCGTGGATGCGGATGCGGCCCAAACCCTAACCTCTGCGGATGCTTCCCCGCTCCTCCTTCTTTTTGGAGACCAGATCTCTGTCCATGGACAGCGGGATCAACGGTGTTGGGGCACGGCACAGAATGTTTATTTTTATTGTGTAGGTCTATTTTTCTACCTCGGATCTCTGTTGTGTGGCCACCGTGCTAACCATTACCCTGATCTGAGCAGATCAAGGATTTTTTGGAGTAACTTGAATGCCATGGCATTGATTCCTCTGTGTAAAGGGGGAGATCTTTGCAAATTTTTGGGTGGATGGGTTAGGCAGTGGTGGCAACAAGTCTCGGGGTAGTCTTTTTACTAGTGGTGCTATCTAGTTTGGGCAGTATGTTGGAATGCAGTGTTTAAATGCTGAGGTCTTCTAACTGTGTGTTCATTTGGGGGTAACTCTATTCCCTCAGTGGTTTGTGTTCGAGCCATGGCACCCTTTTTGGGGATTGATAGAGAAACCCTAAGCTGTGTGGGAGCCTTGCTCATTAATTTGATGGGTATGGCAGTTCTACCTTCGTCATTTTGGTGCTAAGGTAGGTAGGCAGGCCTTGCTATGGATGCTTTGAAGGTAGCCATTCGTGAGCATGTCCCTTGACTGTGTGTTTAGGGGGGTGCTGGTTTTTAGGTCATATTCCTGGTTTTATTCAGGTTCCAGGTCTTTGTAAAACTTGGGGTGCTTTAACTGGTTTATCTTCAAGGTTTCAGGCCCTTGTAAAACTTGGGTTTGTAACTATTTTTCAGTGTGTTTGCCTTTTTGGCAGTTTGTAATTCTTATCATTTTTTTATTACTTGTACAGGGTTTCGGGGTCCCTTCAAAACCTATTTTTACCTTAATCTAAAACATGTCCTAAATGATCAAGATATAAGCAAAGTAAACATAATAGCAATGAGATGCCCCCATGGATAACATATAAGCAATCTAAACATAATAGTGATATGCCCATCATGACCAAGATATTATAAATTAAGTATTAATATAACATGGCCCAATACAAAAAATATAGTACTAGAAATATCAAAATCAATAAAACACATAAAATATTTCCTCATAGATGCATGATATGAATCAAGGAAACATAGGCAAGGAAGAACATTTGGATGATATTAATCATGACAACTCAAAGAGAATTTGCATGATATAAATCATGTCACCAAACATGTTATGCCATTAGCCTATAGCTTGTATTGAGATATGTATGATTAACTTAGGGCTATCATAGCCTTTAATTAAGTCAAGTGATCATTTATGTAGCTTCATAGTAATAGTTGGCTAATCCTAGGTTGTTTCCAAAGCATAAATACAACATACATAGGATGTAGGGGTTAGTATTTTATCATCATATTGTGAATTTTATTCTTATTTTAAGGTTTTTTATTTTCCCCCTCAAAGTGGATTTAGTCATATGCTTCATTATTCTACTCTTATTTCATACATACTGTGATCTTTTGTTATGATTCTACTTTACTAGTATAGTAATTTCATTACAAGTGGTATTAGATCTTTGATTTTGACAAAAGTGCTATTGAAACCCTAATTTTGAAGAAATCCCTATTTCTCACAAATTGTTACAAATTTTTATATAATACTTTAACTAAAGTTAGAGAATCATTAAATAAATTACAGTAAAAATTTAAGGTTTAGTGATTATTTTTAGTATTATTATGATTTTAGGGTCTTCTTGAATTCATTTTATAGGTTGTAACTTTTAGGATTTATTTAATAGTTTTTGTTTTTTTTTTATTTGAGATTGATGTATGTCTAAAACCATTTGGTCAAAGCTCAATCAAATGTGAAAAATAATTCTATAATATCATACATTTGTATCGTAAGACCATAGACTATAGGCCAAGCAAAAGGTTATAAAAATCCAAGAAAAAATCCTAAAAAATAAGATATGGAGTCAAAATAAGAATTGATGGATCTTCTAGTCTAAGGTTTTCTTTACCAAATAAAAAAATGAGCCAACATGAGTATGGTGTAAAAACATACAGTTTGATATGGCTAATGAATCAAATATGGACCAAATCAATAAAGATTAGATAAGCTCTAAAAGTGACTCAATAAACTAGTTAATGTTCCACTAAATCCACAAAAAAACCAAAATTTGATACTGCTCAAACCAATGGGTGTGGATCTTTTGGTCAAACCAATACAAGACCTAATACAACTCAACCTTTGACTTGAACTAGTTCCCATTTAAGTCTAGGAAATATGATGGAAAAAGTGAAAATGCATAAATTTTATGAGACTGGTCTAGTCATTTGGATCAACCAAAGGGAGAAATTTTTATTAGGTACATCAAATTCCATGTGAATAAAATGTGGTGATGACATATTTATATTTGGAACCTAAACAAAACATCTAGTATCAAGGATTTTATGCTCAAAATAAGAGGAAGGGTATAAGTATCAATTGGTCATTTTTTATTGATGAATTACAGTCCACTATCATAATAATGCGACAAATAATACAGCCAATAAGAAGAGCTACAAAACATAGGGTCTCTCAGGGATAATATTCTATAATTCTAGAATCTATCCTTACAAGTGAAGATATTCAGATGAAAATTATAATGACTTATTTCTTGGTAGGCTCAAAGATCACATCCAACACAAAGTGGGCATGTTTAATCTGAGTTATCTCTAAGGTTATTGTCATGGCACATAGATCAGAGGAGAGGGCACAAGTCACCAAAAGGACACCATTCATAGGTACTCTAGCACAATCATTCCCTTAACCTACTATATTAACTCCTAAACAAATTGAAGAGAAGAAGGAAAAAAGGTTATGTTTTAACAATAATATCAAGTAAAGTCAAGGACATAAGTGTGTGGAAATAAAATCTACATTGAAGGTGTCAATGAAGAAGAAAAGGATGAATAAGTAGTATGGGAGGATGAGGATGAGATAGGGAAGGAATTAGAAGAAACCCAATCAACTATATATTGCTATACACTTTTATATATTAACACTACACAAATCCTCAAGGTGGTGGGTTTTTGGTAAAAATAGAATATGAAAATATTGACTAACTCATGTGGTACTCACAAATTTATCAAAAATAAATTGCCTATGAACTAGCTCTATTTTGTCTATCTAGTTCCATTGTTTCAAGTCATAATTACATATGGTGGCACAATCAGTTGTTTAGATAAATGTCATAGTATTATACTCTCCATGGGAGAATATATGTGAGATATCCCTATGTTTTCTATTTCTATGGGTGGAGCAAACATTATTTTAGGATTATAATGATTAACTACCTTGAGAATAATTAAGATGAATTTATAATAGTTATTCATATGTTTCCATTATAAAGGCAATAAATTTGAATTGTGTGGGTTATATGTAAAGTCCCCACAATTGGTAATTTCTCATCAAATGCATAATAGTCAAAAAATGAGTGAATGGGTTTATGGATCAATGTTTTTCAATAGATGCACCACCACCAAAGGGTTTTACATGAGTAGATCTGCACAATATTGTGAAGAATCACTTAGTAGTTTTTGGTGATATGTCAAAAGAACTTCCCCCCAAAGGGGATTATGATAATGCCATTCAACTAGTGCTAGGGTACCAACCACCTAACATCAAACCTTACATGTACCCATTATTATTTTCTCCAATCCAAAACTTATCATGAGACACCCATGAGATTGGGCATTCCTTGAAAGGGGAAGGTGGGGATAACAAAGGACTTTCATCATTTATTTTAAGATTGATTTGGGACCATCCCAAAGCATGGATGTAGGTATTGGAATTCATAAATGGAGTTTACATAACTAGTCTCCAAGATATGCACTATCACCATCATCATCTATTTTAATATGATGCACTTTGGTCAAAGATGGTTGTGAATATTTGACTGTTGACTTACACTTTCTATACATGAGGGAAAGGGGTATTTCAACTCCAATATATAAACACAAAAGAAAAGGAAGGGTAAGTTAGAAAAAAAATATTTTAGGCTTAAAATGATTTCAATGTGTTAGTCACTAAACCAAGTGACTCTACCATAGTTATACCACTGTAGATTGAGTTCACTAAAGTTTACCTCTAAAAGCATACAGTGGGGAGAGTCTGAGGGAACTAGGAACATGAATTCAATGTGAATTATGACTAATGATGAGTGCTAAGAGTTTGTTGTAAAAAACACATAAACTCTATACAATAATTTATATCTAAGCACATAAATTATTAGCACTACCAAAAAGGAAATGAGAAAACTCACACAGAGACTATAATAGCTAAGCACATCATAACCATGACATACATAAAGTAGTAAAGTGTTAATCCAATTAAAATAACACTAATGATCATTCAAACATGGAGATGAAATAATATTTAAACACATAATATACCATCTTACATAAAAAAGAGGTTGTATTCATTAAAAGAGTAAAAATGTTATTAGAATATTTGATTTGGGCCAATTTCATAGTCTAAAGTGGTGAAGGAAACATAGGTGAAATCCTAGAAATAATCTAACAACACTTTTAAGCTAATTTTGGTCAACCCTATAATAAAATACAAATATTCCTTAAATAGATAAGGATTGAGGATCACCTCCCAAAATCATGTGGATCCTATCCTAGGCCATGATGGCCACTCCTTATAGTTATAACCATATTTTAAAAATTGAACAAAAACAAATCCCCACAAACCCATAAGAAATCTATGGGGGACCACTAATTGACACATATAAGTGGCTAAGAGGGATCAACTCCTAAATTATTCAATTGGGCACTTCAAGATTCCAATATGGCTATCATGAGGTTAAAATCATTGTCTATCTTGGCCAAGTTCATTAGAGGCTCTCTAAATATCACCTCAACCTAAGTTGTCAATCTCTAAGAGATCTAAAAAGTTGATTCCATTGACATTTGGAGTCCAAAAACTTGGTTGATGCTCATAGTGCACTAAGTTGATAAGTCCGACACCACTTAGGCTCATTTTTTGTTTGCCTTGGACACCTTCTTCCTCATAATTTTGTTGAACTAACCTAAGTCGACCACAAATTCCGCTTAGTCAAGTAAGGTGCCATCTGAGTGGAAAAACATAGATATATTGACCTATATAAAGTAGGTCAATATTTTATTATCACCATCTTCCAAGGGTTATATTATAGTGTGGGCTAAGGCTAACCATTACTTTATTGTTACTCTCATGTTCCCAACATAAGTTTAGTACAACCCCAATTCTAAGGTTGGCATAATTTTGAGATCCAAGAACATTCCATTGCTAATGACCACCTATAACTTCTGACTCTTCCCATCAATATTTATAATATTTATTGGGTAGGATTGCATAAACTATATAATTGCATTAGTCTTGGCTTGAGTCTCCACTACTTTATCAAAGATTAATAAAGGTAGTTGGAGTGCAACCTTAACCTACCCAATTTCCTTGACCTAGAACATGTTTTTCACCTCGGCTTCGAGGGTCTAGACTTATATCTACATGTGTTCAAGGAGCTTCTCATACATGTTGTGGGTAGTGCAGAGGATGGATAAGGGGTCTTCATCTATATTCTCCTCTCTAATGGTAGTCTTCACCTTGGTGAATGAAAACAAATCCTATTAGGTTTGCCATATCACTAGGTTCTCCTTTTGGACAAATCTCTGAATAAGCATCCTCTTCATGCTCTTAGAGGCTCTGTCAAAACTCCATTGTACATCTAGGTTACCCTATACATCCATCTATGGGATGTGATACCCCAGGACCATCCTTTAGGTTATGGGTGGTGTAGGAGGTGTGGATAAAATGGTGATGAAGGGCAAAGGATGAAGTGGAGTGGATATGGAGGAATTAAAAGTGAAAGAGGAATTGAGTGAAGGTATAGGATACATGGGATAAAAAGGAGGGATAATGAAAGGAGAGGCCTAGTAGAACATTTGTACCTAGCATTATTCCAGAGCAAGGTTCACTTGAGGTAGAATTACCCCCAAGAATGGGTCATGTAGTAGTAGGAAAGAGATAGGCTGGTTGAAGGTGAATCTTGTAGGGACTTGAGTAAGAGATAGAGGGGTCAAAAGAACTAATCATGGGTGTACTACTACTAGGGACAAAGGAGTTACTAAAACCTATGAAGGAGGTAGAGGGGGATGATGTAGGAGCATCTTCACTTATCTTCATGCTAGACATGGTCAAGTTAAGATTATCCTTCAATAGGCATGGAAAGTTCCAATCATGTTTGAATTCAAATTCAAATATTGTTTCCCTCCAAAATGTTATTTTAAGGAGGATTAAATGTAATTATCAAAAGTGCAAAGTTAAAAAGGTGAAGACAAGGTAAAAGAATCCCCACATTGGAAGCTAATCTTGGCTTGTAAATCAATTAAGGAAAATGGTTGAGATCTTCAACCATAGGATTTTTGTTAGGAAATCTTCTATAATTAGAATGTTGGTTTATAAAATCTTCTTTGTTTGTTTTAGAGCCCAAGATGGGCATATGAGAGAGAGGAGTTTATTACTTAAGAGTTTTATATGTATAATGTTTCAAATCATCTTGTAAGGAGAAGAGGAGAGATAGAGAGGGAGGACATATCATTCAAGGAAAGAGATGTAAGAGAGTTAGAGAGAAAGATAACTAGGAGATCAAAGAATGAAAGAATGTAAGAGTTACGAAGAGAGAAAAGATTTGATGTGAGGACAAGAAGGTATGAAGATTGTCTAATAAGGCCTTTGGTGGTCATTGATCATTGAGAATGAAACATTAAGCCTTTATTTTCTCAGTATACTTGTTTGATAAAGTGAATAAGGATGTTTTATTCCAATGATTATGTTATATAATGATTCAAAGTGTAGAATTCTGGTTTACACAATAACAGACCTGTGTGGGTGTTTATTTTGAGTGTAAGGAGTAATGAATATATATTGGATCAAGAATATCATCTAGTAACTTTAAACATTTCTTAGATAACATTTTAGAGTTTGTGTTCTATGATAAAGAGGTTTTATAATTCTTTAATGTTGTGAGAATGAAGGAATAAGGTATGTGATAGGGTATTCAAAACAAACACATAGTCCACTATTTCAAAGATAGATCCACATGAAAATAATTACATGGGACTATAAAAACATGGGAATAAGTATATAGGATGAGTAAGAGTCTAGGTGAAAATAAATTGGAATTTAGAAACCCTCAGATTCTTTAAGATCACAAAAGTTTGTTCTCAGGCCTGTAGGTGGCAGGGTACAGGCAGAAACAAATAGTTTTTCATTTTTTGTGTAATAAATTGATTAATGAGAAAATATTTTAACATGAATTCATGAATAAATAAGTTATATATACCATTAACACCACTTTATAGGTCTGTTAGATAAATAAATTGTGAAGAAATCCTAGAAAACCTGTTGACTATCATGAATACATAGTGGAAACAAACCAGATTTACCTTGTTAGAATGGATAGATGATTATTATGACTTGGTTGATGAATAATATGGGTGTAAGATGATTATATAGACCTAAATAACTAATTTTTAATCCTTGAAACACTATAAAACACTCAAAATTGAAATAAGTATACTCTCGGCCTGTGTAGACCCTTGAAAGCTCTAAAAGTAGGGTTTAGTTCGAAAAAAATATTCCACTCATGGAATGACCTAAAAATTTGTAATATTTTCCTTATAGATGTTCCCAAACTATTGGAGGTGGTTTCATGTTGGTAATGTACAGGTAAGTATAGAAAAAGCTAATTGAAATCAGGGTCTAGGTACAAAGTATGAGAAAAGATTAGGGTGGTTTGAGAAAAGTGGTTTTGTCTAAAGGAGAGTGATATGAAATGATTTATTAACTTTTAAGGGAATAATGGGTATTTTAAAATGTGTTTTTGTCTATGAATTCTGTACAATGATCAAGACAAGGAGCTTTGCGTAAAAGGAGGGCTAATTAGAGCAGGGCTTATAAAGAGAAGTACAAATCTGTACAAAGGAACCACATCTAATTCTTAGGTATGTTATCTAAGAGATTAATGGGTATCCAAAATTATTATTACATTAATTTTTAATCTGATTTATGGAAATATATGGCCTAAAAATAGAGAAAAAGGGATACAAAGAAGGTGCACAAGCCAACAGGTATCTTGAGAATCTTAAGCCTTCTAACAAAGGAATGAATGACCTCAATAAGTCTGCATAGATGTGTTAATATGTATGAGATGAATCAGATATGTTAGATCAAGGAAAGAAGTTATCTTTCATAAGTGAGGTGTTTATAAGATACATCAAATTTTGGTATCAGAGCTTAAAGCTCTTAAGAATTTGGGAATTGATGGTGATTACTAATGAGTTGTTATAGGATTTAGAAAAAGGATCAATAGGAAAAATGGCCAAAATAATAGGGTAAAAAATACCTAGGTGAGATCCAAAAAATTATCAAAAGACTAGGCAAGGAGAAATGCTTGGGTGAGACAAGTATACCAATAGACTAAAGCTCAGAATAAATAGCTAAGGTGAGGACCTGAAGGGATCAAGAGACCAAGGTGAAAAAAAAACTTGGGTAAAGATATCAGAGATGGAGATATTATTGAGAAGAATGCAGAGTAGTAGAGTACATGAAAATACTAAGGAGAAAGCAAGAATCCAAAAGAAGAGAGTTAGGGCTAGTAATGAAATTGATAAAGAGATTTCTAGTTTGAAGAGAGATTTAGCTAAGTATGTAGATAAATATGAGTCTTAGATGTAGTTGAATAATAAATCATGGGTATGGCCAATAAGGAAGAGGTTGAAGTGGCCAATATTTCTCCTAATGAAGAGGAGAAGAAGGCAAAAGAAGATTGCCAAGAAAAGTGAAGCCCATAGAGGCTTGAATAGTATGGACAAGTTACCAAGTGAGAAAAAATATGAGAAAGATGTGGTGAATAAGGTTCTCATTATGGAGAGCAAGAGAAGAAAAGAAAGATAGGATGAAGTGCCAAGAAGATAACTTGAGAAGGTGAGAGTGTTGGCAAAGAGAACACTCATAGGGACCTTGTGGTCTCTTGTTTTTACATCTAATGTTATCTTTGAATGGATAATTGTAGGTATGAGTAGCCTTATGAAGGCCAAGATAAAGGCCTTGAAGAGTGAGAAGATTGGTGCAAGAGAAGACACCAAGCACACAAGTGGATGTGTAAGAGAGAAAGAAGAGTTTGATGTTGTTGATAAAGAAAAAGAGATGCATTGTTTAATATATGAGGAAGGTATTGAGGACCTTATATGAGCAAGAGAAGAGAATAAATATGAATATAAATTTCATGATGCCATGGAATACCAAGAAGAGACAAGAGAATAACCAAACACAAATGAAGAGAAAGATTAATTCATACTTCAATCTACCAAAGAGGTGAATGAAGTACTAGGACCTAATTTTTATTATTCTTATGACCATGAAGATGTTGATGTATATGTTGGAAAAGGTAAGAGGAAGATGGAGCCCTCACACAAAGTAGTCAATTATAGATACATAATGCTTAATTGGATGATGAAGCACACACCCAAGCAATAAGTAAGCAAGCAGGCAAGTTTACCTATTAAGATTGATTTTCCTCATATTCTTAATATGAATATATGTGTGCAAGAAGATGGAAGGACAAACAAAGTTGATTTATTGGCACAAAATCATGGTTACATATGCTTAAATGGATTGAGAAGTCAAAATACAAGATAAAGGTTCAAGTATGGGTACTTAATAAGACAAAAAGTAAATAATATGTGAGTGTTGAGGAGCTTTAACAAAAGATTCCATGGAAGAGGATGGAAGCTGATCCAAACAGTCAAGAGCATGAGAATACCAAAAAGATGAAAGGTAAGACAATTGTTTGCAATGAATGGGATGATGATGTATTTGAATCATTTAATGATCTCTTTATGGAAAATGAGTAATGTAAGATGTCTATGAGGACTAATATGTAGCAAGGAGAGATTTCCAAATGGATGGATGATGATGAAGAAAGGGGTGAGTATGCAACAAAGCAATGCCTCATTGAAAGCAAATAACAAACAAGATGGTTTCTAGAAGAGATTGAAAAGAGCAAGGATAAAAATGGTAAAGGTGATTTAATTTTTTTTAATAAGTATATTGATGAAGAAGTTGATTTGTATGAATACAAGCTAAGAAAGGATGAAATGAGGTATAAGACAAGTAAAGGACAAGCAGTCCTTAAGGATGATGAGCCCAATTTTGATGAAGAGAGTGGAGAGATATATGATACCTCACTAAATTAGGAATTAAGAATATTGTAATATCTCTTTAGTTCTTCAAGATAGCTACATACAGGCACAAGCCATGATGAGAAAACCATTGGTGAGAGTGAAGCAAATGAAGAACAAATCAAGGTAGCAAGGTAGAACAAGCAAGTGGAGGCAGCCAAGAGACTTCATGGTCTCAATTTTTAGATTATAAGGTGGATTTTGATGTTTTTAATTTAGGCTTTAAAGAGATGGAGATGAATTAAGTTAATATCCCAATGGAAACACTCTTGAACCAAGAAAATCAAGAAGAAGATAACTACATGTATGAGAATGAAGCATGGAAATGGGACATGGCAGATAAAAAGGATATGAGGAGAAGAACATACCAAAAGAGGTAGAAAATAAAGAAAATTAAAGACAAAGACTATTAAAGACAAACACAAGCATTGGCATTGACAACAAGACCTTGGGGTCCAGGCATACAAGTGAAGACTAATGCATGGAGGAAGCATTTCATTTGAACTAGCTTTAAATCCTTTCTGCAAAGAGAGTATGATGCAGGAGCATCTTCACTTATCTTAATTATAGACATGCTCAAGTTAAGATTATTCTTAAATAGGAATGCAAAGTTTCAATCATGTTTGAATTCAAATTCAAATCTTATTTCGCTCCAAAATGTTGTTTTAAGGAGGAGTAAATGTAATTATCAAAAGTGAAAAGTGAAAAAGGTGAAGACAAGGTAAAAGAATCCCCACATTGGAAGCCAATCTTGGATTTTAGATCAATTAAGAAAAATGGTTGATATCTTCAACCATAGGATGTTTGGTAGGAAATATTCTCCAATTAGCATGTTGGTTTAGAAAAAAAAACTTTTTTTATTTTAGAGCCCAAGATGGGTGTAAGAGAGAGAGGAGTTTATTCCTTAAGAGTGTTATATGTATAATGTTTAAAATCATCTTGTAAGAATAAGAGGAGAGTTAGAGAGGGAGGACCTCTCATTCAAGGAAAGAGATGTAAGAGAGTTAGAGAGAAAGACAACTAGGAGATCAAAGAGTGAAAGAATGTAAGAGTCAAGGAGAGAGAGAAGATTTGATGTGAGAACAAGAAGGTATAAAGATTGTCTAATAAGGCCTTTGGTGGCCATTGATCATTGAACATGAAACATTAATCCTATATTATCTAAGTATACTTGTTTGATAAAGTGAATAAGTATGTTCGATTCCCATGATTATGTTATACAATGATTCAAAGTGTAGAATTATAGTTTACATAGCAACATACTTGTGGGTGTGTTTCTTTTGAGTATAAGGAGTAATGAATATGTATTGGCTCAAGAATAACATATAACTACTTTAAAAATTGCTTGGATAACCTTTTAGAGTTTATGTTCTATGATAATTAGGTTTTATAATGCTTGAATGTTGTGAGAATGAAGGAACATGGTCTATGATAGGGTATTCAAAACAAACACACAATCCACTATTTCAAAGATAGATCCACATGTAAATAGTTGCATGGGACTTATAAAAGAATGGGAATAATTATTTAGGATGATTAATAGTCTAGTTGAAAATAAAGTGTTTTGGGTGAATATTTTGTCGACCAGTTAACTGGTGAGCAAAATAGGTCTCTTCACCACAGCATAGGGAGATTGGTCAGCTAGGTGTGTAGGTTTACCACATCAATAGGGGACAAATCTCTCCTCTCATCAAGGGGAGGTTCCCTATAGGTATAAAGGGGGTTATATATATATATATATATATATATATATATATAAGCAAAAAATAACACTCAGGGGTAGAATAAACCATCCACTCTCTTTTTTGAGAGATGATGCTCATAGACAAAGGAGAAATATTGGGTGATTAGTGAAGGTGCTTCTCTTCTTTCAAAAGTAACATTCAACCAAAAGCTAGATCCCTTCCTGGATAGTATAAATCTTGGTGAAATGATAGAAGGTACTTCTCTTCTTTTAGAAGTGCTTGTTCTTGCAAACCACAGGAATCTTTCAAGTAACAAGTGACTGGTAACAGAGTACATAGTGACTAGCAATCTAAGATGTAGCACAAAGTCTCCACCTTGACTACCCAAGAGTGAGATACAAAGAACAATGGGGGCACAAAGTCATCCCAAGGTCCTTTACACAAAAATAAAAAATAAATACACACTGAAGACAACTATGGCAGCACAGAGTCTTAAAGTGGTTAGCTTCAGGACACCTTCCTTATCACTTCCACTAGCTCTGCTTGTTAAATTGCATAAATAAGAATACATTCAGGAAATAGACATAAGAAAAATCTCCTAGAATGACACAAGCTATAACAACACAAAGTCTAAATTTAACTTGCTTTTTAATTCAAACAAAGAAATATGATAAACAATCTGAGCTCAAAGTCTCAGTGATGCCTTTCAATTTGGGCAGAGTTTTGCTTCTGGTAAAGGGAAGATCTCCCTTGAATTGAATGAGAGATTACATTATATAGAGGCTAGAAGAGACTTGGCACTTTGTCCCATGGAGTGACCTATGCTACACTATTAATGCCTTGAATGTACTTTTGATTATGTTAGGGAGGGCCACACTAGAGCAAGGTAGCTACCTTAACTATGGTGTGTTTATTCATCTCTAGTGTCTACTCCTAAGCCTAAATCACTCATTCCATCACCTGCTAGCCATGCAACTATCTACTTAGCCTTTATTCCAAAGGGGACAAATAGGCTACGCTTTCAATGTTTACAGGCCCCAAATATCCACCTAGCAAACTGCTTCACCTACTAGAATTAACTCCCACTGAGTTTCCCTCTTTGTCTCTTCTTTATTTTGGCCCTGGCCTTAGGGTCTTTGAATGCATTTAGGTCCATGTCTTAAGCCTACAAAGATCAACAAACACTTCATTGCAGCAAATTTTATGTTCGCAAGTCTTTCCTCTTTTGAAGGTTAATGGCTAGCCAATCACCCTAAGTTAGATATTTGTGGGCCTAACATTCTACTATGACACATGTGAGGACACATGGTGGCATCCATAGCTTTGATGTTGGTAGAGACTGTGTCTCAGCTTGTGACACTTGGGAGCTTTCACTGCCCTTTGAGGCTCACCACTCCTGAAGTTAACTTGCCCTTCAGGGTCTTAAACAAGGTCCATTTTTGAGTGTCGAGCATCCCCCCGCAAGGATACCTACCCTTCGGGATCATCTGAGTGGCCTTTAGGCTTTGATTCTTTTGAAAGACTGTTGTCTCTTTTATTTCCTTTAGATAATTTGTTCGAAGGAAACCTTTCCTTGGCTCTGTGTCTTTGTGTTTGAGGGTGCTCCGTCTTTGACATGTGGCATGTTCCATTGCATTTAACAAGTGGTATGTGGCATCTTCTGGCAGAATAGGCAAGGACACATGGAAGCATCCATCTAATTCATATGAGCTCTTAGAAACCTTTGAGAGTCTGGTGGAAGAAGACATGCAGTGGCTTCCGCTGAACTCTAGAAACACTCACAAAAATAGTCGAGGCTCATTTTTAGCAATCACGTGGATGATGACACTTGTTGGCTTCCACTGATTCTCATCAAGGACACATGGCATATTTCACTACATTATATTGAAACTTTATGCTGTTGACACTTGGTGCTTTTTGCTTTTGGGCTATTCTTTTGCATGCTCCTTTCCTTGACTAAGGCTACCTTTAAACCTTTAAACTCATAAACTCATTAAACCTATGAAGCAGTTCAAGGTTCAACGGTTTGATCAATTCATTCTTTTGATTTGGCTAAGTCCTTTTGATATCTTTGAACCAAACACGTTGAACTATTTGGATGTTGAACTTGTTAAACTAATAAATGAAAATGGTTCAAGGTTCAATGGTTCAATGGTTCAAGCCTTTGAAACTCATTAAGTGCTCACAGCCGTGGAACCTTTGAAATAGTTGAACTTTAAACCTCTAACAAATGTGCTTCACTTTTGTTGATGACATTGAACCTTTGAACCCATTGAACCAAAATGATTCAAGGTTCAACGGTTCAATGGTTTAATGGTTCAATCCTTGCTTAGATGCTTGCTGATGGACATTTTTGATTGAACCAAGGTGCTGAACCAATCTTGAAAATGACTAAGTGTTGGAAACTGGTTCTTTTGATTAGACTCACCTATAGAAGCCTTTGAACCTTTGAACTTGCTTATCCCTTTACTAAAAAAACTTGAAAAATGAGGAATTTGAAAGCTTAGAACAAATTTTTAGAAGGGAAGAGAGAAATTTTGGTCTGTTCAGGGCCAAAATAGTTCGTAGGTTATCCCAAAAATGAGTGACATTTTTTGGAGACAATAGTTAGCTCCAGTTGGGGAACTACCTTCAGTTGGAAACTTGAAACACAACTAAGGGGAGTAGAAACCAAAATCTCTAGTGCCTTGAATTATGCCATTGGGCTATGGAGTCATGCTACCCAAAAAGAAAGGCTCCAAAAATTGAAAATGAAAAGAACAAAATAAAAACAAAAGACTATACAAATATACATATGTATAGGGGAACTCATCTGATACTTCAAGAGTTAAAGTGCTTCAGATATTGCCCATTGTGAGGTAGAGAAAAGAGAGTGCCATCTTGATACTTCAATAGGAAACTATTTTCACCATTGAGTTGATGAATAGTAAAAGGGACCCTCCACAAGGAATCAAACTTTTCGTGCATCCCCTTTAGTTCTCTTCTCTTGTCCCATAACAGGACTTGATCTCCAATCTGGAAATCATGATTCTTTGCTTTCTAGCTAAAGAGATTCTTCACCAGACCTTGATGGGTGGAAATTCGATCCACCACTGTAGTTCTCTGCTCTTCCAGCTCAGTCAGGCACATGATCCTCTTATCAAGGGTGCTTTCATACATTTGATCTTCAATTGCCTTAGCCAATTTTAGTGCTGGCAATTCCAGGGTGATTGGTATTTTAGTATTGAGTCCATAAAGAAGTTGGAAAGGAGACATACCAATTGCCCTCTTTGGCATAATTATGTCTACCTATAGAGCATCAATCAATGCTTTATGCCATGTCCTTTGGTTGTCATCCACTAGCTTCTTGATGATAGCCACTAGGTTCTTATTGCTTGATTCAGCCTATCCATTCCCTTGTGGAAAGTAATCAGAAGAGTGGGAGAGCCTAATCCCATAGTGGAAATAGAATTGAGTAATCTCTTGAGAAGTGAAACAAACTATATTATCAGTGAAAATCTTGGTTGGGAACCCAAACCTGGATATGATATTTTCTTTCAGGAAATTGCATACTACTTTAGAAGTAACATGTTTGGTTGGAATAGCTTCCACCCATTTGGTGAAGTAGTCTATTGTTGTAAGGACATAATCATGTCTAGCACTTGAAGATGGGTTTACAGCTCCAATAAAATCAATTCCCCATTGCTAGAATGGCTCCTCTATGATCACTAGTTTGAGGGGCAAGGAAGCTAACTTGGGCCTTCCAACAAACTGTTGGCATAGTTCACATCCCTTGACCCACTTGTATGCATCTTGAAAGAGAGTTGGCCAATAGTACTTAGCTCGTAGGATCTTATGGGTAGTCACAGGGGCAAAAAAATGTCTTCCATAGGCTGAATTATGGAGGGAATTTAGAAGTCAGCTTTGTTTT
Source organism: Torreya grandis (assembly GCA_037957365.1). Classification (NCBI taxonomy): domain Eukaryota; kingdom Viridiplantae; phylum Streptophyta; class Pinopsida; order Cupressales; family Taxaceae; genus Torreya; species Torreya grandis. The sequence continues at coordinate 2,471,316 of JARHVA010000538.1, read as the reverse complement.
TCCTTGTCCACATAGTGAAGGAACATTCCATCAAGGCTCCTATTATATAGGCCATTGTCCCAAGGGACAAAATTGGTAGCTTTCAGCTTGATGGTTCTCCTTTCTTTATAAGATAGGTGCACAAGACACTCACCATAAGTAAGGAAATGAGAAAAACTTGAATACCACTCATTCATGGTGGAGACAAAGAAGACTATTGGTGTGTCATCCACTTATGGTTCTTCATGCTCTATTCCTCCTGGCTTGTTATCAAAAATTAGTTGGCATAGCCCCTTTCCATGCACCACCTTTTTGGGCTTGATGACCAGATCAAAATCCTAAATCTTGGTAACCCAATTGCCTCTTTTCATCCCAAACTCCTGCTGAGTTAGTATGGATTTGACCGTGGTATCAAGAACTAGGGTAGTAACTCATGAATTCAAAATGTAGAAGCATAAATGCTTTACTACCTTCACCACTGCATAAGCATGCTTCTCCATATTTGAGTACTTTAGCTCATGAGCTTTGAGAGGATAGCTCATGAAAGAAATGAGAGATTCCATACCTTCTTTATTCTATTGAATTAGAATTGTTGAAAGCATATGTTCTGAAGCATAGCTATAAATGGTGAACTCTTTGTTATAGTCTGGACAAGCTAGAATTGGAGCATGGGTAATGGCAGTCTTGATATCCTCAAATGTTGACTTACCTTCTTCAGTCTAGCTGAAGGTGGCCTTTCCCTTCATCATGTTTACAATGTCGAATTTCATCAGGCTTGAGTGACTTCAAGTCATCATAGGAGTATGCTAGGATGTCCATGTACTGGTTGAGCAAAGTGGTGAACTTGAAATGCTCTTCAGGAGTACAACATTTCTCAATGTTCACCATCTTGGGGTCTTCCTTGGTTCCCATATTTACTTGATCAAACTCCTGAGAGGAGCTTGAATCTGTTTGCTACTATTTGATGAATTTATCATGCTTATCAAATAACTTCTCAAAGGAAACTAGGCCTTTGCGAATCTTATTCCCTTTCAATTACAAGAACTCTTCACCTATGCTTGAACTTGATTTAGGAGCTGATTCACACTTTTGAGGTTCATTGCCTTTGAAATGCAGCCATTCAAAGCTATCCCTTTGCTCCAAGAAGGCAATGATTGGATTGTCATTGTTAAACACTTACCAATGATTGGTATTATCAGGCACACTTGGCCTAAAGACCAGCTCAATGGTGTACCTATCTCCTTTGAAGTCTGGGTGGGGGACTAAGAGAGTAGCTGAAACAACCAGTGCATCAACCCAGTCATTAGATTCTTTGGGAACTGCAGAGATGTTGAAAGCATCAAAGTTTTCAATTTGGTCCCAGACTAGATTATGGTAGTGGTGCAATCTTTCATTTTTGGTTTGATATAGGTTTCTCACCTAACAAACCACCAATTTAGCATCTCCTTTAGCATGAAGGAGTTTGATGCCTTTGTCCCTAGTAGCTTTTAATCCTAGTAACCAAGATTCATACTCAGCTGTGTTATTAGTGTTGCTGAATTACAACTTATAAGATGAAGGAAAAATATCTCCTTGAGGAGATGCTAACATAACCCCAGCTCCTAAACTGGTGGAGGAGTAGCTGCCATCAAATTCAAGAATCCATACCTCATTTGATACTAATTTTCCTTTGGATTCTTCTTCATTTGGAGGCAGAGATACTTCCACACTTGACTTGTGCTCTGCCCATTCTTCTGTTGTTTCAGATGAATGTGTTTCTAGGGTGTCACCTGTAGGATCTTCATCAAATGTCTCATGAAATCCATCCATGGATAGAAAGTAGTTACCCATGCCTGAAGACTCAAATATAATTTGAGCTTTAGGTTCTAAGGTCTGGGTAACCACATATTTTGCTTCTTTCTCAAGGAGTATCCTCTTCATAACACCTTTGACTAGAATCCTCACCTCAGATAAATCAATGCTCAATTCACCACCAACATCCTTGCAAAAATTCCACCCATGAAGGATGCCATATGATGCTAGAACATCAGCTACCAAGACAGTCATCTTGATTCTTTTGTCTGGGAACGCTACAAATGCAAATTGGGTGTCCTTAATTTGTCCCAACAAAGATACTTACTTTTTCTCCATGGAGAAACATCTACCAAATGTCTTGATCAGTGTGAGGCCAAGGGACTTAGGCACTTTATCAGGCATGGCATTATCTAAAGATCCAAAGTTGATGATGCAATTATTTAGTTGATGTCCATTTATCAGTAATGAGACATAAAAAGGTTCAATCCTACCAAAAGTAGCATAAGGGGTACTAACAAGATTGTTCTTAGTAGGTGCATTCCTGGGGGAATCATGTGTCACTTTAGGAACTGCTTGTTCAATAGGGACATTCTAGTTTTTAATATATTGAACCAATTTATCTAATTGCTCAAGATGGGACTGCAAAAATTCAAATTTAGACATTTGAATTCTAGTTTTCTTTGCATGGTCAATGATATCAAATGTTGGAAATGAACTAGGTACAGAGGATGGGAGATCATCCTTTTGAGTTTTGGGAGGGGGAGAACTGGACTATGAATTTGAAGGTGCAAAAATATTTGGGGTACTTACCTTTCTAAAAGTCACTGGGTCCTTTAGCTCGAAAGGAAGAGTGGATTCCTGCTTAGCAATTGAAACTACTAGTTGAGGTCACTCTTCTACTTTTTCTTTATCAACTTGTTGAGATGATTGATTCTTGGACTAGGTGAATACAACATATGACCCCTCAGCTACATTGCCTTCACTTTTGGGTTCATCTTGATAATTTAGGAAACCAATATGGGAGTCACTAGCTAATTTTTCTTCTTCCTTAGTGAAGAGATTAGCGTCATCTTTAGGATTCAACTCAAGCTAGAATGAGAAATTTGATTCAGCTTCAAGATATCCAACTACTGAGTTGTTTAGAGGTGCTTCAAGGGTGAGGTTCCTCTATGGAGGAGGAAGGCAATTTTGCTATCCCTGATTCCTAGCAGCATTGCCTTGGTACGCTTGATTCTAAAATGTCCTCTTGGGCATATCTCTGTATGCAAGAGCAGATGAAATCCCTTGTGCCATTTGCTTTTTGAGAGCTAGCACTTCATTTTCCAGCTTTTTCACCATTGGGTCAGTGGTGGCTGTAGATGAGTATTTAGAAGATGAAGAGGATTTACCTTTATTAGGGTCCCTCCTTATCTTTCCAGCCAAGATAAGGTCATCTTCTACCTCAATAGCCAAGTCCTGAGTAGTAGCAAGGTCTATGTGTCTAGCTATCTCAGCAAGAAACTCACTTTAAGGAGCTATGAGTTGATGAAGAAACACTTGAGATTCTGAGGTGTCGGCTAGGTGACCATGGGAATCCTATGCCTCAGCTTGTTGAACATGGCAATGAAGTCCCTCATAGGTTCATGGGGCTCATTCTTTATCTATGTGAGCTGGACCAGTAAGGCATGTGCATCTTTTATAGGCTTGAAACTAGCTTCAAATTTGTCTTTTAGAGTGTCCCAATTAGTCATTGACTAAGCTTGTAGATGGTAGAACTAGTCTGCAATAGCGCCTTATAGTGTCTCCATGAATAGCCTTATTGCTATGTATTCATATTCCACGCCTATTACACCACAGGCTATGCTAAAGGCAAGGGTATGCTGAAGGCAGTAATATGTTCATCAGGGTGAACTTTCCCATCACCAAAAAATTTGGGGGAATTCTTCCTTGAATTGCGTGGAAGCTCATGTAGAGGTGAAGTTAAATTAAGTGGGCCAAATGAGTTACCCTAGGGGCCTTGAGCCATGGTTTGATTATGTAAAAGTGAGATCACAAATCTAGGTGGAATATGTATGGGTAAAGCTCTACTAGCAGCAAAAAAAGAAGCTCTACCTTGTGTTGGTGACTTGGTACAGCTAGAAGGAAGACTCCTAGTTTGTTGAAGGTGAGCTTGTGGAGGAAACAACTCAAAATTGATCTGCTACACCAACTCAAAAGTAGGATCAACAACACCTTGAGATTTCTAGCTTCTGGTATAACGTGGAGTTATTAGATTACAACTCAAAATTGATCTGCTACACCAACTCAAAAGTAGGATCAACAACACCTTGAGATTTCTAGCTTCTGGTATAACGTGGAGTTATTAGATTATTAAATAAAAATAGGAAAGGACTAGTCTTACTTCAATTTGAAGCTTGAGGATTCAAACTACTTATCCATCCCTAGTGGAGTCACCAAAAACTATTGGGTGAATATTTTGTCGACCAGCTAACTAGTGAGCAAAATAGGTCTCTTCACCACAACACAAGGAGATTGGTCAACCAGGTGTGTATGTTTACCACATCAATAGGGGACAAATCTCTCCTCTCATCAAGGGGAGGTTCCCTATAGGTATAAAGGGGGCTATATGCTATATATATAAGTAGAAGATAACACTCAAGGGTAGAATAAACCATCCATCTCTCTTTTTTTAGAGATGATGCTCATAGCCAAATCAAAAATCTTAGGTGATTGGTGAAGGTGCTTCTCTTATTTCAAAAGTAACATTCAACCAAAAGCCAAATCCCTTCCTGGATAGTAGAAATCTTGGTGAAATGATAAAAGGCACTTCTCTTCTTTCAGAAGTGCTTGTTCTTGCAAACTACAAGAATCTTTCAGGTAATAAGTGATTCATAACAGAGTATAGAGTGACCAACAATATAAGATGTAGCATAAAGTCTCCACCTTGACTACCCAAGAGTGAGGTATGAAGAACAGTGGGGGCACAAAGTCATCCCAAGGTCCTTTAGATAGAAATAAAAAATAAACACACAATAAAGACAACTATGGCAGCACAAAGTCTGAAAGTGTTTGGCTTCAGGACACCATCCTTATCACTTCCACTAGCTCTACTTGTTAAATTGCATAAAAAAGAATACATTCAGGAAATAGACATAAGAACAATCTCCTAGAATGACACAAGCTATAATAGCATAAAGTCTAACAGTAACTTGCTTTTTGATTCAAACAAAGAAATATGATAAATAATTCGAGCTCAAAGTCTCAGTGATGCCTTTCAATTTGGGCAGAGTTTTGCTTTTGGTAAAGGGAAGATCTCCCTTGCATCGAATGAGAGATTAAATTATATAGAGGCCAGAAGAGACTTGGCACTTTGTCCCATGGAGTGACCTATGCTGGACAATTAATGCCTTGGATGCATTTTTGATTCTATTAGGGAGGGTCATGTTGGAGCAGGGCAGATACCTTAACTATGGCATGTTTATTCATCTCTAGTGTCTACTCTCAAGCCTAAATCACTCATTATATCACCTGATAGCTGTGTAACTATCTACTCAGCCTTTATTCTAAAGGGGACAAATAGGCTACACTTTCAATGTTTACAGGACCCAAATATCTACATAGTGAACTACATCACCTACTAGAATTAACTCCTGTTGAGTTTCCCTCTTTGTCTCTTCTTTCTTTTGGCCCTAGCCTTAGGGTCTTTGAATGCATTTGGGTCCACGTTTTAAGCTTGCAAAGATCAACAGACACTTCATTGCAGTAAATTTGATGTTCATGGGTCTTTCCTCTCTTGAATGTTAATGGCTAGCTAATCACCCTAAGTTTGACATTTGCAGGCCTGTCATTCTGCTATGATGTGGGTGAGGACATGTGGTGGCATCCACAGCTTTGAAGTTGGTAGAGACTATGTCTCGACTTGTTACACTTGGCATCTTTCACTGCCCTTTGAGGCTTGGCCCCTCTTGAAGGGAACTTACCCTTTGGGGTCTTGAATAAGGTCCAATTTTGAGTGTCAAGCATCCCCTTGCAAGGGTACCTACCCTCTAGGATCATCCAGGTGGCCTTTGGGCTTTGATTCTTTTGGAAGACTATTGTCTCTTTTATTTCCTTTAGACAAAATGTCTAAAGAAATTCCTTTAGATAATTTGTCTGAAGGAAACCTTTCCTTGGCTCTGTGTCTCTGTGTTTGAGGATGCTTTGTCTTTGACACGTGGCATGTTTCGATGCATTTAATAAGTGGTACATGGTATCTTCTTCTAGAATAGGCTAGGATACATGGATGCATCTACCTAATTCATAAGAGCTCTTAGAAAACTTTGAGAGTCTAGTGGAAGAAGACACGTGGTAGCTTTCGTCGAACTCTAGAAACACTCATAGAAATAGTCAAGGCTCATTTCTAGAAATCACGTGGATGATGACACTTTTCAGCTTCCACCAATTCTCATCAAGGACATGTGGCATCTTCCACTACATTGTATTGAAAACTTTCACTATCAACACTTGGTGCTTTCCACTTTTGAGCTTTTCTTTTGCGTGTTCCTTTCCTTAACTGAGGCTACCTTTGAACCTTTGAACCCATGAACTCATTGAACCTATGAAGTAGTTCAAGGTTCAACGGTTCGGTCAGTTCATTCTTTTGATTTGGCTAAGTCCTTTTGATATCTTTGAACCAAGAACATTGAACTGTTTGGATGTTGAAACCATTGAACTGATGAACCAAAATGGTTCAACGGTTTAAGCCTTTGAAACTCGTTAAGTGCTCGGAGCCATGGAACCTTTGAAATAATTAAACTTTGAACCTCTGACAAATGTGCTTAGCTCTTACTGATGATGTTGAACCTTTGAACCCATTGAACCAAAATGATTCAAGGTTCAATGGTTCAATGGTTCAATCCTTACTTAGATGCTTGCCAATGGACATTTTTTATCAAACCAGGGTGCTAAACCAATCCTAAAAATGACTAAGTGTTGGAAACTAGTTCTTTTGATTGGACTCACCTGCAAAAGCCTTTGAACCTACTAATCCCTTTACTAAAAAAGCTTGAAAAATGAGGAATTTGAAAGCTTAGAACAAATTTTGAGAAGGGAAGAGAGAAATTTTGGTTTGTGTAGGGCCAAAATAGTCTATAGGTTGTCCCAAAAATGAGTGAATTTTTTTGGGGACAACAAAGTGTACTTAAAAAATCCTCAGATGCTTTAAGATCACAAAAGTTTGTTTTCAGGCCTGTAGGTGGCAGGGTACAAGTAGGAACAAGGACTTTTGCATGTTTTGTGTAATACATTTATTGATGAGAAAATATTTTAACATGATTACATGAATAAGGAAGGTATATAGACCATGAACACCACTTTATAGATTTTTTTGATAAATAAAATTGGAAGAAATCTTAGAAACCCTATTGACTGTCATGAATACATAGTGGAAAGAAACCAAATTTACCTTGTTGGAATGGATAGAGGATTAGTATGACTTGGTTTATGAATAATAAAGGTGTAGGATGATTATAAATAAATAAATAGCTCATTTGTAACACTTTAAACACTATAAAACACTCATAGTTGAAATAAGTATACTCTTAGCCTGTGTAGACACTTGAAAGCTACAAAACTAGGGTTTAGCTAGAAAAACAAGAATCCACTGGTGGAATGACCTAAAACTTTGTAATATTTTCCTTAGAGATATTCTTAAACTATTGGAGGTGGTTTCATGTTAGTAATGTATGTGAAAGTATGGAAAAATCTAATCGAAATTAGGTTCTAGGTGCAAATCATGAGAAAAAAATAGGGTAGTATGAGAAAAGTGGTTTTGTCTAAAGGAGAGGGATAAAAAATGATTGATTCACCTATAAGGTCCTAATGGGTATTTAAAAAGGTATTTTTTTGGCTAGGAAGTCTATACAATGATAAATACAAGGAGCTTTACATAAAAGGAGGGTTAATTGGAGCAAGGCTTATAAAGAGAAGTATAGATCCATACAAGGGAACCACATCTTATTCTCAGGTATGTTGTCTAATAGCTTAATGGGTATCAAAAAGTATAATTACATTCATGTTTAAGCTGATCTATGGAAATATATGGCCTAAAAACAAAGAAAAAGGCCTACAAAGAAGGTGCACAAGCTAATAGGTATCTTGAGAATCTTAAGCCTTCTAACAAAGGAATGAATGACCTTAATAGGTCTATATAGATGTGTTAAGATGTATGAGATGAATCAGAGATGTTATATCAAGGAAAGAAGTTATCTTTAATAAATGAGGTTTTTGTAGGATACATCAGGGGATCTAAAGCCCTTTGGGCTAGATCTAGAGTATGGGTCACCTTTTATTTCTTCTTCAGACTCTTTCTTGAGTCTACTTTGGGTATTATGGTAGATGGTCTGACTAGGATGATAGGGGCTTTAGGGGTTGATGGTGGAATACTTGGAGCCACAAAAGAGAGCATCATGCTAATTGAAGTGGGGATTAGGAGGGCCCTTGTTGGAAGTGGTATGTTCTTAGAGGCTATGGCCATGCCTATTACTAGAGGCATACCTAAAGGTGGCACTATGAGGACTTGAGATTATGTAATGGGAGGAGAAAAAGGGAATGAGGAAGTGAATATGCTCAGAGGGACCAATGACAAGGGTATTTGGGTGAAATACAGTGGGGAATTAATGGTAAATAGAAGAGACACCATTTGGGATGGAAAAAAATTAGTGGGTACCTAGATGAGGAGTTGGAATGAGATGAGAGCAAGGAGTGGAAGGAAAATAGGAGGAGATGAAGGAGTGAGTAGGGGAAACTATATGGGTGGCTATTAGGTGCCCCATTTTAGGTTCACTCTAGAGCTATCATCCACATTAAATCTTAGGGGTTATAGAATTGATGGTTGAGTAGGCTATACTTGGGTTTCTTGATGTCATGTAGTATAAGATTGACTCTATCATAGGTTGGTTATTGGCACTATCAAAGGAGGTGGAGGTGGATCTTGAGGAGCATTTAGAGGAGATAGAAGTATATTTGGAGCATGAGGAGCTAGAGTTTCTAGCAAAAATAGAGCTAGAGATGGAGTTGGGGCTTGAGGAGTAGAAGGTGATGAAACTCCCTACAAGATTCTCTAAGAGATGGATAGAGCTATTAGAGGAGGAGAAGGTGATGGAGGAGTTACAAAGGGATCCACTGAGCCTTCTTCCCTTTATTCTTCTTCTTTAATACTATCTAGGATAACACCTCTTAGTCATTAGTGGCATTCAATTAAAGCTCATCATCATCTTCGACTTGATGGCCTTTATTGATGTTGAGTTGAGCTGAGTATTATGTCAAATAGGCTTGAATGGCCCATTTATGGTCCCATTTTTGGATTTTACATTTTTCAAGGGTGAAGTAGTCTCATCCAGATACCATCTTATATATCAAAGGAAAGTTCTTTTATTTGTGGTATTGTATGATGACCAGGAATTATGGGCATGCCTTCTATTGATGTTATACATAAAAACCAAAGATGTAATTCACTAGTTTATAGGTGATCTCATATTATACCAAGTGGTCAAGGACATAATACAATAAGTAGAGGGGGTCTTAAATAAATCTCATGACTCAAATCACCATGTCATATTTGTACAACCAGTAGTCCTTAAACACTATGATGGAGTCTTGGATTACTTTTGAGATTCAAGGCATCAAAGCTTGATTGACTTCCTAGTACACCACTGAGTAGAAGTGGTCATAGATGTCATGGACATGCTAGTGGAACTAGTGTCCATACAACTTATAAAATACCACATGCACATTGGGGCCATCAAGAGACCATGTAGGAAAGACTAAAGATTTGAATAGGAGCATCCCACAAATTACATCTAGCAGGTATCTCATCATGTAAAAGTCACATCCAATTCAGGTATATGTAATGGAATGGATGAATTTGAAGTTGATCAAGCCTCTGATGTTTAGGATGCCTATATACATCAAGATAATATGAATGAGGGGTACCCATATCTCATTGATGTGCTATAAATCTAGGTCCTCAAACAACTAGTTTAGTATGATCATGTCTACTCTGACCTCCTCCTATAAGGTGTGAACCATGTAATCATTGATTTTATCTTTGTTGACCCACTTGGAGTTAGGGTTCTCAAGATAGTTGTGGAGGACATCATATATCTTGTATGTGCTCATCCAAACTTACACTACCACTACATCGAAGGAGAAAGAGAATTTTAGAAGGGAGTAATACTCCTTGAAGGCATTCTTAGATATGTCAATAATCTATTGTCAAGAGTTGGGTGAGAAAACCCAGTAGTTGATAGTGTATTGCATGTAGATGGCCTTGTAGAGGATGTTTCCCAATAGTTTAGTGTATGGAAACACCTTTGGTTTGGATTTGGATCTATAGAGTCTACACTTCTTATAAGACTTAAGGGCATCCTCATACTCAAGCAATTATTCATCTACATCGGTAGAGTCTTTGGGGACCTAATCAATTAATTTAAATATGTCATTATAGTGCTTCTACTTTATTAAACTAGTAGGGAAGGTAGTGTCCCAATACTTATTCTATGGATTTGAAGATGTGCCAACCATTAGAGTAGGATAGAGGGTGAAATTAAGAAGATATAGGCATCAAATTCATAAGATATATGGGATCTATGTAACTTAGAAAGTGAGGAGTATGATATTTCTTCTAAGGCAACAATGGTAGCCATTAATGAGCTTTCCTTAGGCTTTATAAGTGCATGCATACATCATCCTACATTAATGGTGTTTAGAAGATCACTTTTTATGAATTTGAATTTGAGTTTGTGGTAAGATTCCTTCCTTCAATTCTTAACCCAAAATTGAATTTTGAGCCCATGATCCTCTACCACCAATTGGATATGGAAATGAGATGTTTTAAAACTATCTAATCAAGTTCAGCTTCCCATTATATTAATGACCAGTGTGTGGTAGGAATATGGTTACCTCTCTTATAAGATTCTAAACTAACTCCTACCTTTTGACACATGTCATCTTCTCATTGGACCTCCCATTAATGGTTGACACCTATGCATGGTTTTGTACTCTATGTCATTCCTTTAGGCTAGGTGATGTGTCACCTAAGCACACATGGTATATATTGATTGACATTTGAGTCTCATCCATATTTAATTTTGATCTTCTTAGGGTCTTAGGTGGAAACTAGTTTATCTGACTTAGGTTGATGTAGTGCCTTCCCATTTGGTAGGGCTCTACCAGGATCTAACATCTCTGATAGCTTCATAAAGGTACAAAGCTAACAAGATGAAAGATTAGTCTATTATGTATCTATGTCATAAAATAAATGATTATTAGGAATAAATATAAGCTTTTGATAGTGATGGTTATATATATCTAGTTGATTTGTTTGAGCTAGAATGGGACATTGAGTCACTCAAAGATCCAGTCACCAAATGTATCAAGAAGAAAAAGTTGCAAAATATTAAGATTCTAGAAAAGGAAAGATAGAGAATGATATGAGATTGGATTTCTTAAATAAAAATGGCATATCTATCAAAAACCACTCAAAAATTATGTCATGAATATTCTAAGTGAGAAGATTCCCAAATTGACACACATTGGGGACTACTGGACTGCAACAGAAGTCTTGAAAGTCATGCAATTTCTAAGGGGTTATCAAGATGTCTTCCCCACCAAAATTTTAGAAGTCTGAGGGGTAGATTAGTCATTAAGAGAAATGCATATTGAACTAAAAGAGTATGCACAACCTCTCTAAAAGTGACCATATAAGTTGAATCCTAATATGAAACTTAAAGTTAAAGATGAGCTGGATAGGATGCAAGATGAAGGAATAATTTATCTTGCAGAAAATGCAAACTGGATAAGTCCTATGGTAGTCTAACACAATAAAATAGGAAAAATTAGACTATGTGATGACTACCAAATTGTGAATGATTCATGTGTAAATTATCCATTTTCTATCCCCTTTACAAATGAAGTATTAGAGGTAGTCATAAGACATGAGGTGTGTTATTTCATGGATGGGTTTAGTGGATATTATCAGATATTGATCACAGAGGAGGAAAGGGATAAGACTATTTTCAATATTGAGTGGGGATATTTTACATAAAAATTTATGCCTTTTGGGCTCAAGAACTCACCAACTATTTTCTCTAGAGTCATAGTGACTGCATTCAAATATTTCATTCATGACTTTCTATAACTCTACTTGGATTATTTTCTCTTTGTTTACAAATCATTTATCTAAGCTATGATTGATATTAAAATGGTGTAGAGATCTATGTATTGCCTTAAATCTCAATATGTCTCTCTTTTTCACACTTTTTGGGGTTTTATTGGGCCATGTTGTGTGTAGTGAAAGAATTAAAGTGGATCAATCTAAGTTCACAGTTATGGTTAGCATGCCACCACTAGTCAATTCTACTAAAGTGTAATATTTTCTAGGACACACATGATATTATTACAAGTTTATCAAAGGGTATTGTTATCTATCTAGATAACACCTAATAGAGGTCAGATTTTTCAAGTTTGACTCATACCTAGACTAACATGGGAATGATCTAAGGTTGTGGGATGCCTATATCTAGACCAGACCTCTAGGGTTTATATTGAGGCTAGTTTCTTAGATATGATAGTTTGGACCTCTCTTTATAAGAGTTAAACAAGTTGGGGTGATAAGAATAAAGATATTTTCATAAGGTAAAACCTATTTTAACATGTGGTGATGCACTGGATGTTAAAATATATACTCTCAAGATTGATATCATTAGCACACTAATAGAGCACAAATAGAACTAATGCAGTGTCTAGAATGTTTTCCAAGAAATAATGCTTCACCTAGAGGTCAATTTGATGGAATTAAAATGGAGGGTAGTGAATTTAAGGCTTTATTGGAAGTACTTATAGTCAACTATCTACTCTATACCTAAGACATCAACCTTAAGACATGCTAGATGACCTGCAAGAAAAGTTTATTAGCACTTAGGTTGAACTTGGTCCTGCAAAGGGAAGATGAAAATTAATTTTGCATATAAAACAAGTACAAAACACTAAGTATATATTAGTAAAAAACTTCAAAATGCTCTATTCATTATTGGTGCAAAATATAATTTTTGGTAGAGTCTAGGCATACCAGTCTAAGGGATGTTTAACAATATATCAAAGTCTATATTTATAGAAGAAATGGCCTCTAGAGAGAGATATATTTTAGTGCTAAAAGAGGGGATCAATGAGATCAACTCCATTTGAATCAAAATTAAAATTTTCTCTACATTTATGCTCATTCAAGCTTCTTGATTGATCTAGGTCATTCCAATCCATTGCACAGTTACATTATTCTCTCATTGGTGCTCCCTAATAGTTACAATGATAAGATCAAGTTGTTCTGAGATGGGTTCTAGAATTAATGCAATTATAACCATTGGATCAATTTGTTATAGATTTGTCCTAGTGCTAATTTCACTTCATTGGTTTGTTGAGGCATGTAATAGTGGAGAGAAGGATCATTTTCATGCATATGGTTCTGATGATGAAGCCATTAAAGTCTACATGTCTACCTTCATGGAACTATTCAAAATATTGGCTCTAGTTTAAACTGCATTGGACTCAAACTTAGCTCTATGATTTTACTTACTTTGGTCAAAACCTATTCTTTCAAATTCTAATGAGAAAGCTCCCTAGGTTCAACTTTGGCCATTGAAAACTAACTTGACCCAATTAAATAGATCCAAATTTACTTATTGATATTGGATTCATAGATCCCTACTATTAGATCCTTAACCTTTTGACCTCTTATACACCATAGATCTTTTTTTTATGATCAATGATGGCTTTTGATTTCTTACTACCAAAGATCCTTTGACACATTGATTTAAGCTTTCACAATTGGATCGGGGAGTATGAATTAACACATCCTATCATATTTGCCTAGACCCACAATTTAAACTTAAATAACTAGCTCATGATCTTAAAATTGACATCTGCATGCCCATTTGATGTTTACATGAATGTATTTGACATTTTCATGACTGTCTTAGGATTTTTTAACCCTAAAAATTATTTGCCATGTCTTAAATTTAACATTTTCATGCCCATAAATTGATACTCACACAACCATCATTGATGTTTGCATGACCATAAATATTTGAACCCCAATGGATAAATACTGAGATTGAACTTTGACACTTGCATGAATGTCACTCTGTTGAAACAATTTCCTTGAGATAATTTGGCCAATGTAATTAAGTCTTTAGGACTTTTTTCTATGGGCTTTTTATTGTGGAAAAACTATCTAAAAGAACTTGGTCTTTAGGAAAATTGTCTCAGATAATTTCCCAACACAATTATACTTGGCCTTCTACTATGGATAAAATGTCTGAAAGAACTTTCACTTTAGGATTTTTTATTTGGACAAAACATTAAAAACAATTACCAATGCTTATCCAAAAAACCTAAAACAATTAGACTGAAGGAAATATTAGCACTTATCCCAAAATATTAACACTTAGCTAAATAAAAGGGTCTACAAAAATTGAGCTTAGCCAAATAAGATCCTAAAGCATATGCCAAGTAAGGACTAATCCAAATAAAAGGTTTTGCACTTAGCTTTTTTGGCTTATAGGATCTTTTAGACTTGTTGATGAAACTATTGCTTGACTTTTAAATGCTTCGAATGGTACTATGAAAACCTAAGAAAACCTACTTGTTCCTAACCTTGAACTACCTTGATCACCATGAGAAACTTCTTGGATCCTTTACTTTTCTCTATAGATCTATCCCTTAGATATTGACAAAACACACTTTAAGTGAGATTAAAGTGTTTCAAAATATTTGCAATATGCATATGATCCTTAGACCATTCATTACATCTAGAAATATATTCAAGCCTTGCTCCATACTTGATCCTCAAGACATTGTACTACATTCATGTGAGTTTGGTAGGTAGGCCAAAATCGGCCAACATTTTTGGTGACTCACAATGAAGCATGCCTGCTATGCTTGAGAACCTAGACCAATTACCTTATTTTATCTATAGGGTATATAGATTCAAGTATCTCTTTGATAAGTATGACCCTTTCTATAACTTCTATTGAGTGTGAAGCCCTTTGGGGCTATCACATGACCATAGAAATAAATTTTGGTGGCTTAAAGAGATCCAAAGATGTGGGGGGAATAATTTTCATGTTCTCCACATGTGACTAGAATATTCCTTGTATTCCTAATTTTTATGTATTCCATATTTCATGGAGTTTTTTTTTAGATACCTCTTCCCATGTTGACTTCCTTGTTTTGAGGAAGTTAGTTATTTTTGTAAAAGAGAACTCCTTCCTTGTTGAGTGGAGTTGGTTGTGATCATATGCTTTTGGAAAAAATTTCCCTTGGAAGGTGGAGAGATGGAAATTCATAATTCCTCCTTGAGAGAGCTTTTGGATAAGCTTGATGAGTTGGAGGAGGGTTGCCACATGTTGGATAATGCTTATCTTGGATAAGCATTGCGTATTTGATCCTCTTTTAATGGATTTTTTTTCATTTTTATATATATAAAGGGTGTAGTATGGCCTTTAGAGGTTGATGGTTTATTTGTAGGGTGTGGCTTTGAGGATCATAGTCAAAGTGTATGTTTTTTTCAAAGTATATGTGTTAATTACTGGGTGTGGTTTAGCAACTTGGGTGATACAAATTTGTGTAGGTGTAGGTGAAAGTGCAGCTTTTTATGCAGCACTTTCTATAGAAGATTTTTTCTATCTCTATGAGAGTTCATTGTGACCTTGTTTTAGATTACTGATTTATTTGAGAAATTTCATTGGTGGATGTAGCCCATATTGGGTGAACCATGTTAGATCTATGTTATTATTATCTTGTTCTAATTTATGCTTTCATATTAATGGTGAATTAAGGAATGTTTCTATGATGCATTTTATTGCATAGCTTTAGATCTAGTTTATGGTAATAGTAAATATGGATTTAAGTGTTTTATTCCTAACAACTAGTATCAAAACCATTGGTTATGTGTTTCGTTGAAGTGGTAAATAAAAAAAAGGTTATTAGCTTGAGTGGGAGCTATGGGAGAAGAGATTAGATTCAAAGTTAAGAATTTCAATGGTAAGTATTTTGGTTTATGGAAAATGTAGATGGAAGATTACATATATTATAAGGAACTTCAACTCCCCTTGGAGGCAAAAGGAGGACAATTGGTAAGTATGGGTGGTGCAGATTGGTCATTGCTTGATAGAAAGGTATTAGGATCCATATGGTTATGCCTTACATCTTCTATTGCATTTAACATTACAGATCAGATAACTACAAAGAATATCATGGATAAACTTGGGAAGTTTTATGAGAAACCTTCAGCTTCTAATAAAAAATTTCTTATGAAAGGATTGTTTAACATGAAAATGTCTAAGAATGGTTCAATTAATAATCATTTTAATGATTTTAATATGGTTTTAAGTATGCTCACCTTAGTTGGAATTAAGTTTGATGATGAAGTTATATCTTTGTTAATCTTATGTTCTTTGCTTGATAGCTGGGATAGTTTGGTTATGGTTGTAAGTAATGCAATCCCTACCAAGGGAAGCTTAAATTTTGAAGATGTTGTAGGTGAGATCCTTAGTGAGGAGATGCAAAGGAAAATAAATATTGAATCATCTTTAGGTATTTATTTATCTATTGATACTAGAAGGAGGCAAAAGGACAAGAGTATATGCAACCAAGGAAAGTCAAAAAGTAGATCTAAGTCTAGATCTAGATCCAAGATGATATGTTGGCATTGTGGGAAGAGTGGACACTCAAAAAAATATTGTTGGTCACTTCAGGATAAGAATTCCAATAAAGAGGAAATAAATGAGGTAAATGTGACATCACATAAATCATGTCAAGATATGTCAATTCTTTCTATGGATAGTTTTTTTGAGTCTTGGGTATTATATTCAGGGGCTTCTTTTCATGCCACCCCACATAGGCATTATTTTATTGATTATTTTCAAGAGAATATAGGACTATATCTTGGTGATGATAAACCATATGAGATAGTAAGGAAAGGTTGTGTTCAAGTTAAGATGTAGAATGGGAACACATAGATCCTTAATGATGTTTGACATGTGCCTATGTTGAGATGGAATTTGGTTTTAGTGGGGAAATTGGGTAGTGAGGGATGTTTAGTAATGTTTACTATAGATTCTTGGAAAGTAACCAAAGGTGATCTTGTGATCTCAAGAGGTAAGAAAGTTGGTACTTTGTATTTGACTACTAGTGTCAATTATATTGATTTCACTGTTTTAGATGGAGATACAACTATGTGGCACTACAGACTCAATCATATGAACCATAAGGGCATGAAGATCTTAAAAGATAAGTTACTTAGATTAAAAGACATAGATATAGACTTTTATGAAAAATATGTGTATAGGAAATAGAAGCAAGTTAATTTCTTGAAAGTTGGACCTACAAATAAAGATCACAAGTTATATCTTGTACATTCAAATGTATGGGGACTAGCTTATGTATCTTCTATTGGTGGATCTAATTATTATACTAATTTTATAGATGATGTAACTAGAAAATCTTGGGTTTATTGCATTAAAAAGAAATATGATGTATTTGAGACTTTTAAAAATGGAAAGCCTTGGTTGAGAATGAAATAGGTCTCAAGTTAAAATGCCTTAGATTAGATAATGGAGGTGAGTATTGTAGTAATGATTTCTTTGATTATTGTTCTAACAATAGAATCTATAGATAAAGGATGGTTCCAAGAACTCCACATTAGAATGAGGTATCTAAAAGTATGAACGTAAAAATAATGGAACATGTTAAGAGCATGAGGTTACATGCAAGGTTGCATTTATAGTTTTGGGCAAAAGAAGTTAACATGATAGTATATTTGATTAAAAAAGGACATTCTATGCCTTTGGATGGAGGCATTCCATAACAAGCTTGGTCTAGTAAGAATGTTTATTATTTTCTTAGAGTCTTTGGATGTGAAGCATTTTCTCTCATCAAGAAAGAGGATAGGACCAAGATAGAGG
Source organism: Torreya grandis (assembly GCA_037957365.1). NCBI lineage: Eukaryota > Viridiplantae > Streptophyta > Pinopsida > Cupressales > Taxaceae > Torreya > Torreya grandis. Next base: position 2,453,566 of record JARHVA010000538.1, on the reverse strand, counting down.
CTAAATCAGAGAAATGTACATTTTTTGGTTATGGTGTGGATGACTTTGGTTTCTATTTATTGAGAATTAAAGATAGGAAAATATTTTGGTTCAGAGATGTAGTATTTAATGAAAAATTCATGCATAAGGATCAATTTTAGGAATAGGATCAAGAACAGAAAGAGTACATAGTATTAGATGATATTGCAGATGGAAAAGTATCTAAGGATTTAGTTTAGGAAGCTTCTACACAAAGACCCCAAACTCTTATGGTAAGAAGTTCTTCTAGGGTAATAAGAGCACTTGAAATTTTTTCTCCTTCTTTGAATTATTTATTACTTGTTAACAATAGAGAGCCAGAGTGTTATGAGGAAACAATGTAGGTAGATACCAAGTTGAGATGGGAGCAAGCCATGGATGAAGAGCATAGATCTCTCATGGAGAACCAAACATGGGATGTGGTTAGTCTACCCAAGGGCAAGAGTGAATTTCCAAATAAGTGGATCTTCAAAATCAAAGAAGAGGATGAAGGGAGAAAATAGTATAAGCCCAGGATGGTGGTCAAGGGGTTTTCACAAAAATTAGGTATTGATTTTGATGAGATTTTCTCTCGTATTGTAAAAATGACTTCTATTAAGAATGTTCTTGGTTTAGTTGTAGTTGAGGGTTTACACTTAGAATAGTTAGATGTAAAAAATGCTTTTCTTCATGGTGATTTAGATGAAGAGTTGTATATGAATCAGCCATAGAGTTAAGAGGTTAAAGGGAAGGAGAAATCTGTGTAGATTAAAGAAGAGCTTGTATGGCCTAAAACAAGATCCATGATAATGTTACAAGAAATTTGATTGTTTTATGTTGGAAAAAGAATATCAAAGGTGTCATTCTGACCACTACGTGTATATGAAATATTTTGATGATGGTTCCTTTATTATATTATTCTTGTATGTCGATGACATGTTAGTTGTAGGAAATAAAATACAACATATTCATATGCTCAAGAAAAAGCTTAGTAACTCCTTTTTTATGAAGGATTTTGGTGATACAAATTAAATCCTTGGCATGAGTATTTATCATGATAGGAAGGAGAGGAAGTTGATCTTATCCCAATTAGAGTATGTGAAGAAATTCTTGGAAAGATTTAGCATGTTGGATTCTAAATCTGTTGGTACTCCTTTGGCAAACCACTGTAGATTATCAAAGGAGTAGTGTCCCAAGACAAAAGCTAAAAATCTTAAGATGTCCAAGGTACTTTACTCATCAGTATTTGGTATCTTGATGTATTCCATGGTTTGTACTAGGCTAGATATTGCCCAAGTAGTGGGAGTTTTGAGTAGGTATATGAGTGATCCAAGTTATGATCATTGGTAGGTAGTGACATGGATTATTTGGTATTTGAGAGGAACCACTTATTTTTCATTATGTTATGGTGGATCAGATACCATTTTTTGTGGTTATGTGGACATAGATATGGTAGGTGATATTGATAGTAGGAAAAGTATGATAGGATATATATTTACTATTAGAGATACAATAGTTAGTTGGATTTATAGGATACCAAAGGTTGTGGATTTATCAACCATAGAGGTAGAGTATGTTGCTACAATGGAGGATAACAAGTAGATGATTTGGTTATAAGAGTTATTTTGAGATTTGGGGAATGAGCAAGATGTTAAGAGACTACATAGTGATAGTCAGAGTGTTATTCATTTGGCAAAGAACTTTGATTTCCACTTGAGGATGAAACACATTCAATTACATTATGACTTCATCAAGATAGATTTGGGGGAGAATTTGGTGAATATGGAGAAGATTCATACTATCCAGAATCTTGTGGATATGATGACCAAGGTGGTCAAATTAGATAATTTGAGATTGTTCAGATTTATATCACATGACCATAGGAATAAATTCTGGGGGCCTAAAGAGATCCAAAGATGTGGGGGGCATAATTTTCATGTTCTCCACATGTGAGTGGAATATTCCTTATATTCCTAATTTCTATGTATTCCATATTTCATGGAGTTAGTTGTTAGATGCCTTTTCACATGTTGACTTCTTTGTTTTGAGGAAACTAGTTATTTTTTGGAAAAGGGAACTCTTTCCTTATTAAGTGGAGTTGGTTATGATCACATGCTTCTGGGAAAATGTGCCATTAGAAGGTGGAGAGATGGAAACAGAGAATTCCTCCTTGGGAGAGCTTTTGGATAAGCTTGATGAGTTGGAGGAGGGTTGTCACATGTTGGATAATTCTTTATCATGGATAAGAATTGCATATTTTCTCCTCTTTTTATGTATTCTCTTCATTTTTATACATATAAAAGGTGTGGTGTGGCATTTAGAGGTTGATGGTTTATTTGCAGGGTGTGGCTTTGAGGATTAGAGTCAAAGTTTAGGTGTTTTTCAAAGGGTAGATGTTCATTATAGGGTGTGGTTTATCAACTTGTGATATACAACTTTGTGTAGGTGTAGGTGAAAGTGCAGATTTTTGTGCAAAACTTTTTACAAGAGATTTTTTCTATCTCTATGAGAGTTCATTGTAATCTTTTTTTAGATTACTAATTTATTTGAGAACTTTAATTTGTGGATATGGCCCACATTGGGTGAACCATGTTAGATCTATGTTATCTATGTTATTATTATCTTGATTTCATTTATGCTTTCATATTAATGGTGAATTAAGGAATTTTTCAATGATGCATTTTACTGCATAAATTTAGATCTGGTTTATGGTTATAGTAGATCTAGATTTAAATGTTTTATTCCTAAAAACTTCCTCTTGAAACAAAATGACAAATAACAACAATAAAAGTAAAGGCAAGTGCACGTGGTCACTTGTAGAAAAGAAAGAAAAACTAACCTACTAAACAAATGTGCACCAAGGCACTTAGAAAAAATCATGAAAATTATTCCTATATGTATAACGCTGAAATTTACAAGTATTTTCCACCTCGGTCAAATGGGAAACTATTTTTTTCACCTTGGAACTTTGAAGCATACTTACATTTTTTATAGCTCTCTTTTATAGCTAAGAGCAATTGGATGCTCATGTCTTCTTAGAGAAGTAAATGGTTCCTCTACTACCCATTTCAGGTGCATAAATTATAGAGATGAGTCCAAGACCCAATCATGCTCATTCCAAATTTGTGGACTTTTTAGGAATAGTTTCAATTCTTTTTTATTTATGAACTACTAATCATGAGCATATAGACTAACTTGATGTGTCTCCTTTGACATATCTACAAGGCTAACCTCTAAGTGAGATGGATTTGATCTTGTGAATTCCTGAGGCCATTTTAACTCATTCTCAACTTCCAAAATTAGAGAGATGTCTGAATTCAAAGGGAAAAGTTGATAACCATGTCTGAAAATTTCAAACATGTCATCTTCTAGGAGGACAACTACTTCTTGCTTTATGGTAACACTCATCTTATCTTGCAATGGACTATATTCAAGTAAATAATATATGAATGAAATATATCAAACAAATTTGAAGATTTTTTCTCATGAATCTGCATTTCAATTAGAGTTTCTTCAATTTGAATATCAAAAACAAGTATGTCAATTCCTTAACCATAATCATGAGGTTGCAAGTATTCTTTTGATATCTTAGATTGGTCAATTGAATTTGCTTCATCTTAACATCAAGCTAATGACTGAGCATGATCTCAATTTCATCTTATTATTCTAGGACATTTTCTCTTGTTCATTAGCAACCCCTTCTTCATGTTCTTGTTCTTGTACTTGTATCTCAACATCTACCTCTACCTTTTATTTCATTTATTCCATCTCTGCATCATCATGGAAGACTAAAACATGTTTGGCTTTAATAAGAGGTGTCTTAATCATGATTTATTCTTCTTGGTCACTCAATTCACCTTCATTTTCTATTTCCTTAGCTGTATATTCTTGAATTTCCTCATAAAGGAGAGGCTCTTTCTCAAAGAGTGGCATAGTAGACCCTTGAAAATATTCAATAAGATGAGAGAATTCCAAAGAATTTACCATAGATATTTGATATTTCTCATGGGTCTTCTCTTCTTGGATCACCTTCACCTCCTCTCTTGGTTGTATTGCTCCTTAAATGGCTTTCCATGAAGGAAAGGTTCTAGGCTTTTGAGGGGAAAGGAGTGGAGGCTAGATGATCTCCTACTTGATCTTGACTTTAACATCTTGGCTTATACATGATTGTTATTTCTTTTTCATTTCTTATTGAATCTAATCCCACGTCATAAACATAGGTTTAAAAACCTTTATTTTTATACTTTTTCTTGTTATGGGTGGGAAAGAAGAAATTTGCTACTGTGTTGCCCTTACAACTGCTATTGAATACTACAGATGTTGATTTGTAAACTCAATTTGCTTGGCTAAATTAGCCTCAAAATCATGGACCAATTGGTTAGAGATGTCTCCCTACAAAACTAAATATGAAGTCTCCCATATGATCTAATGAGAAATAGGGAGATTATTCTCCTTGAAACATGAATGTTCAACCTTCTGAGGCCTCTCTTAGATAGACTTCTAGGTAGAAAAGTTAGGCAAGGTTTTAATGGAATTTTGAGGGCTATGGTAAACATTGGTTTGACATTCATGAAGGGAAAAGGGAAGATATATGGAAACATGATGATGATTATGATGACTCTAGGGTTCCTCATAAACTACTAGCCTCTCTTCAATGCGTACTATTAGACCACTTATGCCTAGAATATTAGCACTAGAATTTGAGTGGCCTTGCCTTATAAAGGATACCCCCATATATTTAGCCTAATATAATTAGACCTCATGTTCTAAATTTCATTCTTGAAAATCTCTTGTCCATATCCCTTTTGGGTATCTATGCTTATCATTTCTCTTTCATAGCCAAGCAGGGTTTTCTTGAAACTATAGATGGATTGATTGGGATGATCAAGAAGATAAGAAGATTCATGAGGGTTATAATAGGATTGGTATGATTCACCATACTAATGGTAAGGCTCATCATGGATTTGATATAACTCTTGGTAAGAATGATTAGGCTCATATGGATCATGAGGATCATATTGGAACTATTAAGGAGTATAACATGGGTTATAATAAGGTTGATAAGGAGGTTCATGATAGGGATATTCATCGTATCTATTCATATCAACCTCATATGTCAGATGAGATGTAGCGACTGATTAAAATCTTTAATGAGACATACATAGGTTGATTAAAACTATAATATTTGATTTGGAGTCATCATTGGTGTTAAATTTCTTGCTTCTAAAATATGATTAGAGGAAAGACACACCAAAAATATTTCCACTCTCTTGGACCTTGGTCTCACTAGGCATACCATAACTATTAGATATCTAGATATCACCTAATAGAGGTTAAATTATTCAAGTTTGACTCATACCTAGACTAACATGGGAATAATTTAATTTTATGGGATGCATATATCTAAACTAGACCTCTTGGGTTTTTAATGAGGCTAGTTCCTCAAATATGATAGTTTGGACCTCTCTTTCTAAGACCTAAATAAGTTAGGGTGAAAATATTCAAGATATTTACATAAGGTAAAACCTATTCTAACATGTGGTGATGCATTGAATTTTCAAAGATATACTCTCAAGATTGAACTCATTAGCACACTAATAGACTATGAGTAGAACTAATGCAGTGTCTAAAATGGTTTCTAAGCACTAATGCTTCACCTAGAGGTTAATTTGATAGAATTATATTGGAGGGTAATGAAGGCAAGGCTTGATTGGAATCACTTATAGTCAACTATCCACTCTATACCTAAAACATCAACCTTAAGACATGCTAGATGACCTACAAAAAAACTTTATTAGAACTTAGGTTGAACTTAGACCTACAAAGGGAAGATGACAACCACTTTTGCATATAGAACAAATACAAATCACTAATAATAGATTAGTAAATAATTAAAAAATGCTCTATTCATTACTCCAAGAGGTGTAACATATAATTTCTAGTAGATTCTAGTCATGCCAACCTGAGGGATGTTTAAAAATAGCTTAAAAGCTATATTTATAGAATAAAGGGTCATTAGAAAGAGATATTTTGGCACTAAAATAGGGGATCAATGAGCTCAACTCCATTTTAAGTTTAGTTACAACTGTCTCTACATTTTTGATCATTCAAGCTTCCTAATTGATCTAGGTCACTTCAGTCCATTGCATATTTATATTATTCCCTCATTGGTGCTCCCTGATGGTTGTAATGGTAGGATCAAGTTATTCTATTTGGGTTCTAGATCAATGTAGTTATAACCATCAAATCATTCTATTAGAGTTTTTCCTAGTGCTAACTTATCTTCACTATCTCATCGAGGTATGCAAGAGTGGAGAGAAAGGTCATTTTCATGTTGATAGTTTTGACAATGAATTCATTGAAGTCTACGTGTCTGTGTTCATGGCATTCTTCAAAATGTTATCTTTGGTTTAAACTAGATCATACTCAAAATTAGCTCCATGATTTTACTGCTCCTTTGAATTCTAATGGGAAAGTTCCCTGGGTTTGACTTTAGCCATTGAAAACCAACTCAAACCAATTTAATAGCTCTAAATTACCTTTTTCTTATTACCTTTCTAGATCCTACTATCATATCCTTAACCTTTTTACCTCCTACACACCATAGATATTTATTGTACAAATGAATATGGGCCTTTGATTTCCTTCTACCAAATATCTTTTGACACATTAACTCAAGCTAACACTATTGGATCAGGATGTATAAATGAACACAAACCATCAAATTTTCCTGGACCCACCATTTGAACTTAAATGGTTATATCACGAGCATAAAATTGACATTCACATTCCCTATTTAATGTCTACATAAATCTATTTGATGTCTACATGACCATCTTAGGTTTTTTTAACCCCAATAGTTATTTGTCATGTTTTAAACTTGATGTTTGTGTGCCCATCAATTGACATTTGTGAAACCATCATTAACATCTGCATGAACATCAATTATGAACCCTAATGGATAACTTCTAAGCTTTAACTTTGACACTTTTGTGAATGTCACTCAGCTATAGCAATTTCCTCAAGACAATTTGGTTAATGTAATTATGTCTTCAGGACTTTTTTCTATGGGTTTTTTGTTGTAGATAAAATGTCCAAAAGAACTTAGTCTTCGAGAAAATTTTCCTAGACAATTTTCCTAACACAATTCTACTTGGCCTTTTACTATAGATAGAATATCTTAAATAACTTACACTTTAGGATTTTTTCTTTAGTCAAAATGTCTAAAATAATTCCCAACAGTTAGCCAAAAAACTTGAAACCATTAGCCAAAAGGAAATATTAGCAATTAGCCCAAAATATTAACACAACCAAATAAAAAGGTCCAAAATAATTGAACTTAGCTAAATAAGAGCCCAAAGTAATATGCCAAGTAAGGAATTAGCCAAATAAAGGGTTTTACACTTAGATTTTTTGGCCTCTAGACTCTTCTAGACTTGTTCATGAAACTGTTGCTTGACTTTTGAATGCTCCGAATGGTACTATGAAAACCTGAGCAAACCTATTTTTTCTTGACCTAAACTATCTTGATCACCATGAGAAACTACTCAGATCTTTTATCTCTATATATTTGTCCCTTAGATATTGATAAAATACACTTTAAGCAAGCTTAAAGTGTTTTAAAAGCTTTGCAGTCTACATGTGATCCTTGGACCACTCATTCCATCTATAAATATGTTCAATCTTTGCTTCTTACTTGATCCTCAGTACATTGTACTACATTTAGGCGAGTTTGGTATGTGGGAAAAATTAGCCAATAAGTTCACAACTATTTCTTCTCTTCATGAATATTTATTGTGAAAAGGTACAAACTTTCTATGGATATTTTAATGTCAAGTGACATTTATAGATCTCAAATAAAGATTGGTCACTACACCAACATTAGTTTTTATAGATTGTAACAAGCCATTATATGTGCATGTTGATGCCTTAGGTATCATAGTCAAGGTTGTTCTTGCCCAACCAAGATATGGTGGATTGGATCACCCTATCCATTTTGTAAGTAGAAAGTTATCGACTATTAAAAATAATAATATGATAATTGAAAGAGAAGAATTGAAGATAGTGTTCACACTTTAGGAGTTTAGGCACTATCTTTATACAACCCCATTTGAAGTCTTTACATATCACTAAGCTTTATGATTCCTAGTTAATAAGTCAATGCTAGGAAGATAAATTTATTGATGGTTAATGTTGTTTCAAGAGTTCTAATTCAGAATTAATGTCAAGATGAGAAGAGAAAATGTAGGTCCATATCATTTTAGTTAAATTACAAACAAAGAAGATCTAAAAGAACTATAGGAGGATTTTCCAAATGCTCATTCATTTTATGTATCTATGATACCTAAATGTTTTGAAGATATTACCAATTTTTTGAAATAAGGAGTTCTTCATGCACACTATCAGGAACAAGACAAGTATTTCATGAATAGTGACTTACGATACAACATCATAAATGGGTTTTTGTATCCTTTAGGGAAGGATGAAGTTCTATGTAGGGTGTTTTTAAAACATGAATTCCCTCATTTGTTACGTGAAGCACATTAGTGGGTCACAGGAGGCCATTTCATAGGGGAAGCCACTATGAAAAAAACTTTTATAGAATGGGATTTGGTGGCTAAATTTATTTCAACTTGTGCACAAAGTAGCTCAAAACTATGATTTATGCCAATGAATAGGAAATTCCAATTAGAGGGATGAAATTCCTTTGCATCCCTTACTTCTAAAATAACCTTTTGAATAATGGGGCATTGGTTTTATGGGTCCTATTAATCCTCCAAGTAAGTGAAACTAGGATAGATATATTATTACTGTAACTAATTATTTTACTAAATGGGTGAAAGTTTTTGTGCCACCCAATTATAGTGCTAAGGATGTTATGTAATTCCTATATGAAAACATTATCACATGATTTTTCTATCCCATTAAGATGGTAAGTGATCAATGAACACATTTTTTAAATAACACTATAAAAACACTCAATAAGAATTTATGATTTTGCATCATAAGATCACTACATACCATCCTTAGGATAATGGATAGGCTGAAGATTCTAATGAAATATTGGGTAAAATGATAATCAAAATCTACTATGTGAAAATGGATGATTGGGAGAATTATATTCCTAGAATCTTATGGGCTTATAGAACACACTAGAATTGTGCTACATGTTTTACTCCATTTTAGTTAGTTAATGGGCTGGAAGCAGTCATGCCCATATAGTACTTAGTACTAAGCCTTTGAATTTCACCAACTTGGTGATCATGAATCTCTCACAAATAAAATTTTGTCTCTAGATTAAATGGATGAATATAGGTGTAGAGTATATTGGACACCAAAAAAGTTAGAAATCTTAGCATGAGAAAAACATGAGATGTAAGGAATTTTAGGAGGAACAACCAATATTATTGTATGTCAATCAGTTTAGAGCATTCCTAGGAAAATTGAATATCATATGAAAAGGACCTATATCATACATGAGATATCACATCAAGGAACATGTTTTATGGAGCCTATTTCTAAGTTACAATGTACTTTAAATACTATACATTTAAAATGTACTGTACACCCTATATGTATTCTAATAGGTAATTTTTGTCAGGATGCATTAATTCTCTCCATTGACAATATTGTTAAGTCTTGTTTTTTAAATTCAGGGGCTTCTTTTCATGCTACACCATAAAGACATTATTTTATTGATTATGTTCAAGGGGATTTTGGACATGTTTACCTTGGTGATGATGATCCTTGTAGCATAGTAGAAAAAGGAAGCATTCAGATCAAGATGCATAATGAGAAAACTTGGTTACTGAAGGATGTCAAGCATGTTCCTAAGTTGAGATAAAATTTGGTATCTATAGGATAGCTAGGTAGTGAAGGTTGTATGGTGACATTTACAACAAATTCTTGGAAGGTGACCAAGGGTGATCTTGTGGTAGTAAGAGATAAGAAGGTTGGTACCCTGTATTTATCAAGTAGTGTTGATTATTTTAATTTTATTTTTATAGATGCAGATGCAACTTTGTGGCATAAAAGGCTTGGTCACATGAGCCAAAAGGGTATAAAAATTTTGAAGGATCAGTTGCCTAGATTGAAAGGGTTTGATTTAGATTTTTGTGAAGATTATGTGTATGGAAAATAGAAAAGGGTAAATTTTCTCAAGGTTGGACCTACAAAGAAGGAGAATAAGTTGGAGCTAGTTCATTCAGATGTATGAGGGAAAGCTCATGTATCTTATATTGGTGGGTCATCTTATTATGTCACTTTTATTGATGGTGCAACTAAGAAAGTTTGGGTGTATGGAATTGGGAGAAATTTTGATTTGTTTGATATATTTAAAATATGGAAAGCCTTTATTGTGAATGAAACAGGTCTCAAGTTAAAATGTCTTAGGTCAGATAATGGTGGGGACTATTATAGCAATGAATTTTTAGATTACTATTCAAAGAATGGAATTTGTAGAATGGGGATGGCTCCAATAACTCCATAATATAATGGAGTGTTAGAAAGGATGAACAAGACTATTATGGATCATGATAGGATCATGAGGTTACATGAAGGACTACCTTTACAATTTTGGGTACAAGCAGTGAATATGGTAGTATATTTGATAAATATAAGTCCTTCATATGATTTGGATGGAGGCATACCTGAGGAATCTTAGTCTGGTAAGAAGGTTGATTATTCATTTTTTAGAATATTTGGCTATGAAGCCTCCATTCATATTGATAAGGGTGATAAGACCAAGTTAGAGGCTAATTCTAAAAAACACACCTTAATTGGTTATGGTGAGGATGACTTTGTTTTTCATATTTGGAATCTTAAGGACAAGAAAATATTTTAGTCTAGGGATGTTATATATAATGAAAAAGTCATGTATAAACAATAGTTGCAAGATCAAAAGAGGATTCTAGAAAAGAGTACATAGTATTGGAGGACATTATAGATGATAAAGTGTCTAAGCAACTAGTTTGGGCATCTTCTCCAAAAGAACCCTAAACTCCTATGGTGAGAAGGTCTTCTAGGGTAAGAAGGGAACCTAAATGTTTTTCTCCATCTCTTAATTATTTATTACTCACTAAAATGGAGATCTAGAGTGATTTGAAGAAGTAATGTAGGTAGATGTCAGGAAGAAGTGGGAGCAAGCTATGGATGACGAATATCAGTCTCTCATAAAAAATCAAACTTGAGATTTGAAAAATCTACCTGAAGGTAAGAGAGAATTGTAAAACAAGTGCATGTATATAAGTAAAAAGGATGATGGAGGCAAGAAAAGGTACAAGGACTAATTGGTGGTAAAGGGGTTTGTACAGAAGAAGGGAATTGATTTTGATGAGATTTTTTCCCCAGTGGTAAAGATGACTTCTATTAGGACTATTCTTGGGATAGTGATAGTGGAAGACTTGCACTTAGAGCAGTTAGATGTGAATATTTTGTTCCTTCATGGTGATTTTGAGGACTTTTATATGGAGAAGCCATAGGGAGATGAGGTCACATTAAATAAGAATATGGTGTGCAAACTGAAGAGCTTGCATGGCTTGAAACAAGCTTTGTGATAGTGGTACAAGAAATTTGATAATTTTATGGAGTAAGGAAATTCTAGGTGTTATTTAGACCATTGAATATATATCAAGAAGTTTGATGATGTTGATTACTTAATCCTTTATCTATATTTGGATGACATGTTGGTTATAGGTAAGAACATGTAGGAAATAAATGTACTCAAGGAACAACTTAGTAATTAATTTGCTATGAAGAATTTGGGAGTAGAAAAATAAATCCTTGGTATGAGAATACCTCAGGATAGGAAGAAATGAAAGCTGAATTTATCCTAAGAAGAGTACATTAAAAAGGTCTTGGAAAGGTTTGGTATGTAGAATGCTAAAATGATTGGGACTCTTTTGGTAAGCCATTTCAAGTTATCAAAAGAGCAATGTCCAAAGATAGAAGAGGAGAGAATTTAGATGCCACATCTACCTTACTCATCAGTTGTTGGTATCTTGATGCATGCCATGGTGTGTATTAGGCCATATATTACCAATGTAGTGGGAACAATAAGTAGGTACATGTGTGATCTAGGTAGAGAACACTGGAAGGTAGTGAAGTGGATCCTTCAGTATTTAAGAAGGACCATGGAGATAGTTTTAAGCTATGGTGGATTAGACATCACTTTGCATGGTTATGTAGATTTGAACATGGTTGGATATTTAGACAATAGGAGGAGTACAATAGGATATGTATTTACTATAGGTGAAATAGTAATGAACTATATCTCACAACTATAAAAACTTGTGGCTTTATCAACCACAAAGGTTGAGTATGTTGTTGCTTTAGAGGTAAGCAAAGAAATGATTTGGCTATAGAAGTTGCTTGAAGAGTTAGAGCATAAGTAGGAGGAAGGGAAGTTATATAGTGATAGTAGCTATACATCTAGAAAAGAACTCTATTTTCCACTCTAGGATGAAGCATATATAGTTGAGTACCATTTCATTAGGATAACTTTGGGGGAAGATAAGTTGAAGATGGAGAAGATTAATACTATTAAAAATCATGAAAACATGATGACCAAGGTGTTCAAAAGGGAGACACTGAAGCTATGTTCAATTTTGGTTAGCCTTCATAGATGATAGTGAAGGGTTTAGAAGCCTACTCAGATGAATTTAGTCTCCAAGTGGGAGATTATTGTGTTGTGGAGCATGTTTCTAAATTATAATGTATTTCAAATATTGTACATTTAAAATATACTATACACTCTATATGTATTCTCATCAGGGTTTGGGGGTGGTAGCCCCCAAAAAGTGGGGGTTTGGGGGGTGGCAGCCCCCAAATAGGTGTTTAGGGGTGCCAGCCCCTAACAAATAGGGGTTTATGGGTGGTAGCCCCTAAAAAAATTTCTAGACCCCTTTTAATGAGAAACCATTTTGGATTGACTTTGTCCATGGTTTTGGTACCCATTGTTTTGTAATACCACTTTGTTGATGTATTATGTATAGATGTATATTTCATATGAAATACATTATGAAAACAAGGGTTTGAGAAGGAAGAACAAAGTGTTTGAATTTAGGTGCAAATTAAGGAGGGTTTGTTGAGCATAGATTTAACCATTATTTGTGCATTGTAATTATGAGAAGATAGATCTAAGATTGGATTGTACTCTTGTGGCTTGCAATAAAATATAAGCATGAATTTCTTGGTAGATGTAACCCATATTGGGTGAATCATGTTAAATTTGGTCTTTTAGTTTTGTATGTTTATTTTTATTCTTTCTACATCTTTGTTCATATTTATTATTATTGTGATTTTGTGAAATGGTTCTACATCAATTTCTAATTTATTCCTAATAGAATAGTTGTTTTGAGGGATCTATAAGGAACCATCTTACCAAAGTGAGTAAATGGATATAGGCTTAAGACCTACTACCAATAATCTTACTTGATCTCTTTCTATAGATGAGTGGGTGTTAAGTAGTACTAGGTAGAATAGGTTTTAATTTTTGTCATGTTTTTGTGGTGTCTTTCTTTCTTTTGTGTCTATATATTAGAATAAGATCTCTTCATATCTCAAGACTAAATGGAACCATGAGAAGACTCACAACATGTGACGACAACCAATAGAGAAATCCATATATGTTTTGGTTGATGTCATCATAGGGGTACAATAATGGTAAAAGTCTAAGAAATGTATGGCAAAGGCAAATTAGGAAATATATTAGTAAAGTAACAATTATAAAGGGTAGTTAATACCAAATCTAGGGTTTGAAGGATAAATTATCTTTGAAATAAGTAATTAGTCACCATTACAAGCTAACTACTCAAGTGCAGCCAAAGATAGATATAACAATGTATCTCATCATACATGTTAACAACCATTGATATTTATTTCCAAATCATAAAATATGCCAAATCAATGTGCATCATGACTAAATTAAATACAAGTCATCTCTAAGGGGGATATCTTAACAACACATTCAAGATAAAATCAATTGATGTAAAAGCTATAAAGGCAACTCATTGAGAATTTAATTCACATTTCACACTTACAACAATTTAAATAATCAAGCTTAAAGAAGAGTGTTACACTTTCCCAAGTGTAAATAATTGACAATCTATATTTCATATACTTCTTGTCATTATAAGATTAATTTAGGGCACGTGATCAAATAAAGTGATCTCAATTTATAATGACTTTGTCTAAAGTGCAAAAAGAATAAATGGGCATCAATATTGCACTCTAAAAAACAAAATTTCATTATCCTAAATTGTTTGATTTTGTCTGAGTTATTAAACAAAATCTTTTCTTTTTGGAACTTGTACTAGGTGCATAACCTTTGATTCTCACATTTACGCACAAGTTTCATGATATAGATGTTGAGTGATTGATATGTCTCTTGAATTTGAGTGATATGGGTGAGTTTGTTCATCTATTACTTAGTTAGTACAATGATGGAAACATCTATCTTTCCTCGAAGGTGATTATTGTTATCAATACACTAGCAATGGCCAAAGTAATTGAGATGCTTGTACGAGGAGATTCTCTCACACCTTACAAATCAAAGGCTCCTCTAATTCTTTTGGAACTCAGATACACCTACACCCATGGATACCATAGAATACCCATTAAAGACATTAAAAATGAGCTTATGTACATTCTGGTTGAATGCATAACCCATAGGTTTTGGTAGACCACTTAGTATATGAAATAAGAAGCTAAGGTTTCTATTGACATCACTTATAGGATAATTTATTTTAATGATCATTTCAACCATCTAGAGTTATTTATGCAAGATATCATCACCAACATTGAGAAAGTTTGCATGACTACCAACCAAACTTTCTAATATCAATTCCTCATCTTTCTACTTTGTTTCACACAATGGAAGTCCTCAAAAGGAGAAGTACATCAAAATACTGACTATTGTCATGCACATAGGTTCTATAATATGATTTAGACATAGGAAATGAAAACCCTTACTCATCAAGATAAGTTCCATTAATGGTGGGAGGAAACCCTAGATCTCATCACAACACATACATGAGTCCCACCTAATGTCATGCAATACTTGGGATAACATGTAGTTATTACCAAGCTACAAAAATGGATCACAATTTGGATCAATGAGTTGCTAAAGTTATCATTTGGATCCTTGTCATATTTCATCGACATGGCCATGGCAAAGGCTGAGGTAGATAAATAAAAATATTATGCAGCCATGAGATCCACACCATTACAAACAATACCCCTCAATGCACTAGTTATAATAGAGCAACAAGCTGAGGCCATTACATCATAGCCACAAAAGGGAAAGTGGAAGGCCCCAGCCAAATGACAACACTCTCATCCAAAAATTGCAAAAGACATGTAGTACTATGACTTGGCTTGATGATCCAAAGGTGCCTTAGATTGTGAGTAGTTATGATTTGATACAAATGGGAACTAATGAGCAAGAAATTTACCAAGTCATGATGGAAGACATGGCTGGTGTTTATATGAAAAGGAAGGTGAAAAATAATTCTTTTTCTATAATGTTGTGCACATAATTCAAGTGCAAAATAAGGTTCCACCAAATATATGGGTTGAAATTCCATCTTGCCCTATTGAGTGTGGATTCCTTTGGGGCTATCACATGACCATAGGAATAAATTTTGGGGGCCTAAATAGCTCCAAGGATGTGGGGGGCATAATTTTAGTGTTCTCCACATATGAGTGGAATATTCCTTGTATTCCTAATTTTTATGTATTCCATATTTTGTGGAATTAGTTGTTAGATATTTATTTCTATATGAATTCCTCTTTTATTAAAAGTGGATCTATCTTCTTTTTTAGGGAGATTGGTTATTTCTTGGAATATGTTATACCTTCCTTGTTATGTGGAGTTGGTTGAGATCACATGTTTTGGGGAAAATGTACCCTTAGAAGGTAGAGAGATGAATATGGTGTGTTCCTCCTTGGGAGAGCTTTTTGATAAGCTTGATGAGGTGGAGGAGGGTTGTCACATTTTGGATAATGCTTAGCTTGGATAAGCATTGCATATTTATTCCTCCTTTTATGGATTTTCTTCATTTTAATATATATACAGGGTGTGGTGAGGCCTTTAGAGGTTGATGGTTTATTTTTAGGGTGTGGCTTTGAGGATCAGATTAGAGTCAAATTGTAGGTATTTTTCAAATTTTAGGTGTTCATTACATGGTGTGTTTAGCAACTTGTGAGATACAACATTGTGTAAGTGCGGGTGAAAGTCCAAATTTTTGTGCAGTACTTTTTATAGAAGATTTTTTATATCTCTATGAGAGTTCATTGTAATCTTATTTTAAAGTATTGATTTATTTGAGAAATTTCATTAGTGGATGTAGCCCACATTGGGTGAACCATGTTAGATCTATGCTATCTATGTTTTTATCTTGCTCTCATTTATGCTTTCATATTAATGGTGAATTAAGGAATGCTTTTGTGATGCATGTTATTACATAGCTTTAGATCTAGTTTATGGTAATACTAGATCTATATTTAAGTGTTTTTATTCCTAACATGCCCTTCCTCAATAAAAATAGATATTGTATGACAAGGAATAAGCACATGAAGATCACTGCCAATTTTTTTCAAGTGAGACCATTTGCAACTTTCGCTAGTCTATACCCCTTTGCACCATTAGTTGAGATCCCTATAGAAGTAATTGTCTAATGAAGGAGAACTCAAAAAGAGACTTAGGTGTCCCTGAATATAAAGGAACAAGTCACAACATTCACATTTGAGGTCAAGTTGTTAGTGTAGCAGGTGCATCAATCTCCTACTACAACTTCACCACCAACCAAGTGAAGATTGGTCACCCTAGGTAAGAAAAATTCATATGTTTCCAGTGACATTGTGTGATAAAGTGTCACACTATCAACTAAGTAGGACCCACTCATAGATAATGAGGAGTTGGTTCTAGATCAACCAACAACGTAAGAATAATATGTCACATGATAAGAAGCAGTGAGGGTTGTAGAATGGCATGCATGCGAAGAGAAAAATAAATGTTAGAAAGAGGAAGCATAATATAAGGAAGAATCTCAGTGATAACATCAATCTAAAGCACAAACATAAGTCAAATAAGTTGAGGCCATGAATTTTTTTGAATATGTAGAGACTCTTCATATACAAGCTATTATAGATGCACAAAATTCACAAGAAGATACAAATATATCTAAACATACTTAAGTGCAAGCATCACACAAATAAACAAATATGCACACATCAAAGCTCAATGCAAGCAAGCCCAAGCTGATGTGACTACTGCTCAATAATGAAATGATAAAGCTATGAAAAATTAGAAATAATAAGAAGATGAAGTCCTCAAGTAGAAACAAGCCTAGGCCTAGAAGAATAAAGATGAACAAGAATGTATATCCAAGGCATAAAAAGAACACAAATCATAGGCAAAATCCAAAATCAAATAGGAAAATGTTGTTATGCTTGATGTGCAAATAAAGTAGAAGGAAGCTGAACATAATAAAGAAGTAGAGGAAGAACATAAAAATAATGAGGATAAGTTGTAACACCATCAATAGGAAGAACCATAAGATAAAATCCAAGAGGATATGTTGGATTAGGAACCATAAGAAAAAAATTCACCACATAACACCTCCACCACCCAAGGGATGCATGCTCAGTAGTCTAACATTTCCTTTTGGAGGAGTGTGTCTATGATATATTATCATGGTAGCTATGAGTCACACTACATTTTCTCTTACTATTTCAACCATGTTTTGCACTAACCCAACAACAATAATGACTACTTTGGTCATGATCTTATTGAGGTAGGAAGCATCCTTGGATGTTTCTCACTTACCATTATTAATTTAATTAGAGGGTATTTCCACTTTTAAAGAATTAATTATCTAAAAGGTTACATCATTGGAAGAGAAGGATGACTAATTCAAAATGGAGAACATTAATATTTTAGGATACTTGCAAGAAGATGAAAAGATCATTCAATACACCTACTTGACATTGGTCACATGAGTAATTGGTGATCAAGTAATGTCCGACCAATATAGGTTGAAAACACTCATTTCTCAAATAAAAATCAATTGGTTCACTTTGAAAAAGTTGTGAGAACTTATTTCCTTGGGTAAGGCATAAATTTATAAGGTGAGACACTCATCGCTCTATTAGAATAACATTAGAACATTCTTATGAAACATGTTAGACTAGAAGCAACAACTAGATGTAACACTAGATCATTCAAACTTATATTTTGTTAATGACACTAATAACAAGGCAATAATGGTGGACCACATGAAAAAAATAAAGGAGATGGATGTTGCATTACAATAATATTCAAATGCCAAAGATAATGTGAGGGACAATCTCTTGGATTTGTAGAGCTAGATTTTATAAAATTCTTTTATAGGATTTCAGATGCATAGGCATGTAGACAAAATGGAGTAGCTTAGTAGTGAGATTAAAATGCAAGTCAAAAACACTAAGGTGTCCATGATAATCACTGACAATACTGATTTCACATAACTCATAGACTATCAAACCCATTTATGCACATTATTGAGGCTAATCTAAGAATCCATGTTATTTTGGAATGCCTACAAGAAAGATTTATCACCATTCACTAGCTCCATTACTTATATCATCAACACTCCTACCTATATACCACCATCACAACTTCAGTATATCATCTCTTCGTGTTAGGATATAGTCCAAGGATACATCTATGATGGCTCCATCTTCATCCATGCTAATTCCATCTAGTTAGGTATTATGCAATACATATTTTTGAAATTATGGGATGTTATTTTGATTAGGTAAGACTCAATTTGATACATGGAGCCAATATGGTTGAAAAACCATAAAGGGAAGCTACATGGTTATGTCATCTTATTAAAAACCTATAAAAGGGTGGTAGGTTGGTATGTTGCTTAGTTGAAAACCTGAAAAGGTGGCTAAGTAGTGTGCAAGTTGTGAAAATTAGTAATGATGTCTTCAGTGATTACTATAAATATTACTCAGTCCAACCACTTATTTCTAGTTCCCTCAATTAGATAGAATTAGAGTAACTTACAACATTGTCTTGGGATAAGACAACATTTTAAGTCTAGGAAAGTGTTAGTAGAGTAACAACGATTATAAAACTATGAAGTGTAATTGTTTTCCATCTATGGATAATGTACTCATATTATTGTAATTTGGTTTATTTTGTCCTTTACTCAAGAAGATGTAATAAGTTTGAAAGAAAAAGAGACTCCTTTTGGCACCAAGTTTAGATAGAAGCTAGAGAGTCATAGATATGTAAGCATCTATATATATGCCATTATTTGTAAGAACAAAGGGTCATGTATATATAAGAGATCAATATAGATTTATTGGTTATGGTTACCAGTATGGTTTTTTTATTCCTGACATGAGATTCATTGTGTATAGTTATGGTTATTTCCTTTTTGAGTTGTTTTGAATGCTCTAACTATAGTTGAAATTAGTGTTGCCTTTAATTAGCATGATATCATAGGATAAAAATGTATCTTAAATCTTCCCTTTATTATTTTCCTTCAAATTCCTTGATAATTTAGCCTACAACGATAAGTTTAGTGCACAACTATCCTCATCCTTAGCATGTTTTGATTTTATATCAAGAACCTCTACTAATTTTTTTTAGTTATTTCATTTTAGCCATGTATTTTCAATTATTTTATGCTTTAAAATACTGTAACTTATTTAGCTTCAACATTTTGTGTTGCTATGTTCTTTTCTAAATGTACCATCAAATATTACACCTAAGTGACATGTGATGAGATTTGAGTGAAACATATGTATATATATATAATATTTGCAAACTTTATCAATTATTTATGTTTTATCCCCTATAATAACCCATTGAGTCTCAATCTCTCTGTGTGCATGCCTTAAAGGGCACATTGGGAAAGGGGTGGGTAAACTATTGGTGCTTTAGAAGATTGTTTTTTTCTATACCACCACTTGAAACCAACACAAACTTCTTCTACACATTTCTCTAATCTTTGCCTCTTACATTACACACTCCTCCAAGAAATTCACTACCTTGGATAGCCCTTACCTAAGCCAAAAACCCTTTTTGACATTTATCAAACAATATCAATTTGGGCCAACCCTGTACTTAAATTATATCAACACATGACATTCTCAATTAGGCTTGACTGACCCAAAACATGACCTAAATTGCTTTTATCAATTAATGATACAGGGTCAAATTGGGATGACACTATTGAATAAACTTTTGGAAAGGTATAGGGTTATTTTCAGCTCTATATACACATTCTTTTTACCATTTATTAGAGAGGGAGACAAGAAGAAGAAGAAAATCATTATTTGCGCATCTACATATCCACCATTATACTTAAGGAGAATTACTTAGGGTTTCATACTTCCTTTGGAGATACAATTCTTGTATATTGAATACTTGGGATTTAATAGGAGGTCCTTGGCTTAACTATAGTCCATTGTCCATCCTTTGTTTCTTCAGCATACAAAACAACCTCTTGTGAAACACCTTGTCCAAGGGAGAGATTGAGGCTCAGTGGGTTCGTCTTCAAAGGTAAGTATCCCTAACTCTTAATACTCCTTGTTAAATTATATAGATTTACATTTGTTAGCTTATATGCTTCTCTCTCCATGCATTAGGATTTTCTTTACATTAACTTAAGTAGAGATCTTCTATGTATGTTTACTTTCATTTTTATTACCCCTATTTTTTGGCACAAGTTTTGGTGAGCAGTAAATTAGATTTTACTTTACTTTGTATTTACTTTGTAAAATATAGAAAACATAGGACCTATCTAGGGTTATCACATGGTGTTACTTGACTAGAAGATTTGAAACCCTCTCTAGTGATATTATTGTAATAATAGACCCCTTGGATAGGTCTAGCATATACATCTTGGTCATGAGATCGATTATCTAAATGTATCAACAAGTGGAAGGGTAAGTGTGATTTATCTTCTCTAAGCTAGGATTTATTTACATATTAGCTTCACTTTCCTTCATATACAGAAATAACTCATGAACTCTATAGACCTATGAATAGTTTATCAAAATTTATTGAATTCTAGACATCTCCCAAACTCTTCAAACCTTTAAACATCTTGATAGACTCCACCAACTTCTAAACATCTATCAGATCTTATCAACTACTTTGTAGTCTCTAGATTCCACTATTCACTAACACACCTATTTTCCACCAAATCTATCACCTTTAATCACAAATGTTAAGTTCTCTAAAGAAGAAAGGAGACACGAGATACCAATTTTAGGCAAAAAATCCATCTAATTTTGATTCAAATGTGGACAAAATCACTTATACTAACCTAGGTCATGTAACCTATCTAATTTTTGGGAAATGATTAATGTTATTTTGAAGTCTAATTATTTCCATAGTACATAGATAATGGTTTACCTCAAGCTATAGCCTTTTTAACATCACTTTAGTGTCTTGAGATAGTGTTGACTCTAGTGAGTCATTATGATAAATAAAATAAGGAGGTTAAGAACTTAAGGATGAGTATGTTCTTTACCTTGGTGAAAAACATATTGAATATATGTTATAGACACCTAATCACAAGTCTTATTTTGACCTTACCCCTAAATCCACTCATAAATTCTAGGATTCAAAATTAGCTTCTTGATCATAAGTAATGGATAAGTAATGGATTATAAAATAAAAGATATTTGATACCAAATTTCCTAAGACCATCATGCATTTTGACTTTAAGATGGAAATTATTGATTCATCACACTCCTGAACAAAGTGGTCAAGAATTTTATTAACATGGATTTTAAAAATTGGATGTATAGGTATATTCAAATCATACATAAGAACAAGCAATACATCAATTAGTTAGATTTAATTAGTGGATCTATTAATAAGTAGTTGTGTGAAGTACATCAAATATGTAAGTTTTACATGACCTCCTATGTCGTATATGTAGTCACTCATAGGAGGTTCTATAGTGGGTTGAACACATTTGGGAAAATGTCCTCAACACATATTTATGATTTATATCCTTGTCTCACATTGCATTATAGCTTCAAACATTTTCATAGGGTCAGTGGTACTTTTATACACTACATTATTCAAATTTTTAAGGAAAATACATATAATTTCATAATGTTTGTTGTTGCCACCACTGAAATATCCAAATGGGGTGCCTGGTTTACAAAATTTTCCACTTTTTCATATATTAGGGTATTTTGGTTTGAGAATTCCCCTTACATGTTACTAAATATTGTTGATGATAGGTGGGGCCTAGTGGATCTAGTACATCAACTTATAGAAACTCACAAACTCCTATCTAGTAAACAAAAGTTAGGAGTTCATTTCCTAATAATTATTGGGAGATATATTTGTCCCTCATTATTTAATGCAAAAGTAATTGATGCATAAATGACTTGGGATAACCTTTTATCCTTTCATATTAGACCTTCTTTTGATATCATGGGATTCATTTAAAATACATTAGATTATGCATATCATCATGGCCCATATTATGAAGACTATTGGATGGATTGTGATAATGAGAATAAGTTTAGGCTCTGAGATTAATTTTGCTGCACCCTAAAATAGGTTATTAATTACAACATCTCATATATATTTGAGGATGTCAAAAATGATGAGGACAATGTGGATCATGTTTATCATGAGAAATATATAGAGCTAAGACCCCTACCTCATATCAATTGGAGCAAGTTATAGTCAACATATTTAAAAAGTAAGACACATTCAATTTTGAATAGAACTCTTTCATGGATTAATAATAAAGGGATTGATGTATAAAATGTTGGATTTCATCTACCATTAAGGACCATAGATATAATCAATGAAAAACCACAATAACTAAAATAATGGAAATAATTGGTAGGTTCTTATTCCAATGCCAGAGTGAGTCAAATCATTATTAAAAGGGAAAAGGAGAAAGAGGTGGTGACCTAAAAATTTGGTCAAAATAAAAATCCACTTAAGATAAATATTAGGAAGTTGTTCAGAGGGACTAGATAAATTCATAGGATATCCACCTTTTTAGATGATCCATCCTCTAATATTGTTCATTCCTAAGGTTTGATAAAAAATACTGCCTTACAGTATATGGATATAGATCCCTTTATAGTGTTATTTGAATTTACTTCTCCTCTGAAATCCCCCCACCTCCTAGCTTTCCTAGAAAGAATTAATTTTCAACCTTAGTGTTCACTCTAGGATGCAAGTCCACCTACATCTTATGTCCCTCCATATAACCCAAATATTTAAGTATGGTAAGGGATATGTTTCAATTATAATAGTTAAAAATATAGTAATATCCCATCATATTCCTATAATAACCCTCCAAATATTATCCTCAAATAATATTCCATCTGAAAATATATTTTAATTCAACTATCAAAACACCTATGTTTTCCCTACATCAATTGATCCCCAAAAAGGTAATTTTAACACAAATATAGTGGGAAACTTCCTTAAAATTAAAATATTTATAAATAAAAAAATATTAGTATAGGTACATCCTAGTGATATTATATAATATAAATTTTCTATATTTAATTATAAACACAAATATGCAGACAAAACTAGTAATTTCACTTTACCCAATTTCAACAAAAGTCATAGAAATGATAAATTATGAGATCTAATTTATATTAATGATATATCTGATGAAATTATATAAAATGGGTTGTTTTATAGTAAAAAAATAATCAATAAAAATATGAAACAAATCTAGAATCACCATGTTAGAATTTAATTGAACTATACACTCCAAAACATGCAAACATACACACCAACCTGTATATGGGAATCTACAAATCTATGAAGCTCCAATTATGTGTGTGTGTGTGTGTGTGTGTGTGTGTGTGTGTGTGTGTGTGTGTGTGTGTGTGTGTGTGTGTGTGTGTGTGTGTGTGTGTGTGTGTGTGTGTGTGTGTGTGTGTGTGTGTGTGTGTGTGATATTACCCTATATAAATCAAATGGGTTTCATCTTATGATATCCAAGAACCCAATGGGTTTTGTCCTCAAATTTTTTATTTGAAACACAAGTGCATCAAACATGTAGAAATTATTGAATTGACAAAAGATAACCTATAAGGAAATCCTAGCATATAACTACACATGATGCCCCAATATTTAAAAAAAAATCACAATCTCCTTGATTTGAGAATATTACATGAGTTATAAAAGGCAAATAATTCTATATTATCTTCTTTCTCGTAAAACATTTAGGTCCTACCTCTTTTTCCTTTGTTTCAATTTCCTAAACTTTCTCAAATTTGACCCACTTATCTTGAGGATAAGAAAGAAAAAACAAATTAATAAGTTTCCATGGAAGATCATCATTATCTCCTCATAAAAATCCATGTCCTAATTGGTAATTTTTATTGTAGACTTTAAACTTTCCAATTCCCATTAAATATTAAAATATATTTAATATTTCATTGGACCCATTTAAATAGCTTGAAAATATAAAATAACTCTAGGTCCAAAATATTAAATAAGTTGTTTTCCCGACTCCTTTATTCCATGGAAAATATTGGAATGCAAATTTTTCTTGAAAAATTAAATTAATTAAAAATAGGATATGAAAATTTTTCCCTTCCCAAAATTGCTTTCCCTCAATCAATTTTAACCCATGTTTCTCAAGAATCACCATGTCAATGTGATGATTCATACCATATTTTCCATATAATCTAAATCTTGTACCTATCAAGTGAGACATTTCCTACCAAAATTAATTGCATAATATATTCTCTCTATCATCCATAACATTCATATACGAGTCATATAGTTTGACCACCTCTTTGAATAACAAAGTGCTCTCATGAGAATATATATCAAATAGATGTGCAATACTTACCAAATCATAGGTGTAATTTGGAAGGGAACCTACAATGTAATGAATGATTAAACCTTTCTGTTCTCAACTTAAATAAATAAATAAATATAACCAACCTATTTTTCATTCTTTGATATGTAGGATAATGATATCTTATCTCCAATTCTCAAGCTGATCTTCATTCTCATGAAGTGCTTCTATAAACTCTCTAATTATAATTTTATCTAATTTCATTCATAAAACTCTGTTAAATATCAAAGGAGTGGACCTAAGCTGAGTGAAGTGGTTATATAAATATTCAAGGTATAAATAATTTGTCCATGCTACTCATTGGTATGTAGTATGTATCAAATCCTCTTCCATCAATAACCTCCCTTTTTTAACTTGTTTCCCCAATTGTGTATAAGCACTACCATGAAACAATTTAAACTAGAAACTCCATAAATTTTTTATAATGATATAAATATGATTTTTATAGTATAATGTACTATTATAAATATAAATACATCCTCCATAATAGTAGATACACACTATGGAAACAATTACTACCTTTACCCCATAATGCTAAAATACACATTTCTGAAATACATACTAATAGACCCAAAGTTTACCTCAACTTGAGAGATGTTAATTTTAGGTTCATGGATTGATCTAAGAAAACATGAATATAGTAGAAAAATAATAATTATCACCATACAATAGCAAATTTCATGCCACCAATCTTTGAATTCCAAATTTTCAAACAATAATTTATTTTGATGGAAGATGATGTACTCCATGAGACCATCCACTAGCACATTCTTGTCACTCTTCATAATTTCATCTAAAATATCATTGGAATAATATACCATGGTTGGAAACTTCCAATATCTATGAATGGTAGGAAAATACCAAGTAGAAATTATTCTAGAGAAATTTTCTTTTGAATATTTGGACTTCATGCTTTCAATTTTCATTGGTTTCCATCTTTGCATTTTAATCACAACAACTCTCTTTCCTGAATCAACACACCTTATAGAAAATTCTTATGATAAATTTAAAATAATAATTTCATTAAATGAATTGATTTCCTCTCCAATAGTTTCCAAAATGTCTTGTGTAGCACCTTCTTATATGCTTTGAGCACAAATGGCTTGGCTCAAGTGTGTGATATCGATTTCCCATGTAGATGTTTTGGCAAATAGATCATTATGGTGGAATGCACTCCAAGTTTTGATGATTGCATTCTTACTCCAAAATTCACTTTTGAAGCCAACTAAAATGATATAAGATTGCTTACCTAAATTTTGGATTTCTCCATTACTATGGTTAAATAATAAATGACATCTTTTATCTCCTTTCATTTGACTCAAAAGCTATAACCATCAAACCAACTTCACATAATTTTTCTTATGCTCATGTATAATCAATTTGGACCTTCCTTCATAAGTTGCTGATCTAAAATTTTTAGTAAAATAAAATCTAACATTAATATCTAGTAAGGCATATTTTTCATGTTCATGTTTCTCAATAAGGTCATCTTGAATCTCTGCCTCATAAACATATAGTGTAGTAAATGATAAGAACCAATACTCAACATAACCCATGTAGCCTTATAAAAAATAGATTATGCACATGTTCCTTGCAAACGTAAATCTAATGGTAGTTATTTATCAACTCAATCTTTGAAAAATGCTGAGTGATGATGGTATTATTACACCCATTTCAAACTCTGAGACATACTGAAATCTTTTATAAATAGAAAACCCATTTTATACCTCATTCAACTTCTTGATCTCAATTTGAATGTATTTCTACATTTGAATTAATAAATACTAGTTACCTTCTCTTAAAACACCATATTCTTCCATAAATGGATGTGAGAAGTTTAAAATGAAAAAAATAAGACATGAGTTGGTTACCTTCATAGGCTCATCAAATACTTCATGTGTTGCATTATCTTTATTGTCTGAATTACTATTGATATGATCCAAGTATGAAGGCTTTGTAACTTTATTGATTCTAGGAATAATGAATCCATATTGTGGAATATTATCCTTCTTGAAAAATCCTCCATACATCTAAAGATAACAATCTTGTAAGTAGCTTGATCCCAAAAACTCCTTGCTATAATTAGTCATGAAATAAAGAACATCAAAATGCCATATATTTTTCTCACCACCTTCTCATAACATCCATTCAATCATGACTATCTTCATTTTTCCACCATCTAAAATCTTGCCTTCAAATGGGGATTTTGGCTTCAAGGAACCATCTATTAATCTAAAACATTAATTCCTCGTGACATTGTTAACATGCATAAAATTATTGATATGTTTCTTCATTAACTCATTTTTTATCCATATGTAAGAGATAGGGAACTCAATATAAATACAATCTTTTATACACTCTTGTTTCTCTTAATTTTTGCTCATTTATTAATTTGGAAGTAAGTAATAAACTAGTAAAAGGGTTGTGTAAAGGAACACCTCATAAAATTACACACATGATCTAGATGATGATGGTAACTCCTCTTTGGCTTAAAAGGAATAACCAACATATAAGAATGACACTAAAAAAGAGGTTGTAAGTAAGATAGTTGAGTAGTCTACCTAGTGCGAGCTAGATCTAAGAAGCATATGCTTGCTAAGAGGCTGTCAATCCACTATTTATAAAAATTAAGGAAATAATACTTGCATTCAATAACATGAAAATAAATGCATGAAAGAAGAAGAACATAAAATGTTTTTTGAAATAAAACAACTAAAATAGAAAAAGAGAGTCAATACCTATGCTAAGATAGTTGGGGTTAGGTCTAAAAAATTAGGAAAGGCTTTGTGAATATGAAAGAACACAAAAAGTAGGGTTTGGTTGAGGTAGAGGGATTGAAAATAACTTGTTATTTTGACATAATGACTATTGATAGTTAGGTGAACCTTCAATGATTGGATTGACCATTGACAATTGGGTAACTATCAATAGTTGAGGTGACCGTCACTGTTTGCACTAACCATCGATGGTTGCCTATGTGTTTCTAGAAATGATCAAAAAGGGAATTGTAAATTAAATAAATGGTCAAGTAGGGATTTGAATATGGGTCTGGTCAAAAGTGGGAAGTTGAAAGATAAGTTTTATCAAGTTAGGAGGGTTAGAAATGAAATCAAAATAAAAAAATAAGTACAAAGTTACCTGTAACTTGCTAAATTGTTGATGGTGAAAGTTTGGAGAAATTTGGCTAGAGTAACATTACTTGGGCCTCAAGAGCAACTCAAATAGAGGTTCATATCTCTATTACAACTAATTTATTTTTGAAGGAAGACTAGATACCTATGTGAAAGAAGATTTGATAGATTGGACCTAGATTTATGTATTTATCAATCCTTTTTACTTCTTACTTCTCTCCTTTTATAGGATGAAGTTACTAATTGTGTAGGAGGAAGTTGCTAATTAGGATGGAAGATAAAGTTGCCTATTATGATGATTTAAATATTATTAGCATCACATAAGGGAAGTTACTAAGTTATTCCATGCTTATCTTGTACATAGCTAGAATTAGCTTTAAATCAGGGTTAATGACCTAATCATCGATGGTTAAGCTAACTATCGATAGTTAAGCTAACCATCAGTGGTCAAGATTCTAAAGTAAAATGGGTGAAAATAAGTTAAAATAAGGTGAATTAAAAGTTTAATTTAGTAAATTAATAAATGGGCTAAGTTAATTAGGTGGTCAACTAGCTTCAAGATTGGGTAATGCATTTTGACATCTAAAACTATGTAATTTTTGAGTGTCTACATTTTTCCCCTTTTTGTTATGTGGCTTTGATTTAACAAGTGGAAAAAATGAATGGATTTATAGTCATGGTATAATTACCCCAAGTATGGGAGGAGGTGTTCCTCCTCAAATTAAGATTTGATGAAGTGAAAATGAAAGTAGGTCAGGGTTTGATAAATGGTAAATGGTGAGTCACAAGGTGAGTGACATAAAAAGGTTGGGAATTTGAGATGCAAACACATGCATAAAATATAACTAGGTCCATTAGTCAAGATCACACAAAGATTAAAGTTTCCAATGTTGGTAAAAATAAATTCAAGTCTAGAGGGACTTATGACAAGGGTAACCGGTCAATAACATTGGTCATAGCTAATTGGGTCATTCCTATCAATTCTACTAGATAAGGTTATTACTTATCACAAGTATCTAGGTTAGGAAGTGCTCCCTTGAAAAATATAAATACTCAGGTTGTGCATGAGGTGGTGCCAGTTTAAAAAGTTTAACATGGCAAGGTTGGTTAGTGTGGTTAAAATGACCAATGTAAAGTCATCACAAGGTACACAAATAGTTTGGGTCAAAATGGCCAATGTCAAGGTGGACATGGTCAAACAAGTTGGGTAGGGAAGGGTAATCACCAAAAGTTCAAGTTATAGTGTAGGCAAGGATTAGATGACCTCCCAAAAGTTTAGCATGTAGGTTAGGTACTTCAAAAAAAATTGAAAGAGTGGGGGACCCTAAATATTGATGGTCAAGGTTTTTCCCTAGGGTCAACCGTTGATGGTTAGGAAAAACCCTAAAAATATAGAAGATAAAAAGTTAAAATGTAAAATAATTTATGCCATTTGACTTTGTGATTTTGGTGAATAGTACTTGTGATTTTGTGTATATTATCATTTGGCATTGAGCTTGCTGAGGTGGAGAATTATGAGTGGCTGATTACATGTATTGAGCAAGAGTTGACTCGATGGAGGGTGGATGAGAGCATGATCAAGTGGATAGATGAGGGCTTTAACCACATCAGTGATCACAAAATGAGGTAGGTATTGTTTTATGAAATTGATAGGTAGTGAAGGGAATTTGTTTAGAAGTTGTATTAAGTAGATTTAATCAAGTTTAATAGTGATTTGGAATTGGTTTGGGTAGGTTTGTAAGGGGTTTTACCTTAATTGAGATTATGGTTGAAATTGGTCAATTGAGTAGGGAAAATTGAGAATGGAAGGGTGTATTAGGTTGGAAATGGATTATAGGATAAGGTTAGGTAGATTAATTATAGTAAATTAGTTGATTATTGGGGTTTGTAAGTGGGAATTAGCAGAGGGTTTCACCATTAGTAGTCACACACAGTGACCATCAATGATTCAAACCAACCATGGTTGATCATAGGGGTAAAAGGCTCCTAAGGGATCATTAATGGTTCAATGAACCATTAGCAGTTAAAGGGTTGGGGGAATAGGAAGGGGTAGATTGTAATTTGGTTAAAGGCCTTTAAAGTTTTTGAAAGTGCATAAATGTTATAAAACATTTTAAATGTTAAAGATTTTAAAAGGGAAGGTTGGTAAAGTAAGTTGAAAGGTTTTAATGTGTGATTATTTTTTTGGGGTTTGAATTTATTGGTAAGTTTGTTTTTAAATGTTTAAAAATGTTTTGAGTTGAAGGGTTGGAAAGGGGAAAGTTTGTAATAATGGTTGTTTATATGGTTAAAGTTGAATAAAGTATTATAAAGTGTGTAAAGTTGTTGAAGTTGAAAATTTGTGTTAAGATGTGTTTATAAGTGGGGTTATAAGGTATGTTAAGGGTTGAGTGTTTTGTTAAAGCATTAAAAAGTTATGTTAAGTGGTGTAAGAAGTTAAAGGTAGGTTTGATAGGATGAGAGATTTTGTTATAATGGTTGGTGGGTAGAGTTAAGTAAAAAAAAAGTTAGGTATGTAAAATAGTGTGTTAAGGTTGGTTGATTGAATAGTAGTAATGAAAAGTAAGGAAATTAGTTGATTGATAGAGGTAATATGGTAGATGTGATGGGTTAGATGGGAATAGGTTAAAAAAGGTAAGTGTAAGTTGATTCTTTGCTAGAAGTATGTATAATAATGTGATTATTATATAGGCACGTGACTAGATTAAGATGAGGGACTAAGTCCCTAAGATATTTGTAGAGGTCCATGATGGGATAATAGATGATGAGTAGAGACACATGGAGGAGGTTGGCCTAAGGGCCATGAGACACTACCAATACCTATCTAAAGATGTGGCTATGATTGTGGCCCTCATCAAGAGTTAAGACCTAGCCACAAACATATTTGTGTTGATGACATGAGAGATGACTATCCTCTTAGAAGATATTTAGTGGATCATATAGCTACCCATTTAGGGGAGTTGATGTATCACATAGAGAGTGAGGAGAGAGACTACATCATGGATATGATAGATGGAGTAGATCAAGTCTAGGTTAGGTATCATGTAGGTGATATTTGTTATGGACCACTATAATAGAGGGCTCTTGGGGATTGATGTTTATTGACTATGATGATGATGATGATGATGATGATGGGGGTGTCCTGCTACACACTATAAAATTTGAGTAGTGGCTGATTTATATACTTGTTACTAGGGGCACTAGTGGAGATGCTAGTAGGGAGGACTGTGTTTAGGTGGGCCCTAATATCATTGTCCATATTTATAAGGAGCTCTAGGAATTCAGAGCACATAGGTGGTATGTGATTAATGTCAAGTAAATGCTCTATTACTAGGTTTATGATCATGTACAAGTTCTTAGAATTTTGGGGCTACCATGGGATGGCTATGATTTGATAGAGTATAGAGTGGATTTCATGAGGTGGAGAGAAGATTCTACACTAATGGGAGATGGTGGTAGTGTGAGGGACATGGATAGTTTAGGGATAATTTGGAGGGTTTGGTGGTGGGTGACATAGTGTGGAGGCCACATATGGGTTGGCTTAGGTGGGCCTAGTATAGTTATCACACATTGTCACTCCAAAGTTGGAGATGGATATATGGGAGGTAGGAGGGCGAGACTAAGTTTATCCCATTCAAATGAGTTTGGAGGTAGTTTGGCCTCATGTAGTGGATACCACAAAATTTTTTAAGATATAAGAGGGAGGATGTAAAGTTATTACTCCTAGAGCCATAACCATAGGATGTTGTTTTAGATCATGAGGACTTATCGATGAGATCCATAATAAATGATGTAGTGATTGCAGATGGTTATGTAGTGTGGTACCAGGCCTGATATGTAGTGGCTAATTTTGGATGGGGTGATGGGAGGTAATATCCCATGGATGTGGATATCACTATGGTATCAATACAAGGTGGTGGCTAGGATAGATAAGCATTAGCAGCACTTTCAGCAATACATGCCCAAATCACTAGGTAATAGGGAGAGGTGGTTGCTTTATAAGGGCATATTATCACTGTATAGGGTTAGGTGGCCACCTTGATAGGAGAGAAAGATATGGAAATTATATCTCTTGGGTTAGTGACTTAGGAGAGATATTCATTGAGATAAAGGGTAGGAGTGGTGATAACACTAGTAGGGGTACCTAATATGATTCCCATGACATAGTACTTAGCCATCATGGAGGAGTTGAGATATTATAAGGTGATAATGTTGGCTCAATTACCATTAGAGATGAGGTATGGAGAGTATAGGGCTAGCTTACTAGGTGGTCCATCTATAATACTCCAAGACAGTGGGCCTCAATAGAAGGGCAAGTAGGGAGATCAAGGGGACCACCACCAGATGGTAGCGTAGGTGTAGGTTGTAGTGGTGCCCCAAGGGCCTGATATGTGAGATTAGATTATGTATATGTTTTTTATTTTGATATTGGACTATGTTTTGATGATGTAAGATGTATAGGAGAGAGAGAGAGAGAGAGAGAGAGAGAGAGAGAGAGAGAGAGAGAGAGAGAGAGAGATATTTATACATTATGACATGTATTTTTATTATATGGGCATGATGTATACCGATTGACATGTATTACTTTTGATTATGATGTATATATTGATGAGGCTTGATGATGATTATGGATGTTTGTTTATGTTGATTGTCTTTATGGATGCTATGTTTAGATGATGTTTTGAGATATTTATAGATGATGCTTATGAAATTTATGGTTCAATATTTTAGGTATGTGGTAATGTTTATAGATTTTCATGATATATGTTTTTTTATGATGAAATGATAGGTTTCTTATGCCCATGCTCTATGAGATGATATGTGGATTCATTGTTTTAGGCATGTGATGTTTATGCATTGATGGATGTGATGTTGATGATCATGGATGATTTTATTATGTTATATGATGATAGTGATGAGATATTTGATTTTACGATGAATATTATAGGTTTATATATTGTGGATGATGTGTTAGTGAATGGATATGTTTGTGGACATGTGATTAATGGTTTTGATTATGGTTTGTGTGATGATTTTTATTTATACGATGATGTAGTTCATGGAGAGTATTTTGATATGTGA
Organism: Torreya grandis; assembly: GCA_037957365.1. Taxonomy (NCBI): domain Eukaryota; kingdom Viridiplantae; phylum Streptophyta; class Pinopsida; order Cupressales; family Taxaceae; genus Torreya; species Torreya grandis. Next base: position 2,420,484 of record JARHVA010000538.1, on the reverse strand, counting down.
TAGGTGATTTGGTCATGTTTTTTTGGGATTTGATGTACTAATGTTTTGAATTATAGTCATGTTTATGGGAATTAGCAATATGACATGGTCTATGATGTTTATTGATATGATGTGGTTTATGTTATGATAAATGACTATTGTTCTAATGATAATGATGTGACAATGGGATTGTTGATGTTTTATGGTTTTGATATTTTATACAAGGATAAGATGTAGTTGATGGACATGGTTCATAATGGTATGATGTATATAGATTATTGTGTTGATAAGAATGATGTTTTGAATGTTTTGATATGATATGTGATATGGGGATATAATGAAAACACATAAAGTAGGTTTAGATAACACACTAAATGTACAAAAGAGAGAAGAATCATGAGACATATGTCCACATGAACTAAGAGTAAAGAAAAGGCATGATGTATTTATTAGTAAAGGCCTAACAAAACCAAAGTTGGATGGCCTTAATGAAAATAAGACTTTTGAATGATTTTCATGAGTATTATTTGATTAGAAAAGAAGGTTTGATGATCACTTTATGTCAAGTAAGCTCATAGTCACTTGATTTTAGAGAGGGTATGAAGAGAAAGTAGGTGATAGGTAGAAATGGGAAATGGGTGATATGTAATATCAACATGATATGGGTTAGCTTGCCCCTTTTATTGGTGACCAAAGAACTATAACAGACAAGTTCATGTCATAATAAAATGTCTAGATTGATCAATGTGGAAAGTCTACTAATTCCATATATAAAATATGACTATGACATCCTTGCTTTGATTTTTCATAGGGTCATTTGTTTATTTTATTGTTTTGATAGGTTGGTGAAGTTGATCAATGTGGGAAGCTTCAAATGGTTTTTTTTTTACAAACTTAACTTAGCCATACTTCAAGGGAGTGGTCTAAAATTGGATTTTGATAGTTGACCTTCAAGGGAGCAGTCTGTCTTTAAGAAATTTAGTTGTTATATAGCTATCCTTCAAGGTAGTAGTCTATGATTCTAGAGATATGAACCCAAGTGATATTTTGGTATCCTAATTTTATTTTGAATGCTAGGTTTAGACATGGATAAGTCTATTTAGGCTTAGAGGTCTACTTTATGGAGGCAAGACTTTTTAGCACAAAAGGTTAAAGATAGATGAGGGAAAGTGGTGTGAGAGAAAACTAATCATGAGATTCCATTTGATTAGAGATGAAAATTATCCATGAGAGCCATGTCATGGGTAGAGTCATGGTATTCATGCTTAGGATTAGGATATAATTGTGATTGATAATCACATGGTCCTATGCGGTAATAAATCATCCCCTAAGAGGAATAGGATGAATGTGTAAGGAAAGTGAAAATATTATAGACCAAGGGATGAGCTTAAATTATACACAAAGGTGGATGTGATCCTACTTTAACAAAAGAAAGGATGCAGATGCAAAGCATTGAGAGACCTAAGTTCTAATTTTTGTTTGAGAGAAAACAAATGATAAGCTCCCGATCCATATTTATGGGTTATGATGTAGGGAAGCCAATTGAAATAAAAATTGCCCCTTTTTTCTTTTTTCCATATTAGTTACATGTTGTTTTTCCTTAAGGATGAGGTATTTGATATTAAATTCTTGTTCTTTCAAGGGTTGTTATATGTGTGATTGATTCATTCTTGATACATATGAAGATAATTAAGTTCTTCAAGCGATGTTCATCAAGGAGCTCAAGACATAAAAGATGTTTTTGATGATAATCACTCTCAAAAAGGATGTCATGCAAGGATATATGAAGAGAAGGAATCTAGACTTTGAGAGGCAAGATTTCCTCTGCTCCAAAGATGAGAGAGAAAGGGGTAGCACTCGTATAGGCTTGAATCCTAGTGTGATAGGCCCATAAAGTAAAATGGATATGCATATGCTAATCCTGTCCTAAAGCACTTACTACTTTGGTTAATATTTTGTTGAGGGTTTTCTTAGAGGCTTCTACCTGTCCATTTGCTTGGGGATGATAGGGTAAGGAAAATATTAACTTATTTCAAAAAGCATCACAAAGACCTTTGACTTTCTTATTTTTAAAGGATTTGTCATTATCAGTGATGATCTTATGGGGCACACTAAAATGGTAGATGATATGGTGATTGATGAAATCAATAATCTTTTCAACTTTGGTCAAGATAAGAGGAATGGATTCCACCCACTTGGTGAAATATTCAGTAGTACTAATGATGGATTGTTGTCATTGTGAATAATGAGGATTGATTTCCCTAATAAGATCAAGACCCCATTATGAGAAGGGCCAATAGTCTTTGGATAATCAAAGGCCATGGGTAGGTATGTGATGTAAATTAGCATCTTGTTAACATTTAACATACTTATTTACATAATCACAACAATCTTGATTGAGGGTGGGCAAATAGTATCCAAGGCAAAGGATACGTTTAGTGACAACTAGACCACTAAAGTGTCCCCAATAGATTCTGACATGTGTTTCCTTCATAGCATGGGAAGATTCATGACTATGTAGACAACATAGAATAAGGCCATAAAATCCATGTTTATAAAGGATTCCCCTTAATGTGGTGTAATAAGAGGTACTCTAAACAAAGTCTCTTTAGGCATTCCTTAATAGGTTGGGAGGAATAATGTTGAGGTTCAGGTAGCTAAAAGTTTGGTCATACCAAATATTGGAAGGAGATGCATCCATACTATAAATGGTGGGAAGGTTAAAACTGATAAATGAGGGTGTGATAAATCAATAGATGGTGACAAATAGTTTAGATTCAATAGGTTAAGATGGGATTTGGGAAGCAAGGGAAGCCATCATGTCCACAAATTTTTTGGTAGATCGAAGAATTGAATGGATAAGATAATGATCGAATGATGCTAAGAGTACATCTATGAGTTATTTATACTTTAATAGGACATTATTTTTACATTGATAGGATCTATTGACTAGGTTGATCAAAAGTTGGGAATTTCCAAAGACATTGATTATCTTGACCCTTAGGGCTAGAGTAGTTTGGAAACCTATGACTAGGGCTTCATACTTAGCCACATTATTTGTGTATTCAAAGTCAAGTTTAAAGGAAAGGGTAAGAGGTTCACCATTAAGGGGAATGAGAATAAATCTGGCACCCCCACCATGTTGGAATTTAGAGCCATCAAAAAACATGGTCATTTGGTAGGTGGGTTCCTCCTAAGAAGTAGTTATGATGAAATCATCTAGAAAGGAAAGAGGAAGTGGTTGAATATCTAGTAGAGGAGATTTGGCCAATTGATTAGTGTGACCTACCCTTTAATGGACTTTTTCTGAAGGACCTCAAGATCAAACTTAGCTAGGAGCATGAGCCACTTAGCCATACACTAGTTTCGGTATGGTTTAGAGTGCATATACTTGAGTGGGTCAGTGTTAGTGATGACATAGGTTTTATAATTAAGAAGGTAGTGATAGAGTTTGGAGGCCACAAATATTAAGGTGAGGCATAGTTTCTTAAGATGAGTATATCGAGTCTCATCTTCTATAAGGGTGCAGTTAATGTAGTAGACATCTTGCTCTTTATTTTATTAATCATAATGAGTGAGCATTACCCTTAATAAATGGTTCATGGTGGATATATAAAGGAATAAGGGTTGGTCTTATCTAGGAGGGATGAGGAAATGTGGAGAGAGAAGGTACTTCTTGATTTCATCAAAGGCCTATTGATAGTCTTTGGCCCACTTAAAAGAGGTGTCTTTCTTGAGGAAATGGTGAAAGGGTTGACATCTATCTAATAACTGGGAGATGAAGTGATGAATGGATTGGATCTTCACCTATAGGCTATGGAGTTACTTAAGGTTAGTAGGAGGAGGCATCTCTAATATTTCTCTAACTTTGATAGGGTCTATTTTGATTCTTAGAAGAGAGACGATAAAGCCAAGAAGCTTTTAGATAAGACCCCAAAAGTACATTTATTAGGGTTGGGCCTGACATGATAATGGATTATTCAATCAAAGATGATAACAATAATGGATAGGTGATCTTTGTGATATTTGGATTTCCCAAAGAGATCATCCACATAGTCCTCTACAATTTTATGTATGTGATCATGAAAAATGTAGGTCACGAAATGTTGATAGGTTGATCTAACATTTTTTAGACCAAAAATCATGACCATGTAATATAAGGCTCCCCATGGAGTGATAAAGGAAGTTTTATATTTATATTTTGGGGAAATCAAGATCTAATTATATCCAAAAAAAATTTCCTATGAGAGAACATGTTGGTCGATGTTTGGCATAGGAAAGTGAGATTGAGGTCACAATATTCAATGTAGAGGTGAAATCCCCCTATAGGTTTGGTGATGGGAATGATGTTAGAAACCCATTATGGATAGTCAATGGGTTGAATGAAGTCGATAGATAAGAGATGTTGAAGTTATTCTTTGACAAGAAGGGTTATGCGAGGATGCATCCTATAAAGCTTTTGTTGCACTAGCTTAACCTCAAGATAGGTGACAATTTTGTGGAGGGAAATAGAAGGGTCAATTTTGGGCATATCCTGATAAGACCAATTAAATGTTATGCTATGGTCATGAAGGAAAGAAGGGTAATCTTGTTTCTCTATGGAATTTAAGGATTGGCTGATTTTGATGATATGGGGGTTATCTTAAGTACCCAAGTTGACATAGATAGTAGGTTCATTTAGGATAGTTTGGTTCTTAAGAGGAAGAGATTTATGGACATAATAATCCCCCACACCAAGGTAGGTGAGAATGGAATCATCATCTTGATATTGGATGGTTTTGATTGTAGGAGAATATTGCTCTATCATTTTAATATGAATGAGAGGAAGGGTTTTAGTTTGGCCATCCTTTTGGTAGGTCAAGGGGCCCAAACTAATGGTATTGATAAAAAAAATGTTAGATGGGATGATATCAAAGTCTTCAGTATTTGAGGGAGATGGGTTGGTGAAGATGGAACATCTTCATTGATGGTGGTGATGGGTTTTGGTGAGGTGGGTTCTTCTGGTGATATGAACCCAAGGCTAAATAACTCACAAGGTTTTTGATTTTTAATTATGGGTAACTCATGGGGTCCCTATTCATAAAGGCCAATGCTAAACCCCTTCTAATCACACCTATAAATGTAAGCTTTGGAAAATTTTGGTTTGTTGAGATAAGATAATTTAGAAGTGAATGGTCAAATGGATGAGATAGTGGGGGGAGCAAGAAGTGGATAATCAAGTCCCCCATAGATGAAATTTATTTGATTATTGGGGAGCTTGAAAGGGATGATAGTTTTGATGTTGGGATTGTAGAAAGGTTCATGTTTGAGGTTCCAATACTCTTACAAAGTAGGGAAAGCATCCAAGGCTAAAAGGTAATATTCCCCAAGGGAGAGATGTTGGAATTTGGGTTCCAAGGGGTCCTCTATAGGGATCTATGAAGGGATGGATGAGCTACTTGAAGATTCATCACTGGTATGGGTAGGAGTGTTGTTGGTTTTGGTTGGTGGTGAGGTAGTGTTGTTAGTAGTTTATGTTGAGGTAAATGAGGGAGGAATAAGAACATCATTAGGCAAATATGTCATATTGCAAGAGGTGAAAGGATTAGGGTCATATTTTCTAAGGGAACACCTAAGTCCCATATACAAAAGAAATCTTGAATTTGAATTAATGAATTTACATTACCTATGCTCCAAGTTGTATCCTTCACTTTATCACCTTACTTAGAGTGCTTCCAATGATGACAATCATTTTGTAGTGACATAGTATGAAACATCAAATCTAAAATATTTTCATACATTGTGTTAAAATCAAAATATTTACCTTCCTTTGCTGATTTGATCATTTCTGATGCATTTTTATTAGTACTTTCCTTCTCATGATGAATATCTTCAATAGGATAAGTATCAATTGGGACATCCTCCTATAATTAATTCTCACTAGTATAACTATCTTGATAACTATTCTCATATGACATTAAATCCTTCTTTTCAATCCTTGAAGTCTTAGTAGGTATCTCTTGGATCACATTAGAAACAATTGAGACATTATTTTCAATTATTAAATATTCATCTTTAACATGTAAAGATGATTTCTTGTTGACTTCATTAAGATGAACATTTTTTTGATAATCAATAATCAATTTTAAAATTCAATAAAATATCCTTTTTTGATAAAATATCCTTACCTTCAACTTGCATGGCATATTCCTTTGTCTTCCTCAAATTTCTTATGTATTCATACAAGCATCTTCTATTTGGATATCCCCCTTCGAGTAGCTATAGGTACTCATCAAAGGAAAATCTAGATTTAAAACCATAAATCATATCATGATACTAGTCAAGGATTTAAGTAGCCTCAAGTTTGTATCTTTCTTTGTCCTTTGTATTTTAATCAACACCTTTTGAATAGGATCTATATTTTATTCCCTTTATAAGAAATTTGCTTGAAGAAAAATGGGTTGATTAATTGTGGGAGGACTCCTCTGGGTAGATTTATTTTTATTTATATTTTTCAAGGATTTTATTATCTCTATCATGGATTTTTTCATTTCCCTCTAAATGGTCCTTGTCAAATCTCTCTAACTTTGATTTATGGCTTCATGCAAGGACTCCATTTTATCTATAGGTAATCCCATGATGTCCCCATATGATTCATAGGATATAAATATTAAATATTTGATATCATTTTAATAACCCTCCCAAAATTATTTTAAAGCAATATTCAATCTAAAAATTTATTTTAATTTAACTATTAAAACACCCACTTTTTCCTACACCGATTAATCCTGGGAAAGGAAATTTTAACTCAATTATAATGAGAAACTTCCTTAAACTTAAAATATTCATTAAAAAAAAATTTATTATATTTATGGCTTCATGCTATTATATAATAAAAAATTTCTATATTTAATCACAAACACAAATCTACAAATAAAACTAGCAATTTCACTTCACCCGATTTCACCGAAAGTCATATAAAAGATAAATAATTGATTATATTAATGATATATATAATGAAATTACACAAAAAGGGGTTATTATATAGTAAAAATATAATTAATAAATATCTAAAACAAATATAGAATCATGATAGTAGAATCTATTCAAACTACACACTCCAAAACATGCAAACATACATGCCAAACTAAATATGGGAATCTATAAATTTGTGAAGCTCCAATGAAATATCTATATGAGATTACCCTCTATAATTAATTTTTTTTTTGGTACTATGATCTCCAAAAACTTAAATGATTTTCATCCTTGAATCATGTAGTTGAAATAAAAGTGCATAAAAAATGTAGAAATTGTTGAATTGGTAAAAGATAACCCATAATGAAATCCTGACATATAAATACACATGAGGACCTGATGTTGACACCAAAATACCAATCTCCTTGATTTGAGAATATGACATGAGTTATAAAAGGAAAGTAATTATATCTTTATCTTATTTCCCATAAAAAATTTAGATCCTACCTCTTTCTCCTTTGTTTCCATTTCCCAAACTTTCTTGAATTTGACCCACGTATCTTGAGGATAAGAAAGCAAGAACAAATTAGCAAGTTTCCATGAATTATCATAATTATCTCTTCCTATAAATACATGTCCTAATTTTTAAGTTTCCTTGTATACTTTCAACCTGCCAATTCCCATTAAATATTAAAATATATCTAATATGTACTTGGCCCCATTTAAACAGCTTGAAAATAAAAAATAATCATGGGTTCAAATATTAAATAAATTATTTTCCCAAATCCTTCCTTATTCCATGGAAAATATTGGAATGGGATTTTTTATTGAAAAATTAAATTAATTAAAAATAAGAGATGATAATTCTTGAGAATTAAATTTAGATGAAACAAAGATATCTATAAAAGTTTCAAGTGTAAATGTTTTAGATTGATTGAATGAAGTGGTAAATAAGATGAAGAAATTAGTTCAATTATGAGAGGTTGACTTCATTGAGATCACCACTCTCACTCTCAAGCACCAAAAATACCAAAAATAGTTTCTCACATAGTCATGGATGAGCATGGGGAAATATATATTGAAGTTGCAATCCCTCCTCCTAACAAATCTAAAGAAGAGATTAGTTTTGAATATTATCAAGTATTGAAGGTACACCTTGGAAAAGCTACTCATGAAGGAGTAAAAGAAGGTGTGAAAACAATCATTAGAATGATGTTTAATCAATTTTATTAGGATAAATCAATTTAATACTAGCTTAATGAAAAGGTTGAATAACTCTCTTCAATGGTCAAGAATTTGGTAAACCTAGTTCAATCCCTCTTGCATGATTATTCACCTAATACAAAAATGTTGAATGCAACTAATAAGATAGAACATATGGGTAGGGATACCATAGAATGGTCATAAAATTTACTTATTTTAGGAACCAAATTAATAAATAAAGTTGTTTGTTTATGCAAAAATTAAGAGTGAAATCAATCATGATAAAAAATATGAAGCTATGTAGAACACATAAATTAACAAATAGAAATAATTATTTCAAAAGTTAAATGCCTTATTGAAAACAAATACAGAAACTCTCATCATAGAAAATGTTAAAAGTCAATTATGTCAGGATGACCACACTAGATTCTTAGATGATACTAAATTTTAGATTCATATGCTTAAAGAATCCCTTGAGAAATTCAAAGAGTCTCAGGTGATGGTAGATGATGCGATAAATGATATACAAGAAGTAATTGAAAAACTTCCTTGTGTGTTTCTTGACAATAATGGAATAGCAAATCCAAAACATACTATCAAAGATGAATTCAAGCACTTGATACATGAATCAATTCTTAGATATGCCTTTAACTTTGAGTCTATTCATAGGTTCATCAGATATCAAAACACTTTTGATAAACTTGATAAATATTTGAATAAATTTTGACATAATCCACATAAAATGATAGATCTTCATGTTAAAGGTAAAATTAGATACCTCCATTCATATGGTCCAAATGAAGATAAAGTCAAGGAAATAATGATTTTTTTTTAAAGATTATTAAAAAAAAGCTACTGCAAGACAAGCATAAAGAAGTCCATGTTGTTTAAGTTGGATTTAGTGGTCAATAGGTGGAGGAAGAGATCCTCTACTTTTTAATTCCCAAAACTATGTTTTGACAGAATCACTTTTGCAATTTTTAAGCTATGCCTTTTTGCACTTTATAAATGTCACTTTTGAATTAAAAGTGCAATTATTCTATATTTATAAAAATTGATTTTTGTGATGGTTTATCAAGTCAAGAGGTAGAGTCCTTCTTTGTAACTACCACTTTATAGGTTATAATTAGAGGCTTGCATTTCATTTCAAAGGGACTTTTAACTTTGGAAAATGCATGATTTTGAGAGAAGAAAGGGAAAAGGAAGAAACTCTATGCTGCTCCTGAGAATTAATAAAACACGATTATTATATGAATTTATGCCTCTATAGCCTCTGTGAATTAATGTTCTTATGCTCATTGATTCATGCTATTAATTCATACACTTTATTTTATGCAAAATGCTCACAGCTAAATAGTCATATTTTATTTTCATCTCAACAAAGGTGGAATATAATTAAATTAAGTGTTTTCTTAGTTATTAATGTTATTTCTTTTTTTATTTCTCTAAATCTCACAATTATTTCCATCACTCACTTATTTCCCTCTCACTAAAATTCCTTTGTATACACATGTGAACCCCCAAAACAACAATGTATATTTTTAAATAATTTTCATTCTCAGTTTTTATTTTTTTTAAATAAAGGTTGTCTTGCCTACTAATAGATGAGAGACTTTATTGTATATCATTGTTAGCTGTGATACACAAAAAAAAATTCCACTTATAAAATTTGTATCCAACAAATAGATGGATGAATAGTTTGATGTCATCATTAAAATTAAAGTGAAATCAAATAATGCTAATGTAATGGAAGTGGTATAGTTATTTGAGGTTGTGATGAGAAAACAGTAAGACAATAACATAAGGAGAATTCTAAAATTGGTGGTGGATAGGGTGGATAATGTTTGATACCCCATAGTTATGGTGAAGCCTTTGGCTTGTGAGCTAAATTTGAAAGAGTTGAATAAGAAGTGGAAGAAGTAGAAGATTAATTTTACTTAGGAAATAAATGTGTATGATCAAGAAATTATTTAATTTTTTTCTGAGAGGTGCATTGAAATAGAGGAAGAGTTGGTGCAAAAAGTATCAAGAGAGAGAAGAAAGAGAACTATTAAAAAGTCATGGATTTCATCAATGTAATGGAAGAAGAGAAAGATATGTGGTTGGTAGAGGTGAGGATTCTACTCACGTATGGGGAAAGTGTGTATGGGTAGAGATTGGTGTGCAATAAAAGGTAAGGGATAAGCTTACATAATAATGGGGGGAGAAGCTTACATAAAAATGTGAGAGAACAAGGTGTAGACACAAGTGAATAAAAGGATGAGTAATGGATATGTCATTAAGAGGATAGTGCACATAAATGTTTCATGAAATAAAAACATAAAGGATGTACACCAAAGTAATTTGGTCATGCATAACATTAAGGAACACTTAAAGGATGTAAAGTGTACAAAGACATAGAATTACATTGTATAGAGTAAGTAAAGTGGTTATGTGGAGGTAAAGAGTAATAACTAGTAGAGGAAGGTAAATAAGAGTTATAACCATGTCCCATATTATGAATAGTATTAGATGGATTATGATTATGAGAACAAGGTCAGGCACTAAGATTACTCTGGCTTCACCTTTGAATAGGTTATTAATTATAACATCGTATATATCCTATAATATGTTGAATATGATGAGGAAAATGTGGAGCATGCTTATCATGAGTAAGATATATAGCTAAGACACCTACCTCATATCAATTTGAGAAAGTTATAATCAACATATTTATAAGGTAGGACACATATAATTTTGAATAGAACTCTTCCATGGATTAAGAGCAAAGGGATCAATTTAGAAAATGTTGGATTTCTTCCACCATTAACATCCATAGATATAATCCATGAACAACCAAAAAAACCAAAATAAGGGAAATAATTAGTAGGTTCTTCTTCTAGTGCTAGTGTGACTCAAGTCATAATTGAAGAAGAAAAGAAGAAAGATGTAGTGACTAGAAAATTTGGTCAAACTAAAAATCCACTTAAGATCAAGATCAAGAAGTTGACTACAGGGACTAGAGAAATTCATAGGATATCCACCTTTTTAGATGATTCATCCTCTAATATTGTTCATTATAGGGTTTTATAAAAAATACCACCTTGAATTATATGGATATAGATCCCATTCTAGTGTTCTTTGCATTTGCTTCTCCTCTGAAAGCCCCCCATCCCCTAGTTTTCCCAAAAATAATTAATCTGCAACCTCAACATTCATCCAAGGCTATAAGTCAACCTAAATCTTATGTCCCTCCATTTAAACTTAAAACTCTCAAGCAAGGTAAGGGAGATGTTGTGATTTAAATATTTCAAACCCTAGTAATCTCCCCTCATATTCTTAAGATTTAGACTCAGACCAAACAAAGATATCTTGAATAGGTTTCAAGTGTAAAGGTTTTAGATTGGTTAAATGAAGTGGTAAAGAAGAGGAAGAAAGTATTTCAACCAAGAGAGGTTGACTTTAGTGAGCTCACCACTCCCACTCTTGAGCACTAAAAAAACCCAAAATAGTTTCTCACATAGTCATGGATGAGCATGGGATAAGATATATTGAAGTTGTGATCCCTCCTCTTGAAAAATATAAAAAAGATATTAGTGCTTAATATTATCAAGTATCGAAGGTACACCTTGGACAAGCTACTCATGAAAAAGTAAAATAATATGTGCAAACAACCATTGGCATGATGTTTAAGAAGTTTTATAATCATAAATTTATTGAATATTAGCTTAAGGAAAATGTTAGACAACTTTCATTAATGTTACAAAAATTGGTAAACCTAGTTCAATCCCTCCTACATGATTATTCACTTAATACAAAAATGTTGAACGCAACTAAGGAGATAGGACATATGGGTAGGGATAACAAGGAATGGTTAAAAAGGTTACATCTTCAAGGAACCAAATTAATAAATATAATTATTTGTTTATGTAGAATGTGAGAGTGAGCTCAATTATGATTGAAAATTTGAAGCTATGTATAAAACATAAATTAACAAATTAAAACAATTATTTTCAAAGTTACGAGCCTTATCAAAAGCAAATCCAGACACTCTCATCATATAAAAGGTTCAATTCAATTATGTAAATGTGACCACACTAGATTCTTAGGTGGGACTAAATTTTAGATTCATATGCTTAGATAATCCCTTAAAATTTTAAAAGAGTCTCAGGTGATGGTAGATGTTGAAATAAATGATATATAATAAGAAATTGAAAAACTTTATATGATCTAGGAATTTTACTCAAGAGAGGATGGTTAGTATGGTGTTAGTTCCAAATTGAAAACAAAATGAAATAAACACACTGATAGCATAACATCTCTAGGCCTAGACACTAGGGAGAACTTAGTTAACAAACATGAATAAATCACACAACTAAAATGCAAAAGAAACCCTATTTTATCTTCCTTAGATGTTTCAAAATTCTTGTTGTAGTGGCTTTCTCAACTTGTGCTCATGAAGTCTTTGGCAATGGAAGCTTGGCTACCTTCATCTCTCCTTGGCACCTTTGGCTTTGGCTTGGCTTAGCTTAGAATCAATTTGGCATGGTAACACTAGTTTATTTAAGCTTTTGGAACCATTTGTGCATTATAAATTTTTGTAATCAAGACTTTAAAATGATGTGGTAAGGCCTCCTATTTATAGGTTTTTGTAAATGTCTAGAATCAACCTGAACCGTCCATCCTGAGATTGAGATGTGTGGTTGAGGATTAATTAATTTTTTAGAATTAAGTTTGTAATTATCCTCATAATAAAATTGGAAGAAGGTTAAATTAAGAGGCATGGAGGGAATCATAGAAGGCATTCCTGAGGCATGGAGGGCATGAATCTTGATATTTGTGGCATTTATGGCCTAAGGATGTCTTCCCAATAAATGAGGTCACTTGATGATGTAGATATTCAATATTCATTTCCAAAACTAAGTATTCAACAAGTTTCCATGGAATTTTTGATTAGGCCTTGATTCAGGTTAATTATCTCTTAAGCATGCTTAAGCACTTTGTGCACAAATTACTGAGATTAATTAGAATGCCTTGTTATTGGTCCAAAATGTGACTGGATTAGAATTAGAAGTCAATGTCAGACATGTTGAAACCGTATTCCCATTTAAGATGTTATTAATAACAAATAACAAAGGCATGTGTATTTTGAAAAATATTTGATAGGAAAGAGCAATCTAGAGCACCTAGGTGTAAACTTGGCATTTTGATTTGAAATGATCTGATCAAAGTTAGCTATCCCATAAATTGTATTACCCCATTTAGGGATACCTTGACCAAAATTAGCACTTGAATATGTCAGTTTCACATCATTTAGCATGATTTAGTGTTTTTAGGACAAATTGTGTATTTTGAGTGGAAATTGGCCAAAACCCTAGTTGGAGGTTATCGGTGACCAGATTTAGGTGTCTACAGTTTGCCCCTATTTGGGAAGGCATTACAAGCTATAAGCATAATAATGTTTTCTCAAAGAATGAAAAGCTCATGTATGCCTACAACTATAATGATAATAAACTAACTATATGATGCCTCCTCAAAGGAATAGTTGGCATAAATAGGTTGACAAATGGTCCCTAAAAAAGAAAGAAGCAAAATGAGGGGACCAAATAAAGGAAAGATGATGGGGTGAAAACATAATGATAATAAAAAAGTAGTCAAAATCATTGAGAATGCAAGTGGGTTGGTGTACAATGGTTTGTCCAAAGGTGGTTATAAACATTATATCTCGATAGTGGAAACATGGTATGATAACACAATGATTTTTCAAAAGGCAATTATAATCATTGAGAAGATGGAGCTACCCCACTTAGGATAGACAAACAAGAGAATAACATGCCCCTATATAGGTAGAAAAAGTAAAATGGTGACAACACAATGATTTACCCAAAGGTGGTTATAATCATTAATAAATGTAAGTAGGATGGTGTGCAATTATTTTCACATAGGCAGTCATAATCATTAGACACTGATTATGGAAAACATGATAAACTTGGCCGAGGATGGTGATAACTTAACACAAAGGGTAATGATGAGTTAGAATAACCTACTATTAGGGAAATGTTCATTTGAACTAATAAATATTGAAATTCTTTCATGTTTAATTAATTTATTTTGGATATGATTAGGATGGAATTGGGATGTCAATACTAAAGAGATGCCACCATTTCTAAATAGACATATTGAATCTGAGGTTTGTTTTAGAACATGTCGGTAGGCATCATGGTATAATATTATGAGGACTTGGACAAAATATGCATGAGGATTGACTCCCATAATCCAATAATCAATATAAAATAATAAACTAATGATAGAAACCATGATGACAATATAAACATATGAATATGGATGGATTAAAGTGTAAGTGTGGGCAAGGAATCACCCAATGAACACACATAAATTAAATCAAGGCAACAGTGCTGAGAGCAAACAAACAGGTAGATAAATAAATAGTAAAGAAACACTCAATAGAAACCCTATGAATATTGCCCCTATAAAATAGGTGACAATTTAACAAACAAATAAAATGGAGGAATAAAATAAAATAAATGGGGTGGCTGAGCTATCTCCATATGCACTAGGTAAGTGGATGTTGCCTACATAGTTTCATGGATGTAATATCCAATAAAAAACTCAAGACAAATGTAATTCTCCCAGGGAATGGGAAGAATGTGATAAATAATGAAAATAAATAGAGTGGATGTGAGAGAAGAATATGAATGGTATTGCAAAATGGCAAGTGTGTGAGAGAAAGGCCAAAAAGGATGGTGAAACTAAATGTCAAGTGATTTGCTTGTAACTTAGTAAGGGTTTCCATAATCTTTTCTGATGATTTTTTAAATATTTTTGGAATTGTTTTGGAGTACCTCAACTCAATTGAGAATGATGAGACACTAAATGGTTCAAGCTCACAAAATGGTGAGAGAATTCAAACTTAGGTTGCTCATAAAATAGTGAGAGCATTCAAACTTAGGTTTCCCACAAAATGGAAAGATCATGGCTTAAGGTGCTTACAAAATAGTGAGAGCATGGCTTAGGATGCTCAAAAAATAGTGAGAGCATGGCTTAGGGTGCCTAAGCTAACCTCAACAAGTATTGAACACTGCCTACATAGTCCCAGAGTAGGACCTCAAGTCAATGTAGTTCCACCCTTACAACAAAGGAATCTGACTAATGCAGTAATAAAATCAAACAAAATAGGCATAGTTGGTAAAAAGGCATATTACGACATAATAAGGGGAAAGTTGGTATGTTAAGGTTTAATGTTACCCCTAGTTTTCCCATAGGTAGTTATAACTAAGACACAATGGCATAGATCAATGGTACTAATTTGCCTAAAGGTAGTTATAATTAGTAGCAAGACCAATGGTAAGAATGGAATAACAAATGAAGGATGCAACTGCCAAAACATCTATCATACTATCCTAAAATATGCTCTCTATCTGAAGTACTTGAACTAATTTATGAAATGAGAAGATACCTTGATGCTAAAAATGCATAACAAATGGAAAAAACTAAGGTCAAATAGGCTAGGCTTTAGAACACACTAGGACAATAGGTTAGAAGTGGAAAGTGGATACAATGAAGAGGATGACATTTGTTTAAAAAAGAATAAAATGACATAATTGAAATGTTCCTTATAGATAATACACCTTAGCACTCAAGCCTAGTATCATTTGAGATGAATAATATTCATCAGCTTAAGAAGTTCATCACCATCTGGTGTGGTGAGTCTATACACTCCTAATCCATAATCTACAGTGATGATGAAAGGCCTTATCTAATTTGGTTTGAGTTTCCCTTTATGCTTCTTTTTAGCCATGGTATTCTTTTGGTTTTCTTTAAGAACAAGATCACCAAGTTCAAATATTCTATACTTAACATGTCGATTATAGTGGCCTTTGAATCAGTTCTAATAGCTTGAAGATTATTGAGCGTAGATATGATTTTTTCATCAAGTAGATCTAGCTCTTTCAGGTGAGCTACTCGATAGTCATGATCATCTAAGACATGCTTGAAGGAGATGCATAGTGAAGTTAATTTGATCTCAATGGGAAGGATAGCTTCAGTACTATAAACAAGTGAGTATGGAGTGGCTCCTATGGGAGTATGATGATTGGTATGGTATGCCCAAATGGCAAGGAATATCTGGAGGTGCCAATCATGACCGATATCATTGACAATATTTTTGAGAATATTGACAATGGTTTTATTATGTGCTTGGCCATTACCTTAAGGGTAATATGTTATAAAAAATTATTATGTGATGTTATATTTGTTACATAGCTAGTCTACATCTTTGGTCTTGAATGATCCTCCATTCTAAGATATAATGTCAGAAGGGACACTGTAGTAGTAGATGAGATGGTTGAAAATGAATTTGGAAATTTGCTTTCCAATCATGTAAGTGATGGGTATAACTTCAACCCACTTATTGAAATATTTATTGGAAGTAAGGATATGTTTATGGCCATCAAATGAAGTGGGGTTGATCTTCCCAATGGGGTCAAGTCCCCATGTAGAAAATTGCCATGGTATCAACATTAGTTTTAGATTTTTTACTGGGGCATGAATCAAATTAACATGCTATTGAAATTTATCACACTTTTTCACATATACAGTGGCATCTACATCCATTATGGACCAATAATAACTAGTATGCAATAACATTTTGGATAGGACTGCCCTGCTAGAATGAGCTCCACATAATCCTTTGTGAACTTCTCTTGACACTAGTATAAACTCTATCGAAGTTAAACAATGAAGTAGAGTTCCATCAAAACTATGGCAATAAAGGGTGGATCTTAGTAAAGTATAACAAGTGGAATGATGAATAAAGGCTTTGGTTTTTTTTGAGATAGGTTAGATGGCAAGACTTGGTCATGAAACTAGTTGTAAAGGTCTGAGTACTAGATAGAATTAGAACCAATAATATCATAAATCATGGCGACGGTTGAAGGTTATGAGCTAGTACTAACAAATTCTTGACAAGGAATTGATACTCTCTATCTTTATCTATTTGTTAAATCAGATAGCCAATATTAGCCATGGCATCTATAGTTCTGTTACTAGCCCTTGGTATGTGCTCAAACTGAATATTGTCAATTTGTTGCTTAAGAGTGTCAACCATGGATTTATATGAAACCAACTTATCATATTTGGTCTAAAAATGATCTATAACCTGATTGATGATTAACTAAGAATGACCATAAACTCAGAGATGAGATATATTCTAATGTACTACTTGTCGAAGACCTGTAATAAGTGATTTATACTCGGCCATGTCGTTTGTACAAGGAAATCTCATTCTAAATGATTTAGGGATTAGATCCCCCTATGGTGTAATAAAAAATAGTCCTACTCCTGATCCATGTGTAGTAAATAAACCATCAAAATATAGCTTCCAAGGCTACTCCTCAAGGGGTGTGTCAATGAAAGTCATCAAGAAATTAAAAAATGAGTGGCTATGTGTCTATGAGGTACTTTAGCAAGTTGATCTATAAGAACTTATCCCTTGATTACCTTCTGATTGACATATTTTATGTCAAACTCACTAAGAAACATGATCCATTTAGCCATTCTACCTTGTAAATTTGTTTTAGATAGTAGATAATTGAGCAGATCTACATTTGAAATGATCATGGTCTTATTTTTCAACATGTAATGGCATAGTTTTTTAGCTATGAAGACCATGGCCAGACAAGCTTTTTCAATAGGTGCATAGTTATGTTCATATGTAACCAAGGTATGGCTTAAGTATTAAATAACATTCTCTTTTCCATTATCATCATGTTGAGCCAAGAGTTCCCCTAGAGCATGGTCAATAGCTGATAGGTACAATAAGAATGATCTTCCTTGCATAAGAGGTAATAAAATAGGTAGATTAATAAGATAATCTTTGATTTGTTGAAAAGTTGTTTGGTAGTGATCATCTTAGTTAAATGCAACTCCCTTCTTCAAAAGGTGTGTAAATGGATGGCACTTGTCTTCTAATTGAGAGATGAAGCATCGAATTGACTAGATCTTACCCTAAAAACTATGGAGTTGCTTCAAATTGGTTAGTAGTGACATCTTGGTTATAACATGGACTTTAGCTAGATCAACTTCAATACATCTATGAGACATGATGAAGCTAAGTAGTTTTCCTAAAGTTACACCAAACACATATTTATTTAGATTGAGTCTGACTTTATACTCCTATAATCTTTCAAATATGTTACGCAACACTACTGGATGGTTGACCTTAGTTTTGTATTTTCTTAATATATCATCAACATAGTCTTCAACAATATCATGCATCATATCATTTAATATGATATTCATAGCCCTTTGATATGTATCTCTATCATTCTTAATGCTAATTGACATTACCTAATAACAAAATGTTCCCCATGGAGTGGTGAATGCTATTTTATTAGTCTTCTAGTGTTATTATGATCTGGTTATATCCTGAAAAATCCATCCATGATTGAAAGCATTTCATAACCTACCATGTATATAATTATAATGTCAATATAAGGTAAGGGAAAATCATCTTTAAGATAGGTTTTGTTGATGTCTCAAAAATTAGTACAATTTTTGATCCCTTCAATCTTTTTACTAATAGGTACTGTAATTAGAGATCCATTCTGAGTAGTCAATGGATCGGATACATCCTACTTCTAAGAGTTTTTCCAAATCTTTCTTCACCAATATAGTTATGTGAGGATGCATCTTACATAGCTTTTATTTTACCAATTTAGTGTTAGGATTAACCACAAGGTGGTGCAGAACCAAGGTGGGGTTTAAACCTAACATGTCAGAATAGGCCCATGTAAAGATATATACAAATTCTCTCAATAGAGCTACAAAGACATCGCATTCCTCCTTAGTGAGGGATGCTCCTAATTTTATCCATTTTAGGTCTGATGGAGTCTTGATATTGACCTCTATTATATCTTTTACTAAAAGGGTTGAACCATCTTCTAGGATAGAGGTAACGACTTAAACTATTAGATTATGTTATGGTCCTCCATTAGGACTTGCTCTTAAATTTTTCCTAAGCATGATGAATCTGAGTCCCCTAATAGGAGATCTAGCCATGTGACAAAAATAGTTGGAAATTATTGAAGAATTTGATCAAATACTTATTTCTCAAAGTTGAACTTGGATCCATAGGCAAATTTATCATTGGTTATCTCCAGGTCTAAATTCAAAGAAGAATGAACACCCCCATCTAATGGTGCTTAAAATAGGTTTTCACCACTAGACTGGCCTTTATCTTTAGTTTTTCCTTGGTCATAAAGTTCCTCAAAGAGGTTTTCACTTTGGGACCTCAATGTTTTACTTATTTGTTTTTGGCTAAGGGTGTTAACTCACTTTCTAAAATAGGCTATAGGATCCAATGTGATTGAGAATCCTAATTTGTGATCTCCCAACAAAACATTGTCTCTAAGGCCTAAAAAGTCACAGAATGCCTCATCATTCTAGAAATCATCAATTGGTAGACTAGACTATTATTGGTCCCAATCTATTAGTTGGGGATAATATAATGGTAAATGGTTTTGATGAATGGCCAGGGTAAGGGTACAAGTGACATTTTTATTAAACAGGTTGGTTTCAATTAGGTCATCAAAGTTGAGGCTATGATCAAACTCTACTTCATTTTCAGCATCATCATCACAAGTCATTGGTGATGGAGTTTAAATAAGATATGTGGGGTCACCCCCAAGTGGTTTAAATCTAATTCCATTAGGTCTTTCATACTTAGTCATATAAATTGACTCAATGGTTCCTTATTGATTCGATCTGAGGCCTCTTCATAATTGTGATGTTCCATGATCCTATTAGGAATAACAAAATTTACATTTTTATAACAATCATCTTGGTTGTCATTGTATAACCATGATTCATCCCCTTCAATAGGGTTAGTTCATAGGCCATATGTTAGTACAAATGTGATAGGTCCCTTATCTTTATTCTTTTGTTGCCAATGCATATGTGGGATGGCTTTAGGTCACTCAAAGGTTTTTGGATTTTTAGGAAGATTAGAAATATGGAATGTATCATAAGTCATATACTATCCTAGTCCATTATCAAAAATGGTGAAATGATTAGAGGCTTCAAGAGGTGGCATGTGGGAAAGGGAATCCAAGGTATTAAGATCTATACAATTATCTAGTGAAAGATTGATAAGTATGGCCTTTTTTATCCTACTTGGAACTTGGATTCATGTTGTACTGATAATTATAGCTTTGAAATTTGGCCTCAAAATGCTTGTAGTGTTTATATGGGTGTAAATCTCTTGGAATATTCACTTCCATCCCTAAGTGGGAAAACTTGATACATTGGTGCAGTATTGATGAGACTGCACAAATCTCATGTAACCAAGGCCTACCTAGAAGCATATTATATGATAACTCAAGATAAAGCACATGGAAAAGTGTATCATGGGCCAAAGGCCCAATGATAACTAGAAAACTAATGGTGCCTTGTGATTCTCTTTCTTGATTATCATAAGATTTGATGGTTATTGTTTATGGTTGGTGATCTATCATTGTGTACCCAAGAAGCTTGATGAGATTTAGAGACACTATGTTGAGGTTGGATCCATTATCTATAAGGACATATTTCACTTTATGTCATCTTATATAAACTTCTATGTATAATGGATTATTATGGAGTGGGCCAAGGGAAGACATATCACTTTGGTTGAATGTGACTTGTTGGGCTGGAGCTAGGTGTCTAACCAAAGCTTGAAATTTATCAGGGGATATGTTACTAACAATAGTGGATTGGGTTAAAAACTCATTCAAGATGTTCTCGTGGATTATTAACATTCACAATAAATATAAAATAGAAATTTGTTCTGGTGTCTTCTGTAATTGTTCCACAATATCAAACTTCTTGTCTTGGTCAGTAGTGAATGGTTTATTCTAAGACTGAATGGTTGGTTGGATGATAGGAAAAGTGGCAGATGGGTGTGGGCCTAGGATAGTAATCTTTTATCTCTGAGTTGTGATTGCATAATTAGGATTAAATACTAGACCATTATTGCTAACAAATGTTGAGAATGATGTGGGACTAGATAGGACATGTCTCAGTTGCTGGGGCACTCACATGTGGTCAGTGGTAAGGATGAGTTGTCAATACAAGGTCTAAAAGGGGAAGTCCTAGTTTGATAGTTTGCCTATATGCATACCCAAGTCAAAAAAGGATTATCCCTATAATTTATTTGAATGGGGTTGTTTAACAATGGTCTAGTATAATTTTTTCTTGGTCTAGGATAAATGGAGATGGTATTAACACTACCCCCTACAATATGACCTACAACCCTATTGTAGTCATGTGCAACTGCATAGTAGGTTTGTTGGTTATTAATGTTCTGACCTTGGTTTTGTCCATTGTTCTATTTTTGTAGGTTTTGATATTGATTTTGTTATTTTTTCTAGTTCAGCCTTTGATTTTTATTTTTCTACTACCCTAGTTTTTATTGTTGTTATTGTTGCTAATTATTTTGCTACTACTAATTGTTATGTCAAGGAAAAGGGTTTTGATAAATCCAAATAGTTTGATTGGAAGTACAATCACCATTATCCAGTTTTATCTCCCCGTTCTCCAACATATTTTCAATTAAATTCTTGATTTGGACACATCTTCATATATTATGCTTGTTGACTTGATGATAGTCACAAAATTTGTTTTCATGGTACAAATTAGGATAAGGAATGCATTGCAGATAATGATTTGGTATAGGTCAACTAATCAAATTAGTGTTAGCAAACTTATAAAATATAAACTCAATAGGTTCTCCTATATCATTAAAGATATGATGTGTAGGCATGGTTCTCCTAAGAGGAGGGGTTTGCAATGGTAAAGGCTACTATATTTGTTGTGCAGGTCTTGGTTGTTGTGCTTGCAATAATGGTTGGAGAGGTTGCTGAGTAGAAGTAAGCTGAAAAGGTGGTGTAGATGATGTTTTCACCATTTTAAAATGATGGGATTTGGTTACTTCATTTCCCACAACATTTATATTATGGTTGAATTGCTTCAGTCTTTCATGGTTATTGGCCTATGCTAGTTGTGATGCTGGTACTTGAATGGGATGTTGGTCATGTCCCTGATTGGTACCTTGATTTTGATTATTTGAACTAAGATTGATGACTCCTATATTGATGAGTACTCACTTGATCAATAAACCTTTATCAATGATTTTCTTGAATGTATGTGCATATTGTAGTTTCAGATGGTAAGCTATCTTACTATGAAATTTTTTGGTAAACATAATGGCTAATTGTTTATCTAGTAAACTATGGGTAAAATAGATTGTAAGGATTCTCCATAACTGTAAATAGCTTGTAAAAATCTCACCAACTTCTTAATTTTCTTGTATTAAGTCCATTAATGAAATCTCATGCTCAAGATTATAGGAAAAGTGTTGCACAAACTTATCAAAAAGATCATCAAAATCTATTACTAAAGTTTTGGGAAAATTCAAAAACCACTCCAAGGCTTATCTAGCCAAGCTCCTTGGAAACAACAACAAAAGGTATATGTCACTATATGCCACTGGTTAACAAATAATTCGGTCAAATGAGTCTTAGGGTCACCTTTCCCTTTGTATTTATAATATTTTAGTGGTTGTGTCCTAGAGGAAATGGTATCTACAAATACTCCATGTTGAATAGATAGGAACATATGTCATCTAATTTGATCTTTTTAGTTTGTTTACTAGCTTGAATGGCAATAATTATATCCTTCCTCTATTATAATTCTTAGGATAGGAAATTGGAAGGAATATTGGTTTGAGGGAGAATTTGGATAGGTGGTTGGGAGGTCACAAGTGGGACACTTTAACTAGGGTAGGATGGAGATACATGTTGGGGTACATTGGTTTAGTTGGGGAATGGACTAGGAATATTCATACATGGATTATGATGTACTTGAAATTGCACAATTGGTTGTGCAATATTATAGTTTGGGTTGGTGATAAATGTTTGATTTGGAAGATTTTGTGGTTGGAACATAGGGATAAAACTATACTATTCCTACTATGGTTGAAAAGGGACATGTCGTCGACTAATCAAACCTTGATGTTGAGTGGGAACTTGTGGACCAAGACCCTATCTCTAGATTTGTGGTACATTTTGAACCAATAGTTGTTTAGTAGGTACCTAAAAAACATGGGGACCTCTTTGTTGTATGAATCCCTATGAGGAAGTCAATGCAGGTTATAGATTCAACATCTATCATTGACCAATATTTACATTTTTTTGACTAGTCATTAATTGGTTTTGGATTGGCATATTAGTCTACAACTAAAGAGGTACATTCATCATTACCTAGCAGGGTGGAACATTAGTTGCCCCTGATTGAGGTGGCAATGTATTTGTCCTTTGTTACATCGATACACTATATTATGCTTGTTGTTGTGGAATGCTACTTGTTACCTATTGAGGAGGAGTAGGTTTCATCACATTTTTTCATTGAGGTGTGACATTAGCCATTGTTTGATTACCTAATCCCATAGGTTGTACACTTGAGGAAGAATCCAATTGAGGTTGGGGTGTAGAAACTTTTACTCCCTAATATGATGACCTATTTATAGGATTAACTATAGGCAAATGTTATTGGCTAATTTTTTTCATGTTGGTATCATTTTGATTAGGATTGGATGTTGTTTAAACATCATCTATTAAGTTTGGCTCACTATTCTATGTATAGGCTAAAGACACTTCTTTAATAATGGGCATATGCATCAAGCTATCTATTGAATAGTTTTGTATAAATGGGTCAAAACTCAGATTATCTTATCCATTTAACTCTATAAACACTCCTATTAAAGGAAATAGGTCAATAAGAGGCTTAATTACCATGTTCATTTGATTAACATCATGTACTAGAATTAGGTATGTTTGATATGCTATCTACATTTGGTTAAAGTGATCTTCTATGATGTTTTTGCCTCGATCAGATATATTAGGATCTTGGTACATTGTTTAGACTAGAGCTATATGATTACTAGAAGAATCATGTTGATCATAAATGATATTATGGGGCACTCTTACTAGACTAGGTAAATTTTCATGTGGGAAGTCTGCTGGAAACTTGGCTCCTACCTCTATGGCTCTAACCAAAATCTCATCTTTGTTCTCTAATAAATGTCACTCAAACAAAAATGGATCATACGTGGAAGTCATATTAGTAGAATATAATTGTTTAAGTATTGACTCATCCATTGTAGATATTATAGCTAGGTATTGTGTGGTTTTCTCTTAGTTTTGTTTTGAATAAGGTGGTGTGTTAACTATATAATTAGCCAATGGATCTTGGCTTTGTGTCCCTAATTGAGTATTATAAGAGGGATAAGAATCCATCTCATAAGAAATATTATCTTCATAGGGGTCTTAAACCATTTTTTCCTATGACCCCACATTAGTAATCCATGGTTTGCGCATGCATCCACTATAATTTTAGGAATACATGTTGGGATCCATAGTCAATGTATTATGATAAAAGTTCAAAGAGTTATACAAACTCTAAAAAAAGGACAATGTCTAAAATAGATGATGTTCCAACTTGGTCTAGATTTGTAAAAAGGATTAAAAGATTTATGCAAAGTTTTGTGAGGGAAAAAACTAGCGTGAAGTATCTAACATTTCACTGTTCACACAAAGATAAGTAAGTAAATGGACCTAAAATCAAAATGACAAACTCTAAGGTCAAAGCATTTCAAATCAGTCTAATCTAGGAATCTAAAAGTTGCTTTGTCTTTTGGCCAAACATGGAATCAAAATCTAGGCTCAAACAAGGCATGCACTAGGACTCTTGTCCAGATAGCATCAAAATCCAGACTTTGAAATAGATGAAAGTTTTAATCTAATGGATTTGAAACACTTCTAACAAACACTAGGCATTTGAGTGTTGGTCATGAACTTGATCAACTAGGTATAAGGTATGAAACAAAAGGCACTTTCAAAGATAGTTTATTTTCTCACAAAAATGGTATAAAACTTCATTATTTTGACAAATAAGCTAGACAAAAGTGAGTTATATAACTATTTTAGACAAAAGATCACAAAAATTCTCTTGGATTGGTCTAAAAATGTAGGAACAATTTTGGAACTATATGCAATAGGGTCTATGAAACAATATTCAAATGTTTTGGGAAGCATAAAGATTCTATACTACCCAAAATTTGTGACAAAAATGTTTATTTCAAAAAATCTCTAAGGCAAAGATGTTTTCCTATAATTTTGACAACATAACACTGCTTTTTTTTCAAAAATGTGGTGCATAGACTTAAATTGAAAGTGTTTAGCATAAAATGGATTAAGTCTATCAAGTGATGATAATTATAATGATTCTTAAATCACCTTTAACCCAAATTGGAAATTGAACCTAAGTTCCCTCAAGTTTAGTGCAAATGGCAAACCCAATTAACACATCAACCCTATGAGCTTATAAAGGTGCTATTTCAAATTTAGATTATAATTGAAGGAATTAAACAAATTTGGTAAAGGTCTAGACTCAATTGGGTAGCATAACTATGCCAAAGTAGATGATATGATTCTCAATATTTTGATGTTCTTTGAACAAGGTAAATTGATGATCTCATGCAAGTAGCATAATGCCTCTTTGTTCAAAGGAAAATTTGAACTATGTGTTTGGTTTGGATTGTTTGTTTACACCAAGTTTTGACTTCAAACAATACTTTAATCTAGGATAAGACCCCTTAATTAATCACTCTTAGATCCTAAACTAATAAAGTTGCTTGGCATTATTGGAATCTGTCAATATACATCATTTGAGAGGATTTTAAGTGTTCATCCAAAAGTAAATGTGCATTATATAGTAGGGTTTTTACACCCCCCTTATCTTAAATAATAGTACTATGACATGGAATTTGAGGCATACTTTGCACCAAAAACACTTTCATAGTAAGTGGGGATTTGTCTAAGATCTAATAAGTTTCTGAATGATCTAGGGGAATCAATTGCACAATGAATTTCATGTCAAATAATGCAAAATAAAAGCATGGATTTTGGGTCTGTATCACTTGGCTTATTATAAAAAGGTCTAGTCCTTTTTGCAACCACTACATCTTGTTGTTCACTCAGTGTAGTGCAATGTTCAAAGTGCCATTAAGTCTTGTGTGCAACTCCAAAGGATCCAAATGAAGTCAATGCTGGGAGATGAAACCCTAGGTTAAAGCTTCCTTAAAGAACTTGTGGGAGGTGATGAAGTCCTCTTCATAAGCCAAGTTTATATAAAAATAAAGAAAGCATGAAATATAAATAATTTAGGGTAATTTTCAAGGTCACCCAAACTTTGATGATTTTTTGGGGAGTGGTTTAGATTACTTTCTTTCTAAGCCTTGGACTAGGATATTTGTAATTTGAATGACACTTTTAATTCTAAGGGTTCCCTATAGGGGATAAATAGAAGATCATACACGTAACATTCCTCTTTTTTCCAAAAAAAATATTTAATATAAACAACTATTGAAAACAATAATTGATAAGTGTGCTCAATTTTAAGCCCAAAATGAAAGATTTGGTGGTGTTCACTTGACCCCTTGGTCTTAGTTGCAAACTTTGAAAACATTCACCAAAAATATCTAAATTCTTTGTTAAACACCCAAAACAAGGTTCTTAATTGATTTTTAAGCATGAAAAGGTGATTTAAACATGTTTTGAGCAAATATCAAGCTTGGTCCTATAGAAAAAAATTTAGCATGTCCTTTAGCTTTGAAGCTCTTTTTGGTTTGAAACAAAGAACTTTGGAAAAATAGCTCTTGGGTCTTTGTTTTTTGGAAAAATATAGTGACCCATGTAAGTTATATACAACCAATGATGATTAAATTGGCTAAACAAAATCTAATTGATGTCAATTTTACTAACCAACATCGGTTAAGTGATGTAACCAATGTTGATCTTACTTGTCGATGTCAGTTACTGTGTAAAACTATGGCAAATAAATATGGTAAAATAAAGTTAGAAAATCAATTTTCACAATTTTTAAGGGTCCAAATAAATATTTTAGAGTTTAAAAATGATCTTCTTTAGGTGTGAGATGCATTTATTCCCACCAGGTGTGCCATAATGTGATCTAGGAATTTGACTCAAGAGAGGATGGTTAGTATGGTGTTAATTCCAAAATGAAAACAAAATGAAATAAACACACTAATATCATAAAATTTATAGTCCTAGACACTAGGGAGATATTAGTTAATAAACATGAATAAAACACATAACTATAATGCAAAATAATCCCTCTTTTACCTTCTTTGAATGCTCCAAAATACTTGTTGTAGTGGCTTGCTCAGCTTGTGCTCATGAGGTCTTTTGCAATGGAAGCTTGGATACCTCTATCTCTCCTTGGCTCCTTTGGCTTTGGATTGCCTTGTCTTGGCTTAGAATCAATTTGTAATGGTAACACTAGTTTCTTGAAGCCTTTGGAACCATTTTTGCATTATAATTTTGCATAATCAAGACTTAGAAATGATGTGGTAAGGCCTCCTATTTATAGATTTTTGCAAATGTTTAGAATCAATCTAAACCATCCATCTTGAGATTGAGATGTGTGGTTGAAGATTAATTCAATTTTTGGAATTAAGTTTTTAATTATCCTCATCATTACATTGGAATAAGGGGAAATTAAGAGGCATGGAGGGCATCATGGAAGGCATTGATGAGGCATGGAGGGCATGAATCTTGATATTTATGGCATTTATGGCCTAGGGATGTCTTCCCAAGAAATGAGGTCATATGATGATGTAGATATTCAATATTAATTTCCAAAAATAATTATTCAACAAGTTTCCATGGAATTTTTTATTAGGCCTTGATTTGGGTTAATTAGCTCTTAAGCATGCTTAATCACTTTGTGCACAAATTACTTAAATTGATCAAAATGCCTTGTTATTGGTCCAAAATTTGATTGGAATGGAATTGGAATTCAATTTAAGATTCATTGGAACCATATTCCTATTTATGATGTTATAAATATAAAATAACAAAGGCATGTGTCTTATGTAAAAGATTTGATAGGAAAGACAATCCAGGGCACCTAGGTACAAAAATGGCATTTTGACTCGAAATGATCTAATCAAAGTTAGTTGGCCCATAAATTGCATTTCCCCATTTAAGGATACCTTGACCAAAATTAGTACTTGAATACATTAGTGTCACATTATTTAGCATGTTTTAGTGTTTTTAATCCAAATTGTGCATTTTGGGTAGAAATTGGCCAAAAGCCTAGTTGGAGATTATCGACGACTAGATTTAGGTACCTACACTTTCTTGTATTTTTGTTGACAATAATGGTGTAGCACTTCCAACATAGAGTATCAAGGATGAATTCAAGAATTTGATGTAGGATTGAAATCTAGATATGCCTTTAACTTTGAGTCTATTAAGAGATTCATTAGATATCAAAACACTTTTGATAAACTTGATAAAAATTTGAATAAATTTTGATGTAATCCACATCAAATGATAGATCTTCAAGGTAAAGGTGAAATTAGCTACCTCCATTCATATGGTCCAAATGAATATAAATTCAAGGAAATAATGAATTTTTTTAAAGATTATAAAAAAGAGTTACAAAAGGATAAGTAGAAAGAAGTCCATGTTTTTTATGTTGAAGGTAGTGGTTAGTAAGTGGAGAAAGAGCTCCTCTAATTTAAAATTCCCAAAATTGTGTTTTGACATAATCACTTTTGCAAATTTTAAGCTATCTTTTAAAAAAGTGTAAATGTCACTTTTGAAATAAAAGTGCAATAATTAAATATTTATAAAAACTATTTTTTGTGATGGTTTACCAAGTCAAGAGGTAGAGTCCTTTGTAACTACCACCTTATAGGTTATAAATAGAGGCTTGCATGCCATTTCAAAGGGACTTTTAACTTTGGAAAAAATACATGATTTGAAAGAAGGGAAAAAGAATAAATTATGTGTTGTTCCTAGAAATTAATAAAACATGATTCTTATAGGAATTTATGCCTCTATTATCTTTGTGAATGAATGTTCTTATGTTCATTGATTCATGATATTAATTCATACACTTTATTTGATGTAAAATGCTCATAGTTAAATAGTCATATTTTATTTTCATCTCAACTAATGTGGAATATAATTAAAATAAGTGTTTTCTCAATTATTCATGTTCTTTCCTTTTTATTTCTATAAATCTCATAGTTCTTTCCATTACTCGTGTATTTCCCTATCACTAAAATTTCTTTCTACACACATGCAAACCCCCAAAACAACAATGAATATTTGTAAATACTTTTTATTTTCAATATTTATTTTCTTTCAATAAAATTTGTCTTGCCTACTAATAGATGAGGGACTTTGTCGTATATCACTATTTTTTGTGATACACAAACTTTTTTCCACATACAAAATTTATAGCCAACAAATAGATGGATGAACATTTTGATGTCATCATGCAAATTGAAGTAACATAAAATAAGTATAATTTAGTGGAAGTGGTATAATTATTTGAGGTTTTGATGAGATAAATGGAATAAATTAACATAATGAACATTCTAAAATTACCAATGGAGAGGATGGGTAATTTTTGAGATGCCCATAGTTGTGGTGAAACCTTTAGCTTACAAGTTAAATTTGAAAAAGTTGAAGAAGTGGAAGAACTAGAAAATTGGATTTTAATTAGGAAATAAATTCATATAATCATGAAATTATTTGAATGTGTTTTTTAGAGGTGCATAGAAGTAAAGGAAGAGTTGGTGTAAAAAAGTGTTAGGAGAGAGAGATAAAAGAGAACTAGTAAGAAGTCATAGATTCCATCAATGGAATGGAAGAAGAGAAAGAGATACAGTTGGTGGAGGTGAGGATTCTAATCACATAATGGGGAAAGGGTGGATGAGTGAAGATCAGTGTGAAATAGAAGGTAAGGGACAACCTTGCATAGCAGTGGGGGGAGAAACTTACGTAACAATGTGAGAGAACATGGTGTAGACATAAGTCCACAAAAGGATGAATAGTGTATATGTCAATGAGAGGATAGTGTACATAAATGTTTCACAAAAGAGTAACATAGAACATATGAACCAAACTTAATTGCTCATGCATAATATTGAGTAATGATTGCATGATATTATGTGTATGAAGATGTAGAATGGCACTACATAAAGGAAAGAAAGTGGATATGTGGAGAAAAAGAGTACTAATGAGTAGAGGAAGGTAAATAAGAGTGAAAAACACAAACACAAGACTACCTTAGTGGGTAATGTTGTGGTAAAATCCACATATATAATAGTAGAATTCTATAGAATATAATTTAGATTAACACAACATAAGAGATATTAGTTGGCCAAGATGCCAAAATATATTAAATTAGGGCAACACCATACAATAATATAATACCATTATAATAAATAGAAGACTTAACATATACCCAATATCCTTTATGATGATATTCATCTCCTATGTATATACTTTTATTACTAATAATGGATGAGTAAACACCTAATACTGGTGCAATATGGGTTGACTCACTACCCAAATTACCAATTTCACAAGTTAATCATTTGACCTAACATATTTGACCCATAAAACTAACAAGGATGTGTTCCACATGTTGAAATATGCATAAACCCATATGTATTAACATATCATATCCATAGATATATAGCATGTCATCCCTCATTGACATTTTTTGTCCTTGAAACATGAGAATAAACCATGTAATAAGTGTTCTTCAAATAATTGCTCATTTGTCTCCATACCCAATCAACCACCCACATGTACCTCCTTCATAACCATGCATTATGATTCCTCCTCTAATTCCATGTTCCATATTATGATTGCTATTATAATTCCATGCATGACCATGGTATTTATTTTTTGGCTTCCATGCATATCCATAGTGATTGCTCCACTAATTCCCTATGCCACCATCTATTTGAGTACTCTGATTCTATGTAGATCCCTATTATTCACTCCATTGATTCCATGTGCAACCATAGTGATTATTCATCTGCTTCCCTATAAATCCAAATTGATTATTATTATTATGTTCCCTAACATACCTCCATGATTATTTCATGTCATTATGATGTGGGGATATATATGCCTCAACCTTAGTATCTTTTTTGATATTTTGACATTATCAACCTTTACATTTACCACTTCCACCTTTTCATGTGGTAGTGTCTTTGTCTCTTGAGTAGATGAAGTGTTATTCTCTTATTGTAATATTTATTCATATTTTTCTTCATCTAAATATTCCTTATTATCTATTCTAACATTGTAAATTTCATCCTCATGTTCTACCTTAACCTTTCTTTATTCTTTGTTAAATGTGATATCTTGTAGAGTGACATTTTATCTCTTGTACTAAAACTTCATGAACCACTTCTACACATTAATATTAATTATTCTCAAAGCCTTTAAACAAGGATATCCAAACCCTCCATATCCAAACTATAAAAATATGAATGCAAAACATATTTATCCATAGTGAACTTCAAAACATAAAAAACTTGATTCTTCTTATCACCTACTTGAGCCTCTTTAATATTCTTTACTTGAAATTGTAGATGTTAGGTCACATCCATGTTGATGAAGTTATAATTTTTAATAAATTTTATTGAAAAAATTACCATCTTCCTTTAAATGTAGTCATAAAATTTAAAAAATTTAGCATATCTCTTTAAATCTAAAATGTTTGAACCCTTATCCTCCCTCTCTCCTTCTTCCTCATCATGATCATCTACCTCTATTCTATATCATTTGTATCCTCAACATCATTTTCCCCTCATTCTTCTTATTCATATGAATTTTATTCCCCATTATCATTATTTTATTCCTCTTCTTCCACATCATCATCATTTTTCACCTTCTCATACTTACCCACAATTTTTTTCCCATTCTCTAGTGTATCTCTTACACACTTATGGTAATCCTCTTGATCCATGATTTAGATAAAAATTAGGATTTCATGAACATTAACACCAAATGGGTCTCATCTTCTACCCCAAATCAAAGAATAAAAACATGTAGAAATGTAAGTTTGAATACTCCTTTCAATTGCACAAGACATACCCTAATTTGCTTATTTAGAATAAAAATATGGGTTTTTTAGGGTCATGCAAACAAAATTCATTGAAAATTAGGTTCAAAAGATCAACTTCATATCATCATATCTCTCTTGATGCCACTCAAAATATTTAGTGTGACCAATTTTTGAAATCTCTCAAAATCATCTTTCCACCGCATAAGAATTTTTTGAATAAAATCTTGTGTGAGGAGAGCAACCTTCTACAATCAATACTTCACACTTTAAAATTTTTGTTTGTAGAGAAGAGAATGCCACATGAAATGAATGTCTCACTCAATTGAGTGTTCTCTTATTTACATTTATTCTATGAATAATTTGATGTTAATGTTATTTCATATTTAAAATATACAATTTATCGATGAAATTTCTTAACTCTCCAAAAATCTCTGAGATAAATTCTTGTTGAAGATGAGACAGGGTTTGATCCCCATATAAATTTCACAAAATGATTAACTAATTTAAAAAAATTGTAAAGAGAGCTTCTTAGATTAGAGGCTTCAATGATAGTGATGAACCATAGTAGAGTTGAAGAAACTATGAAACAAAATGTTAAAAAATAGAGTTTTCATACACATTTTTGGATAGATCCATTCTTTAGTTTGTTCATAAAAAATAGGAATGAGTATTGTCAATTTGATAACTATAGAAGTGATATGTCATATTTTAAGTTCAATGCTAGAAAGTTGAAGTTAAAGGAAAGCAATTTGCAACCCAACCCAACAATACATATGTTGATTCTTCAATCTGCCAATGGCATTTTAGGGCACACCCACCACACTCTTTCTTTTCATAACATACACTCACATCATCATAACTATGATTACATATGAGATATGGATCCCTTCCCTACATATGTGACAAAAACTTAAATGCTGGGACTAGGGCATAAGATTCCAAATATTAAATTATGTTTTGGTTTCATGTAAAGCTCTACCACTATGACTATGTATCAAGGTCATACATAGTGTGTTTGTGTATCTATCACTACTTTCACAATCCCTATACAATTTGATTTCAATTATGAAGATTCTCCCAATGCCCATTGCATTCTTATCATGTCATAAAATGAATTAATAGTGTTTTAATTCCTTAGAGAGATTGGTGCCATTGATGCCTATAAATTGAGGATGCATACACCCAACATTTCAAAGACTTTTGTGTTGTTGAGAAGCCTTTTGTATTGTAAATATTTCTTGGAAAGATGTCTTCTACCTGTGGAAACTATGACTGTGTAGAAAAATGCTAGCACACATATCTATAATCACAATCCTCCTCCTTTAATATAGTCGTGCTTCGATTATCTTGGTTTTCTTTGGGTTAAGAAGAAATTCATGCTATATAGATCCATTCTCTCCATGATTTGCTATGAGTTTATATGTTTTATGATGATCCACAACAAGAAGCGTGATAGCTTCCAGGTGGATGGGAATGTGGAAACCAACTTCAACATGAGGTGTGTTTAATGGGGTTATCATTATGCATTATAGTTGTGTTGAGGTTCCAAATGTTGATTTGTGGTAAAAGCTTTTTACTTTTTGTCAACGTTTTTGAGTATGAAAGTGTTTTAGAAGAAAATGACTGCAAATGTGGGCCTAGATGCACATGCACTACTTTTCCCTGTCACAAGTGACTAACTCATCCTTCAACTTTGTATATAATATAAATAAATGATGTAATGCTTATAAGCAGCCAAGTTTGGGTAGGTTTGTAATAATGTATAAAATCTATAGAAAGGGTCTTTCAAAGCAAAATTTATAGACCAAAGTGTAATCAGTAGTAAATACATTACACTCACTACTTGTTATTTCCTAAAAATCTAATGAATTGGCTATTTTAGTAAATGATTTCATTTACTT
Source organism: Torreya grandis (assembly GCA_037957365.1). Classification (NCBI taxonomy): domain Eukaryota; kingdom Viridiplantae; phylum Streptophyta; class Pinopsida; order Cupressales; family Taxaceae; genus Torreya; species Torreya grandis. The sequence goes on along the minus strand of JARHVA010000538.1, from coordinate 2,386,447 downwards.
TCCTAAATGGACTAAAAAATCTAAATTCACTTGCTTATTCATTGGAATGGATTAAACTTAAAAGTCAACTTTTTTTAGGAATGGATTGAGATTGAATGTATGAAACTGGGGAAATTAGGAGTTATTTGAAGTGGCTAGCCCTCTTTAAAGTACATAGTCTAGGAAATAAAAAAATATAAAATGAAATTTACATGAAATGTTTTAAAAAAAATAGTGTTATACCCTTGCTAGTGAATTCTTTAGACCCCCCACTTCATAGGTCATATTTGGTATTGTATTGTATTTTTATATGAGATACTCACTTTGGATTTTAATGTTGTATGAAGAGGTTATTTATACTTAATCAATTAGGTTAATAGTTCATTATAGACATTTAATTTTGGTATAAGTTTAGATTTTATTATGTTATTAGTATATATATATATATATATATATATATATATATATATATATATATATGGATTGTTGGTCAGATTAAGATTTTATTAGCATATTTTATTTTGTATCAGTTTTTGCATAGCATTGCCATTTCCCTACAACTTTACTTTTAGTCTTTATAGGGTAAATAATCACGTTATAATTCAATCCAAAATTCTTGAGAACATTTAGATCAATATTTTTTTACCTTACGATGTTAAAAGATGTTACTTCAATTTTTAGATGTTTGTTTTTGGGTTTATGATTAGTTGATCAATATCGACCCAGTTTCAAACCATGGTATAACCACTATCAATCTTATTCAATAGTGATCATGTAGGTTATGGGACATTTTTTCTCCTTTCTTTGGTTATGAAACTTTTAATCACCTTGATTATTATCTTTCCCACTTCCAAAATGTCAACTTACACACTAATAAGGTCTTAATTTGATTTCAAGAAGTCTATATATACAAGCATGCTAAGGCATTTATCATCACTTGTATCATAATCACAATCAATCTATCCATACACACTATAATTTTGATTTCAATCTCATTTATTGAAGTGTTATATACCTACATACATGTACCAAGAGAAAGTCTAGTGAAAGAGTATATATAATTGACTACTTATTTGCATCTCATACATATGGATAAGTGTTGGGATATTCATAAACACTAGAATTTTTTTTAGATTGAGTGTTGATTGGAAAAATATTTAATAACATGGGTGTCACTAAGGTATACCCCTTATGACTACCTTACTTTTATATGATTTTGTAAGGTCCCTTAGAGTGGATTAGGTTTGAAGCATGGATAATTACTTTTGGAAGTCTCACACATTAGATTGAAAAATTGAGAGAGGTTTCTAGAAAGAATATGTTGACAAAGACATTAAAAAAGTTTTAGATTGATATTATATCATATGATTGTATCAAACTTATTTTATAGTTGTCTAATATTTAACACAAATTTTTTATGCATGTATATATGACTCTTGTTTGCATTCTTCCTTAGCAATTCATCTATATATTGGCTCAACCTTACCTAAATACTATTATTATTACACATGATTTATCTAATCTCACCTTAAATAGATTAATATAATTTTATAGACTATCTCATATTCTCAAATCATTTTTCTTGTTCTTTGGATATGTTTGTGCTTCCTCAAACAGTGATGCACTGTAGACTTGTCCACATGGGTTGGATCTATTTGTGAGCCATTTAAAGATAATTTTACCAAATTAAAATTATTCATATGGGTTAGTGCATACATTTTGCATGTCAGTTCAAAGTATATTACCTAAAGAGTTAGCTATATAAACATATCTAGCCTAAGCATGTTGATATCTAATACTTATCTATCACTAGAAACCACTCTGCACATTGAGAGGACTATCCTAAAGTTTAAAAATATTAAACCCCTCAAAGGATAAAACCTTTAGCTAAGTTTTATTACCACTATAAAATCAAATAATAGGTTCTCAAGTGTTCAAATCTATACACATGATTGTGTTGCATGCTAGTATTATAACAAGATTGCACACACTTAGTTGGGTGGGAGAGCTACATTTTATTTGACTTCCATAATCATAATATTGCATACATAGGGAAAGAATATTCATGGGGGTGGATGAGATCATCTCAACCCTTACATTTCACATGATTTTTATGTTTTACATGGGTCCTACAATGCATAATAAGGGGTTGAATCAAGGAGAATGATAACTAAGCCATTTGTGTAGGATCAAAGACATTTACATGCATAGATGCCCATATAACATGCAAGTGAAATAATGAGAACTATCACATATCAACACAAAAATTCAAGATAGTTTCACACCATAACAGATAATTGTACACTACATAGGTACCTAAGAAGCATAGACTTGTCTAGGATCACAATGATGTTATTTTTATATTGAGCATTTACATGCCAATTCTAGATAGTTATTAACAACTATACCCAATAACAAACTTGCATAACCCTCAAGCTAAGTAATCAATTCCTCTAAGTGTTTTCTATAAATAAAAAATTTACTATATTCTACTATCTACACTCATATTTATTTAATTATTGCACATCTTAAGCAATCTGACTTTTGCATAATTTTATCTTATTAAGGTTTTATTAATCTAAAAATAAATAAAACATATTTATGAACCCATTTCTTGTTTTGATCACAGTAAACCCTAGATTTCCTAGGGTTTCCTTATATTTTAATACAATTTCAAATTTTTATATTTATCTCTAATTTTTAGACTTGATTTATGATTTACCCATATAGTGCAGTAATTTATGCTTACTCCTAAGCCATTTTGGTATTTTTCATGATCATATTCTAAGACATTTAAGAAGGCTAGTTCTCTTATCCCTCTAAGGTAAAGTGCTAGTTTAACTAGTGTTTAAATTTAACATATTCTAATTTATTTCATCCAAATATAGGGTTGATGTGATCATTACATGGGTTTTCCCCAATATTTACCTGAACAAGTTAATATCACTCTTAAACTGTCTCTTGATCTTAGATCATTTTTCACGTTCCCTAGATAATTTTGCACTTCCTTAAATAGTTCCACATTGTACAATTGTCCACATGGGCCATATTTATTTAAACGCCCTATAATGGTCATTTTATAAAATTAAAATTATTCATGTGGGTCATCTTGCAAATTTCACATGTTGGTTCAAATGAAATTACCCAAAGAGTTAGCTATATAAAAATATCAACCCTAAGCCTATGGATAACTAATACATATCTATTTATCACTATAAAAAACTCTACACATTAAAAATAATTATTGTAAAGTTTCCAAATCTTGAATCCCTCAAAGGAGAAAGCCCTGAGCTAAGTCTAAATACTACTACAAGGTAAAATAATAGGTTGTTAAGTGTTGAAATACATGCATATGATTGCACTATATGCTATAATTACATATTATTTCATAAACTTAGTTAGGTGGGAGAAATACGTTTGGTTTGAATTCCCTCTTTGGTATATTGGATACAGAGCACTTCCCTTTCATCTATTTTTTGTATTTTGCATTAGTCCTACAGTGAAAAACTAGGGTTTGAAATCTTGAGGAAGAGGATAACGGATCCATTTTCATGGGATTGAATATACTTATGTGCATGAAATCCCTTATCAAACATAGGTGTAATAGTTATAATTATCACAAATCAATGTAGACACATAACATCACTCCATACCCTAATAATTATTTCCACATTACATAGGTATCCATGAAGCATGGATTTGTCCAAGCTTGTGTAGACACTTTGTTTCTAGATTTGTGCATTCAGGATGCCATCTAAATTTTTATTGACACCATATCACAAACTTTTTCAAGCTCAAAAGAAGCTAAGTAATCAATTCCTCTAAGATTTTTTATAAATAAAAAGTTATTGTATTCTTTCATTTACACTCAAATTTATTTAGTTATTTTACATCTTAATCAATCTAACTTTTCCACATTTTTATCATATTAGGGTTGCATTTTTTCAAAATTAGATAAAACAAAACCTCCTTTGTCAATTTTCAAGACTTCTTAATCCCAATAATTACAAATTTCATGCATTTATTTCTAACCTTTTATTGAATTTAAATAAAATTTATCTTGTGTAAGTGTTTAAATTGGTTAAGTGTGTGTTTGTTAGCCTAACATCCCATTGTGCACTTTAATGATAAAACTATTATGGTGAACATGTGTTTTTTTAAAAATCCAAGGTTTAGATTATGTCTCTATCTAGATTTGATTTAGTGTAGGGTTTCCTACATTATTTCATTGTTCCCTTATTAGGATTTTCCTTTTCTTGTGCCGAATGTTACTTGCATTTTGTTGCATGCTCTACTTCCTTATAAGGTTATCTCTTGCTAGTGTTGATCTTATTTATCTAGGGTTGGGCTTACATGATTTTACATCATTATCCTTAGTTAATTGTAGGCTATATATGTTTACATATTATGCCATCAAGGAATATTATATCTAGGTTCTTATTAGGTGGAGTGGTAGATTGAATTCCATCATGGTTTATTTTGTTGAGTTTCTTTTGACTAGTACTCATGTTAATCTGGAAAAGACGATGGAAATTATTTATGAAGTTGTTTTTAATTTTTTTATACACATGAACACAAGTGATATAAATGATGTGGATGAATGGAGTGATAATGATATGGTGCAAATGATTTGAGTGATGACAATGCCAATGTTTTGATTGATAATGCTAAAGGTGATAGGGATTTTTCAATGCTTACATACAGAATTGCACCACTTATGAGCACAAAAGATAAGAATAACATTCCACATCATCCTATCTTTTAAGCATTGCTTGATTACTCATCCAATGAAAAAAGAGAGATAATCAGTGTAGGTTGGGTTGGATGATGGAGATAACAAACAAATGTTAGACATTAGTGAAGATGCAATAACTCAATAAAAATATGTAGACATATATTTATAGGTACAATAAACATGACATGCATGTATCATTTATCAACACTACATAAAATTTACAACAACATACTAATATTTATTATCATAGTGGTCCAAGTTACATTAGAATTCAATATGTTCAATATAAAGAACAAGTTATGATATAGATTTTGTGTATCATGACTTTACGTATTATAAATATAATAAGTTGCATTAAGAATTATTCTGATTTGTTGGTTTGTTTTGAAAATAATCTTATAAATTTGATTTTGAAGCCCAAAAAAAATCCTAAATGGACTAAACAATTTAAATTCACCTGGTCTAAAATTGATAACAACCATACCCCTAAAAAATAATGTTAAAATGGTTGGTTAATGGAATAATCTTTTAGGTCAATTTCACAACCATATAATATTTTTGATATTATTAGAAACATTAGATCTAGAAAACAATTACAACTTACACTTAATGAATGTCAAGAAAAACTTAGAAGTCAACTTTCTTTGGAATGGATTGAGATTGAATGTATGAAACTAGAAAATTAGGAGTTATATTTTTTGTAAAGAATTAAAGTGGCAATCCCTCTTTAAAGTACATAATGTAGGATATAAAAAATTATAAAATGAAATATACATGAAATGTTTTTAAAAATAACAATGTTATAGCTGAATTCTTTAGACCCTCAAGTTCATAGGTCATGTTTGGCATTTTATTATTATTTTTATTTAAGATACTAGATTTGGCTTTCAATGTTGTATGGAGAGGTTATTTATACTTATTCAATTAGGTTAATAGTTCATTATAGACACTTAATTTTTCTATAAGTTAAGAATTTGTTATAATATTAGTGTGTTGATACATTATGGATCATTGTTTATAATAAGGTATTATTAGCTTTTTTTTTGTGTTGGCCCTTGCATAGCCTTCTCATTTCCATGCAAATTTACTTTTTATCTCTCTAAGGGAAATCAACACATTATAATTAAATCCAAAATATTTGAGATCCTTTAGATCAGTCATTATTTTTCCTCATGATGTTAAAATATGCCACTTACAATCTTTAGATATTTATTTTTGGGGTTATGGTTAGTTGATCAATATTGAACCAATTTAATACTAGTATAACCACTATTAATCTTAATCGATAGTGGTCATATAAGTTGTGGGCCCTTTTAACCCCATTATTTGGTTGTGAAATTTTTAATTGCCTTGATTTTTGGCTTTCCCATTTCCAAAATGTAAGCTTAGATACTAATTTGGTCTTAATTTGATTTAAATAAGTATACATATACAAGCATGCTAAGGAATTTATCATCACTTGTATCATAGACATATTTCACATCATCATGATTGATCTATCCATACACACTTTAATTTTTATTTCATCCTCATTTATTGAAGTGTTATATACCTACATATGTGTACCAAGATTAATACTAGTGAAAGAGAATATATAATTGATTGTTTGCTTGCATCTCATACATATGGATAAGGGTTGGGATCTTATTAAACACTAAATTAATGTTTAGGTTATATGAGTGTTGATTACCAAATTCTTTAGGAATGTGGGTCTCACTAAGGTAGACCCCTTATAACTACCCCAATTTTATATGCTTTTGTTAAGTCCCTTAGAATGGATTATTTTTGAATCATGGAGAATTACTTTTGGAAGTATCGCACATGATATTAAAAATTTGAGAGAGGTTTATAGAAAGAATATTTTGATGAAGACATTAAAAAAAATTTAGATAGATTTGATATCATATGTCTGTATCAAACTTGTTTGATAGTTGTCTAATTATTTTGAAACCAAAGTAAAGGTGGTCATTTTATAGACATCATCACATATATGTATTTTTTAAATGTTGGATTATAAAATAATTTTGAACATTTTTATCATTATATCATCATTTCCAACACACAATTAAGTCATAAATCAAGTATTTGTCTATGAACCTAGATATACTCATATTTGGTAATAGACACCTGATAATGTCATATTTGACCAATATTTAACATGATTAACTTATGTATGCATACATGAGTCATGTTCATATTCTTCCTTATCCATTCATCCATACATGGGATCAACCTTACCTATCTACCATTATTGTTACATGTGATTTCTCTAGTCTCTACCTGAATAGACTAATATAATTTTTTAGGCTATGTCATGGTCTCAAATCATTTTTTGTGAGGATCCTTCAGCATAGATTTAAAAACTATAGAAAATAAATGAAAAATGGAATGAACTTTGGAAAATAAATCAAAATAACCTTTAGATGATAGACCACTTCAAGGGGGAAACCTCCTTTGAGCAAGCTCAATATAATAATATTCATGGATGCCTTCATTGGGACTCAAAATTTGATCAGATACTAAATATATTCTAATAACTACTACTTCCCATGTATGTGGGATAATTCAAATATGCCCAAGGGATGACTTAAAAATAATATGTGTCCATAACAATTAATGCACTAATAATGTAAAGAGAAGGGTAGAACACAGGTTCCTAATATCCCCTCCCCCTTAGAAAAAGCTTTGTCCTAAAAGTGTTAGATGTGGGAATCATTGATGAATTTGGAATAGTGGTTCCCATGTTGCATTTTCTAGTTGTATGTTGTGCCATTAAATTAATAATTTTGTTCTTGAGTAGGAGAAAAATTGGTAGGTGTACCTATCTAGGACTGCTTTTGATTCAAGAATAATGGAGGCTTTGTTATTAAGTTTTGGTAAAATTATTTTCACTCTAATGGTGGGTCTAATAACTTTAGTCAAATATGAGACATGAAATAATTGGTGAACTAAGGAGGAAGTTGGAATCTCTAAATTATAGGCAATAGAGACAATCCATCAAAGAACCTTATATGGTCCCTAAAACTTTTGAGTAAGTTGATGACACCCTTTTAGTTTTAGGTATGATTGCGTGTATAGATAAATATAAATAAAAACCATATAATTAGGTTAAAAGGTACACTTAGAGTGGTGTTGATCAACTTAATACTTCATTTAGTTTTATGTTAAATGGAGATTGCTATGCAAGGTGATAATAATATGATCCCAATGTTAGAGAGTAGTGTCGACTACCTGAACCATTGAACTATTGGGGGTATATGAGAGAAGTGTTGGGGGTGCTTGACCATAAACCAATTCATATAGATTAATTTTAGTAGAAGTGTGGTAGGAGATATTGTACCACCATTCTATGACATGAAGCCACTTTGCCCATTATTGTTTTTATTCTCAAGCAAAGTAACAAAGAAACACTTCCAAACTTTTATTGATAATTTCTATCTAGCTATCTATTTAGGGTTGATACCTAGAGCTCATATTTAGTTGTGTGCCTATAAGACATAATAACTCCATCCAAAAATGGCTGGTGAAAGTTATAACATGATCATAGACAATTATATAAGGGATGCCATGAAGATGAAAGATTTGATTAAAGAAAACTTGTGCAATTATGGAGGCTTTATAGGGATGGTTGAGGGCACAAGAATGACTATATTTGGAGAGATAGTCTATCATGACTAGGATCACTATTTTTCCTCCATATTTAGGGAGCCCCTCAATGAAATCCATAGAAATATTTATCTAGATCCTATTAGGAATGGGTAAGGGCTCAAGAAAACTAAGAATCACTATTGTTTCACCTTTGTTGTGTTGACATGTATCACATTTGGCCACCATCTATTTAATTTCCCCTTTTTTCCCCTTCCAAAAGAATTTTCAACATGCCCACTCATATGTTTTGAGAAATTTTGAGTGCCCTATCGATGGAGAATCTAGGATTTCATATAATATGGATTAATGAAGGTATGTGGTATAGGGAATCACTATATGACCCTTGTATTGCATAAAATCACCATCTCATGAATAATGGGGTACTGTAGAGGGGCTAGTGGCTAATTATTGAATGATGTGGTGTAAGGAGGGATCATTTTCGTACCTTTAGTGTATAGATTGCAACCAATTTGGAATGAGCATGGGAATGGTAGAAAGGAAAGTCTGGTCCTCAAATGTGCATGAGAGAGCATTCACCATGACATTATCTTTACCCTTCTTTTAAGTGATCTCATAATCATAGCCCATGAGTTTGATAACCCATTTATGTTATGTCAGTGATGAGACCCATTTTTATAAGAAATATTTCAAACTTTGGTGATCAGTTTTGATGCTAAAAATATTCCCAAGTAAGTATGCTCACCATTTTTATACTGCATGTATAATTGCCATCATTTCCTTTTTGTATGTAGACAAAGCCAAATTTCCTATAGAAAGGGATTTTGTAGTGAAAGAAATGGGATGACCCTTTTGGATAAGAACAACACTGAGGCCATTTCCACATGCATCACTTTTGATGGTGAAACTTTTGGTGAATTCTAGCATGGATAAAACTAGTGTGCTACACATAGCATGTTTGAGTTCCATGAATGCCTGGTCAATTGTGGCATCCCATGTGAATGTATACTTATTAAATAAGGAAGTCAAGGGACCCATGATATTTCAATAATACTTAATGAACTTGTGGTAGTGTTTTTTTAGGCCTAAGAATATAAGAAAAATCTTGAGGGTTATTGGTTGAGGCCAATGTTGCATTACACTAATTTTTTTCTAGATCCACGTAGAGCCCATCATCTAAAATAATGTGCCCTATATATTTAACTTCCTCTTGATTGAAGGAACACTTGGATTTCTTGACACATTTTGATTATCTACTAGAAGTTATAATTTCCTAAAAATATGCTAAATATGTTTGGTCCATGTGTGTCTATAGATCAAAATATCATCATAGAAAACCAAAGTAAATTAACAGAGGAAAGGTTGAAAGATTTTATTCATTAGTGCCTAAAATGTTGAAGAGGAATTTGTAAGTCAAAATGGCATGAACAAGAATTCATAGTGATCATCATGAGTGTGAAAGGTTGTCTTTATAATGTCATTAGTATGTATGTAGATTTGATGATAGCCTAAATGAAGATCCCATTTGGAGAATTTTTTTGCCCAATAGAGCTCATCAATAAGCTCATTGATGACTGGAATTAGGAATTTATCTTTGATAATGAGGTGGTTAAGGGCATGGAAGTAAATTAAAAGGAACCATGGCCCATCAATTTTATAGATAAAAATCACTAGGGAGGAGTATTGGTTGGTTCTAGGGTGAATAACTCTAGACTTGAGGATTTCTTGTAGTAACTGCTAAATCTAAGTCTTTTACAGATGGGGATAATGATATGGCTAGATGTTAGGTGGGATGATTTTAGGATGGAGTGGAATGAATGAAGGGGTAAAACCCACTATATCTATAAAATTGGTTGCATGCTTATCGAGGATGGCTTATAAATTAATAGGGTAGTTATTAGTAGTGAGGAGCTAGAGTTGGATGGAGTACATCTAGGTAATGACCCCATGTGAGCCTTTTTTTAGAAGATTTTCCATACAATGGGAAATAATGATGTGACTATATCTAGGTAATAACCCTTTTAAGGTGTGCTTATATCCACTATATATGAACTGCATTAAAATCTTAGATAATTTTCATAGAATAGGTCCCAATATATGAAGCTACTACTCCCTTAAAACCACATCACATCCTCCTAAAGGTAGGGAAAACATATCTAAGTGAAGAGTGTAATAACCTATTATAATATTCACATTATAAAAATTCATGTTACATTGAAATGTTTCCCCATTAGTAATCATGAATTCAAATCTAGAACAAGGGTGTATAAAGTAATTTGTCTACTTAGCAATGTGGGGATTGATGAAATTGTGAGTGCTTCCAGAGTTAATGAGGATTGTGAGAGGGGTATTTTTAAATAACCCATTGAAATTCATGGTTTTATGGGTGGTAAAACTGGATAGTAAATTTATAGATATATTTAGTTGAGTCTCCTAATCCATTGATTCCTTTGAGTGGCTTTGTTCTGCTTGAGCATCCTTAAATTCCTAGATATCAAGATTCTTGTCCTACTCTGGTAGTTATTCCACATCTAGTACATAGATATTTTATGTGATTCAAATATGAACCTTAACCCATTTTTCATCACAATTATAACATAATCATTTCTCCTTATTAACCCACATCTCTGCCTTAATAAGGCACTTGATCGGTGTAGTTATGGTTGGTCATTGGTTCAGTGAGTTCTTTATGGGTGAGAAAGTGGGGGGTTGACATTACATTGATATTTTATCTTCTAATAACTTATAAAAAATCAAGGAATACATAATTTTTTTGGGATAAAACATTTTCACCTCTAATTGGATGGATTTTTTAGGTCAATAATAAAATAACTCTTGAAGAAGTCATCTGATAACTCTACAATGTGATTAGCTAGTTTCTCAAACTCAATCTGATAATCATGAATGGTGCTTGTTTGGTAGAGTTTATATTGGAAAAAAAATTATTGAGAAGTGGGGGTGAATCCATCTCTTAAAAATTTATTTCACATGTAATTTGATATTCCTTGAACCATCAAGACAATACAAAGATATAACAATGCATACGGAGTCATTCACATGAGCATAATACAAAAAACACACATATGAGTGGAAAACCCTCAAGGGAAGGAAAAACCATTGATAATTAAAAATTTAATAGAGCCATATAAGTTAAAAGATAACAATTTTTTGAAACACCAAATCCACATAGAGTACCAACCCCAACTATTTAAGCACCAACCCAATTAGGGTTTAACAAGCACCAACTTGCAAGGAGGCTCCAACCCCCTAGATGAATCAACACCAAATCAACCAATTTATTAATTTTATCACCTTTAATACACCTTATTTCTCATATAATATATTATGATCACCTTCTTCAATTCTTTTCTCTCTTTTATTCCTCTCAAACTGCCTTCTAGGCTTCTCCTTTCATATAGGTCTCTTTAAGACAGATTAGGTTATATGAGCTTGATATTCATATATATTAAACTTATTAGGTCTTCATTATAGTTTATTTACACCATTATTATGGTATAAAATAAATAGTTCATATCTTCAAAGTGATATATACTTTGTTTTTTATCATTCATTCTCTAGCTAGTCAATTAGGCCTATTAGGCATTGTTGTTATACTAGGCTCTTGATCATACACCTCTTGCTCAGACATACATACTTATCCAATTTATATTTTTAAAAAAATATGACTTAGGAAATTATAAAATAACTAATAAATCATTACATTGGGTTTGACATATCTCAAATGGACCAAATCCTTCTTTAGGCCTTAAGGAGACCTAATTCAATTAGGACTTCATTAGTACACATTACCCTTTGATATTATTTGAGCACTTTAAAACTTCATACACAAAAATAAAACATCATATTCCACTCAAATATACCCATAATAATATCATATTAGGTCCATGATACCTTTTATCTCCAATCACCACTTGAAGCATGCCATTCGTACTATTTACATTAGACCTTCACATACATAGAAAGGTCTATCTTGAATAATTAAAAATAAAACAATGTTTGGACACATAACCATGATAATAAAACATATAAATAGAACCTAAAAGACCTTAAAAAACTTCATAAATATAATTATACTTCATTACCTATGGAAAATGAACTCCAAAACACTCCTACAACTTGCTCACTCAAAACTACTAGTTTTCCTCAAAGACAAGTCATGGTGACAATGACATTCAAAACTTATATAACCACTTTAATAGAATTTTAATGAATTTATATAATATTATGAGATAATTATATCATTATAATATATAAATATAATATGGTCAAATGGTAATATTTTTTTTGTAGACCAATCTCATAACCTTATACGTCATTGTCTTATCTAAACTAGACAGGTCAAAATGTGAGCAAATTTTTCACTAAAAAAACTAACCTCCAAAAATTATAAAAAAAAATTCATATCTTAAAATTCATGAAAAACATATCCAATCACTTTTTCTCATCCCTATAACATGATAACACATCCTTAATCATATTCTCATTGTTGCCTGGGTTTCTCACTGTTTGCACCATTAGGCCTGTTAGGGACAGGCTATCTTGGATGACTAGTTTAGTACACCTAAGTGATATAACATATAAATTAAAAAAAATGGAAATAAAATAAAATTATAAAGCCTATCCATATAATTATTTTAATACTTTTACTTGATCAACTTTGAATACTACAATAAATCTCTAAGAAATGTGCACTTCTTGTAGGGTCTACTTACACCCCTGACAACTCAATCACACTTAGAGGTCCTTAGGAGAGTTTAATAAAATATAAAATTGTTTGTATATTAATTTTAGACCATTATAGGCTGTTTTTATTAATATATTCAACATTGGGTCCTTATTATGATTTTAGGAGGGTATAAATCTATTTCCACTCTTAACGATCATTCATAAATCATAATCCTTTAATCTAAAAACTAATGCCTAAAATTTTGAGATATGGAATTTACTAATCTAACATGAATATATAAAGTTCACATTAAAAAATTTTATGATATAAAAATCATAATAAAACCCTTCTCAGGTAGAGAACCCTTCATTTTGTGCACTTGGGAGACCGTAAATGCATTTTCATGCCTTAGCCTTCAATGTTTGACCTCAAAATTCATGTAAATGATTAAAAAAACTTTAATTAACTTTTTAAATGTTACCATACTCACACTTACCTTGAAAACTGATCCTGATACCCCATTAGGCCACACTCTCTCTCTTTTCTTGCTTATACCTTGACCTGCAAACCATATTAGGCCTAAAAACTAACCTTCATGCATATTTACATGCAATATCCACCACTATCACATAATAAATAAACCTAATACATTATTAAACATTGTAATACATATTTAATATGCCTTTAAAACATATCATGATACCTCATTAGGCCAGGTAGGGTCTAGAAGTGGTCTAGGTGTAGACTAGGTTTGAAGGTCCTACCCCTATAGGCTCACTTTGAGACTCTCATGAGTGCTCAAATACCTCACAAATTTTTTTAAGTCACCTCATATATCTCTTTATGCCTATGTGCATCCATATCACCAAGCTATCATAATCATACCTTTTCACAAGGTCTCTTCATGCTATGATTAGTACCATGACTAAACTTCTTAAGTACTTGAAACATGATAACTAACCTTGAAACACTTCTAAAATTTATATACACTTTACTTACATGATCATACAATGATAAAAAAACCTCTCAAAATCTTGTGCTTACTTACTTCACCAAAATTTACTAGGCACACCTTCTCAAGAACCTTTGACATCATTGACAACATTAATGCCAAACCTCAATAACATGAAAAATGCTCAACAATCTCCCCCTTTATCATTGATGAAAAAACATACTACAAACTGATCATTATTATCTCCTCATTATGGTATTTTTCCCCCTTTGACATAAATTACAAAGTGATGTTTGCAACTCCTTAGATCACACTTCTTGCAAACAAAATACTTAACACATAGTACTATGAGTTTATGAGACATAATACAAACATGTTCCCCTATCTCCATGCATACCTTATTTAAAAAAATCACCCATTATTGGAGCTAATGATCATAATTATCTCCCCCTAAGTACTTGGATTCTTCAATGATTTCTAGGGGAAAGAATTACACCCAATTCTTGTCTTAGGTGTTTAAATGTTACCTTTGGAAGTGGTTTGGTCAAAATGTCTACAATCTAATCCTATGTAGAAACATATTCAATTTTGAAAGTTTTGTCACTTACCTACTCTCTTAAAAAATGATACCTGATGGGAATGTGCTTAGTTCTTGAGTGCATGATAGGGTTATTTGAGACGCTTATATCACTTGTATTATTATAATACATAGAGATAGGACCAACATACTCTAACTTGTTGTCTTTTAGGGTTTGTATGATCTATAAGACCTGAGTGTAACATGAAGCTACTAAAATGTACTCAACTCACAAGTGGATAATGCTATTGATGGTTGATTCTTGCTTATCCATGAAACTAGGCACCCACCTAAGAAAAAGGCTCCTTTACTAGTACTTTTTCTATCATCTAGACTTTCTACATAGTCTACATCTGTATAGGCTATCAAATTGAAATCTTTGGTACTTGGATACCATAACCCATACTCTATAGTCCCCTTGAGATACCTAAGTATCATTTTTAATACTTTTAAATGATTTTAATTTGGATCTACTTAAAACCTTCCCATAATATGTACTGCTTGCATGATGCCAGGTCTAGAGGTAATGGTGTATAGAAAAATTCTAATCATTAACCTATGTGATGTCTAACTAAACTTTGAATACTCATCTTCCTTGCTCAACTTACACTCTATAATCATAGGTGTACTAGCTAATTTTATATCTTCCATCTCAAACTTCTTCAACATCTCTCTTAAATACTTGGCTTATGAAATAAATATACCATTTTTAAATTGAGTGATTTGTAACCCAAGAAAGACTGATAGTTCTCCTAGCATGGACATATAAATCTCTTTCTTCATCGCCTCTAAAAATACCTTGCTCATGTTCTCATTATTTCCATCAAAGATTATGTCATCCACATAGACAAAAACAATAAAATGATGGTCATCTTCTAACCTTATATATAGATTACTATCTACAACTCCTCTTTTAAATCCTTGATCTAACAGATGCCTATCTAACCTAGCATACCAAGCTTTAGGAACTTGATTTAAACCATAAATAACCTTTTTCAACCTAAAAACATATTCCTTACCATATGATAATGAGAACTATTCATGTTTCTCTATATACACCTCTTCTTCCAATTTTCCATTCAAAAAGTAGACTTGACATCCATCTGGTATACCTTAAACCTTTTGAAGCCTTCATATTCTAAAAATAATCTGATGGACTCCAATCTTGTTACTAGTGCAAAGGTATATTCAAAGTCTATCTCTTCAACTTGTGCATACCCATTACATATTAATATATCCTTGTTATTAGTGACTTATACATCTTCATTCAATTTATTTCTAAACACCTACTTTATCCTAATGACGTCCTCGTCTTTAGGCCTAGGGACTAGTTCCCAAGTCTCATTCTTCTCCATTTGAGCTAACTCCTCATTCATATCACTTAAACAAAATTTGTCTTTAATTTTTTCTATAATATTCTTAGGTTCAATATTGGATCATAGATAAATATTCTCTTGATTTATGTTACTTACCAATCTCTTCCTTATTTACATACATGCATTATTGTTGCCAATGATTTGAGATTCAAGATGATCTCTTGGAACTTGTCTTAAGGGGACTTTTGAGTCATATCTCTCCTCAACTTCTTATTATTCCTCATCAACTTCTATATTTTCCTCTTCATTATTTAATTCCATATTCTCTAAAGTATCCTTAGAGTGTGAGTGTGATTTCTTTGTCTCATCAATCTTCACATTGGTATTTTCCACTATCTTCTATAACCTATTGTTATAACATCTATAGCCTGAGATAATTGATAAGTATCCTAAGACTATACCTTCATCAGATTTGGAATCAAACTTTCTTAAGTATTCATCATATATTTTTATGAAACATTTGCTCCCATACACTCTAAAGTGTTCCACATTGGTAGGTTTGCCCTTACATAGTTCATAAGGAGTCTTGTTTCCATTAGTCCTTATTTTTTCTCTATTGAAAACATAGATTTCAATGCTTACTACTTCTCTCTAATATGCATTAGATAATATAGACTCATTTATAATAGTTATATCCATGTTTTGAACTATCCTATTCTTTCTTTCCACTACCTCATTATATTGAGCTGTCTTGGCTAATAAGAATTGTCTCCTTATTCCATGAACCTCATAGAATTCATCAAAGTCATTGGACCAAAACTCCCCTCTATCAAATCTTAGACACTTTATCTTGGCATTATTCTCATTCTCAACAAGATCCTTGAATGTCTTGAACTTGTCAAGAGCTTCCAAATTTTCTTTCAAGAATGCCACCCAAGTCATTCTTATGTAGTCATCTATGAGAAACATGAAGTAGCTATTTCCTTAAATGCTTTGAATTATTGTAGATTCATAGAGATCAATATGTATTAACTCCAAGGGTCTTGTAGTAGATTAATTCTTGTACTTGAACCTTCTTCTAGTCTACTTATCATGTTGGAATGACTTCCAAAATATGTTTGTAGGTTTGGTGATCTTAGGAAAGTTCTTCATAGAATTCTTAGTGCTTATCCTAACTAGATATTCAAACTTTAGGTGACCAACCTTATATGCCATATCTAAATTTCATCCATTTTTCTCATAAATCATCTCTTCTTCTTGATATTATTCAATAATATAAATTGTTCTCAATCCTCTTCACATTAGAAATTAGCTTTCCTAATTTGGCTCTCCTTATCTCACATCCTCTATCATAAAAGGTTAGTGTGTGTCTTTGATTGAACATTTGAATTAAAATAATAATTTTATGTTTCAAACCTTCCAGATATAATTTTTTTTTGTTTTGGTCTTCCCATTTTCCAAACTCAAGGTACCTTTGCCAACTATATTAGCAGTTGTTTTGTCTCTAAACCTCACTATTTTTGTAGCATTCTTATTTAATGAAATGAACTTATTTTTGTCTCTTTTCATGTGTCTTAAGAAACCACTATATATGTACCATTTCATGCCATCATATTGAATGTGAAAGCTAGTTTGAGATAGTATAGATTCCACTTTGGTCTTCTATTCCTCCTTAGAAAATATTCCATCTTGATTCTTGGTTTCAATATGATCAATCCTAACTTGCTTTGTATTCCACACCAATGGTTCACCCTTCTCATTAATTCTAGGAGATTCATATATATTTTTGAATATTAAGGGATTATAATTCTATTAGAACAAAATCTTTCAATTTATCCTATATTGTGACAAATGTAGTAAACAAAATTTCTTTATGTACCTCTTGATTGATCACTCCTTTTCATATGGTTCCATGATAACTTATGCCTCATTGCATTGGGATACCTAAATGGTATTTTCATGTTAGTACTCTTGGATTTTTATAACTTATCATGATCTTTCTCAAGCTTTCTCATCTTGTCTATGAGTTTCTTATGCTCAAACTTCAAGTAATCTATCTCTATATTCAAATTTTCATACTCAACTTCCTTTGACCTAAAAATTATGTTAATGCCTTCTAATTGACACTTGAGATAGTTGATAGTCTTATTTTGATGATTTAAATCATCAATAACATTTATAATCCCATCTTAAAGGTATAATTCAACTTCTCCTTCTTCACTATCATAATAGACTTCTATATATTTTTCTTCTTCTTTTTGATCACTATGCATCTTATATTTCTTAGGATCACCTTCAATCTGTTAGACTTGCTTCAAAATACCATGATCTAATACCAATTATTTGAAATATAATTACTAAGAGGTTGGGGGGGGGGGGTGTTAAATTAGTATCATAAAACTTTCTTACACATGCACTTTAATATTCTTTGAACCATCAAGACATTACAAAGATATAGCAATGCATAAAGAGTCATTCACATGATCATAACACAAAAACACACATATGAATGGGAAAACCTAAAAAGTAAGAAAACCCATTAATCCCTAAAAATATACTACATTCCTATAATTCAAAATATCACAATTTTTTGAAGCACCAACCCCAACTAGCTAAGCACCAACCCAACTAGGATTTAACAAGCACCAATTTGTAAGTAGGATCCAACCCCCTAGATGAATAAACACCAAATAAACCACCTAATTAATTTTATCACCTTAATTACATCATTTTTATCATAAAATAGATGATGATCACCTTCTTTAGTTATTTTCTTACATATATTCTTCTCAAATTGCCTTCTAGGCTTCCTCTCTCGTCTAGTCTCTTCAAAATAGATTAGGTCATATCAACTTGATCTTCATCTACATTACCCATGTTAGTTTTTCATGAGAGTTTATTTTAATCCTTTTAATGGTCTAAAATACATCTTTTATCTCTTAAAAGTGTTAAATACTTTACTTTTTCTCACTCATTCTCTAGCTAGTCAATCAAGCCTGGTTCTTATACTAGGCTCTTACTCATACACCTCTTGGTCAGACATAAATACTTGTACACTTTATATTTTTTTAAAAATAGGATTTATGACATGCCACAAACATAAATAATTCATTACATTAGGTCAGCCATAGCTCAAATGGACCAAATTCTTTTTTAGGCCTTCATTAGTACATGTTACCCTTTGATCTTCTTGAAGCACTTTAAAACTTAATAAACAGTAGGAAAAATAAATATGACACTCAAATATACCCCTAATAATCTCATATTATTTACATTACACATTTTGTCTCTAATCACCACTTGAAGCATGCCATTATTACTATTTACATTAGACCTTCACACACACAGAAAGGTCTATATTGAACAACTGAAGATAGCATAATGTTTGGCCACACAACCATGACAATAAAAAATATAAAAAGAAAATATAATACCTTTAAAAATTCATAAATATAATTATAAGTCATTACATAGGTCAAATGAACTCAAAAACACTCCTGTAACTTGCTCACTCAAAACTGCCAGTTTTCCTCAAAGACTGGTCATGGTGACAATGACCTTTAACACCTATATAACCACTTTAAGATACCTATGATGCATGAATATGATATTATGAGATAATTATATCATTTTAATATATAAATAAAATATGTTAAAATGGAAATATTGGTCTTGCAGACCAATCTCCTAACCTTGTACTTCACTATCTAATTTGAACTAGATAGGTCAATTTGTGAGCAACTTTTTCACTAAAAACACTAACCTTAAAAAATTATATAAAACATGAAAATGTATTAAAAGTCCTAAATAACATATCTATATACTTGGTTTCATCCATATTTCATGATAACACATCCCTAATCATTTTCTCATTGCTACCTAGGTTTCTCACTATTTGCACCAGTAGGCCTGTTAGCAACATGCTATCTTGGTTGACTAATTTAGAAAAATTGAGGGATAAAACATATATATATATATATATATATAAATATATAAACCACCATGGGCATAAAATAAAATTATAAACCTTATCCATCCAATGATTTTAATACTTTGACTTGGTCAACTCTGACTACTACAATAAATCTCTACGAGATGTGCACTTTCCTATAGGGTTTACTTACACACCTGATAACTCAATCACACCTAGAAGTGCTTGGATGAGTTGAATAAAATATAAAATAGTTTTTATAGTCATTCGAGACCATTTTGGGATGTTTTATTCAATATATTCAACATTAGGTCCTTATTAGGGTTTTAGGAGGGTTTAAACCTATTTCTACTCTTAACGATCATTCATAAAGCATAGCCCCTTAATCCAAAAACTAATGGATATAATTTTGAGATAGGACCCTTATTGATGTAGAGGATGATAAAAAAACTCAAAAAAATCTTCTTGTTCAATGTTCTCTCTCTTTTTGATAATTTAACTAGTTTACCATATACTTTCTAGTTCTAGGATTCCTCAAGTGAGTTATAAGTTCTTAAAATATTGGAAAATATATTTAGGGTATTTTTTCACCCATTATACCATTGGAAATACACTTCTATACATGTTTTTCCACCTCAACAACCTTCTCTCTATGTCTCAGTAACTTCTAGTAGCCCTATTTTAGGTTAGTCTTTTTTGTACAGATGAATATGATTGAATATTAATGAACTAGTGTCTAATTTAGATACCCTTTATTGAGATAAAACTCCTCACAAAATTTAAAGACTTAAATCTATGTTTAACACCTTATTTTGTACCCTTTTAGGTCACTATCAAGCCTAATTAGGCCTACTCTACCCTTGTCAATACACAATCCTCTCTTGTTGTACATGCACGTATGAAATTGAAATAAAAAATCTAAAATATTCTTAACCTTACTCAAACCTATCCAATGACCAATTTTGAGACACTGCCACTAGTGAAATCTCTAAGACATCAAATTTCTAGTTTTAAAACCCTAGCTTTGAGTTGCACAGGGTCTACAGGACTCAAGAACACATTGTTCACTCTTACACACTCTAAGATAGGTTTCAAGGCTTTGTAATGTTTGTTTGGAATATTTGGTAGACATGGTCAACTAATCCAAACATTTGTTCCTTCCTAACCTTGGTTTGTTCAGCTTGTTTTGACAAATATGAGTCTCTCCATATGCACAGTCATAATATGCAGGTTGTGGACATGATGTTTCAAGATTTTGAATCTCAAAAGGGAATCCCCAAATGATACACATAGTCAAAATGTTTTCAACACATCCCAATTCACTTATTAGATTAAATAATCACTCGCCATGGTGCCTCCACTATCACACTTTATCAGACTCTATTTCTTTAAAAGTTTGGTTCTCTGCCTATCCAGTCCAACTCTATAGATGTTTTGAGAGCAAGTTTTGGGGTCTAAACCCTTAATCAAGGGTTTCCAAAAGTTGGTATAATTTTTTTATACTTATGTCTAACCTTACGCTCTTGATAGAAACCTTTACATGACCTCTTTAATATCTCTACTGCATCACTTTATAGTGTTCTATATTGACTATTTTATGCTTACAAGTGCTCAATAGGGTTAGATAGACTGATATGTAAATTGATGTGAATAAAAATACTATAATACACAAATTCATTTATCAAACATATTAGGAACTCACCAATATATATTTAACACCAAACATAGCAAACCATTATCAAATATCCCTTGATTATGCAAAACTCAATCTTTCACCATTGCATTATTCAAAACAATGGGTTATTGTCCTTCCACTAGAATTCAAGATTATTCTTCTTTGTTATTGGGACTAGAGACCATTTTATTTGATTAAAACATGAAAAATCACTAAAAAATCAAAAATACATGTTTTAAATCTACTATAACTACCATAACTACCTCCAAGAAACCACTTGCAAGAGTTTTGCCCATGACACAAACATCAAGATGGGTTATTCCATACAAGTGTGGCTTGAAAACATGTATCTAAGCCTAAGGTGTACTTATTAACACCTATTATTCATTTTAAAACTTATTTACCTCTTAACAACTATAGAGTAAAAAATACTCTACATTTCATTTTAATTCACAGTCACGCAATCCAAATTTTGTCCCTGTACACTTCGGTTTGAGAAGATGGAGTTTTTTTACTCAAAGCGCGAGCTTGAATTTCTTTTTGAATCAATTTTGTCTAAGTGTCAAAATTGAGCAGAAGCTACCAAGTGTCATCATCTGAGGCACCTTTCATAATTTCTAGAAGTTGGTCAGGACATGCCACACATCTCATATTAACTTAGCAGAATGCGACAAGTGTCAGCATCCGCATTTCATGTCGGTGTCTATATTTCAAATCTCTTTTGAGTGAAAGGTTTCAACAAGATAAGTATCAGGATCAAATGAAAGGTGCTAAGTGGCAATAGTGGAAGGTTTCAATGTGATTTTCTAAAAGTAACGGAAGATGCCACGTATCCCTAGCTAAAGAGAGTGGAAGCCACCACGTGTTAGCCTCCAAATTATCTTCATTTTGTTTCATTGACAAGTAAAGACTGTGGTGGGTCTCAAGTTTTTATTTTAAAGAAAACAGAAGTCACCAAGTGTCACCATCTGAGTAAGTATGAAATGAGGCCTGATTATTTCTATAATATAGATAGGGCAACATAGAGATAGACACGTGTCACCTTCCATAGGTTTTTCAAAAGATAGCTAAAGTTAGTGGAGATCACGATGTGTCCTTTGTCAAGAATAAGCAGAAAGCACCACATGTCTCTATGCCCTTTTTGAATTTGCCCGGGTGAGAACTACTTTGGGTCCCATTTTATATAGAAATTGTTTAAGTTTTGGGAGAAGTGGATGGTAACAAATGTCAAATACCGAACACTTCTAAGTGAAGACATAGTAAGAGTATCGGTTATGCAAAACATGCCATGTGCCTTCCGTAAGTGTTGCAGAAGCTACCAAGTGTCATTCTCCAGTGCCTCCTAAGTAATAAGAAGGTTTTCAAGAAATTGGCCAAGTGTCCTCTTTTGTTTAATAGAAGGGAATGTCCTATGTATTTGTTTCAGCTAATGAACTGTAGGAAGATAGAATGTTTTAGAATCTAAGAAATATCTTATGTTAGACACTTCCAGTTTAGTTAGAGTTCAGTTGGGCCATTAGATTGGAAACATGTAGACAATTTGGAGTGAATTTGATGCTATAAAGAGGGGTACAAAGACCACCAGAAGAGGGGGAGATTGGAGAGAATTTTCTGCAAGAGACTATTATCAAGAGTTTTAGACTTTTAGAGCTGTGATCAGGAGTATCATTTGCCTTGCTTTTATTTTCTTTAGTTGGGAAGTTTATGTAACTGTGCATGTTTTTGTGCCTTTTATGTGACTAGAAAATTAATAAGAAGACTGAGTTCTGTGCCTTTGTTGATGTTTTCTATGTGATTGCAAAAGTAGTCTAAGTTGTGAGCCTCTGTTTCTATTGTTTCTATCTTTTACATTGATCATGCCTTATTCGCTCTTTAATGTAATTGAATCTTACATATAGTTTCACTGTGCTTATAATTAAGGGTCAAATTACATTCAAATGCATTGCCATAGTTAGATTTTATTTCTTTGCATTTGTGTTTCTATTTAAGTTCCTATCCCTTTCCTCCCAACACTCGAGACAAAGAAGAGACCAGCTGCTTAAAAATCTGGAGGTCATTTCAAGTTGCAAGTCCCAAATTTTTGAAACTTCCCATTGTTGGTTTTAGAAATAAAGCACAATTTTAACCATCAACAATTTTTTGGCACACCCGGTGGGACCAGTCTAAAAGTTTCTTTCAAGACCGTATGAACTAGAGAGCTACAAGGAGTTAGAGCTGTGGACCAATTACCAGATCTCAATCTACTATAAATCTAGGTATTCTTTTACCACCTTTGGTAACTATTCTAAGAAAGAGAGTCAATCAATTCATACCAATACCAAGAGTAAATATGGGAGCCCCTATACCTCTAAGGAATTATACAAGTTGGAACACTGGTAGTCCTTTGATTCTCCTAATACCACTAGCCACTTGGGACCATATCCCAGTAAATGCTTTGAAATCTCTACCCAAATTCAGTGGAAAAAATTCTAAAACACTTGAGGAAAATTTTCAAGATGTATCTGATGTTTGTGATATACATGTGGTCACACAGCAAAATGTGGCTATAAGATTATTAGCAGCTTATTTTAAAGGGAAGGCTCTGGAATGGTACCGATCCTTGAATCCAAATACCATATCTACATGGGGTCAACTTGGAGATATTTTCTTTGAAAGATTTGAAGAAAAGGGTGATAAATCTTCTCTATTCCAACAATTGATTACTATTTAAAGAGCACCACAAGAAGCAATGACTGACTTCAATTCTAGATTTCAAAATACTTGGGAAAGGATTCCTACTACAACTAGACCATTACCAGGCATGGCTATAGTATTTTATTTTAAAGCTTTGAATTCAGATATTTTTGTTATGATTCAGTCACATCGAGGTCAGACTCTACCAAAGAATTATGACTATGTAGTCAGGGCTAAAAAATAATTTAATAGATGTTAGAAAGTTACCCCCATAGTCTCCCATGCCCATATTTCTAGAAATTACCTTGCCATTACCTCAAGAAGCCCCTAAATCCATAGCCCCACCTATGTCTATGTATCAATATCCTCAACCACCTGCTAAAGAACTTGTCCCTACTCAGTCATCTAAGATGGATGATATCAAGAATATCTTAAGGACATTTTCTAATGAGTTGATTAACCTAAAGAGACAACAAAATCAATACCCTAGACCTCAATATCAAGGCTACCAAGGGAATAAATTTTCATCATAGCCAGACTAATACCAGGGTCCTCAAAGGCAAAATAACCCTTAGCCAACAAATCAATTAGTTGCAGTCCCTACACCCTCACAAACTATTCCACCCAATTAGAATAGGGAGATTGTTTAAGGGAAAAATAATTATGTGGATAACACCAATGCCTAGTGTTTCCCTTGTAATAATGCTCATGCACCTAGAGATTGTCCCATGGGTAATCTACAACAAAAGGTAGCAAAGCAAAGAAGAATGGAGGGACAATTTGCAAGTACTAGTGATAATCGAGCCTACCAATCTCCTGGTATGCAAAATTTAGTCCTAATGGCTCAGATGCAAGGGATGTCTTTACAACAAGAGGAATAAATAGCCTCAGAACATGCTTTGTTCTCATGGGTTGAAGATGAATAATCAATATTCTTGAATGAAGCTTCCACTTCCAAGAAACCAGTGGTGCAATCAGACTACTATACTAGATCAAAGAGAAGAATGGTAGAACAGCCTGAGGTTTCAAATAATCAAGTTATGGAGAGTCCTCCATTTCAAGGTCAAATAAATATAGCTATTAGATAAGAAATGCCATAATCAGTGTTGAATCAAGTAGTTCCTGGACAAGTTCAAGAAAAAACAAGGTATCATTACTTTCCAAGAACCCAAACTCTGGGACCGATGAATGTGGTAGATCAATTAAAGAAGACTCCAACACAAGTATCAATTTGGTACATATTAGCTATCCCTAAATAAAATACACTATTACAAGAAGCTCTATAAGGCCAAGCAGTGCCTAAACATACTGAGATAAAAGAAAGAAATGTTGATAAAGAAAATCTCAACGACACAGTTCATCTGCAGACAATAGCCCTAGTGAACAATTCACCAGAGGTAAGCAAATCAAAACCAGATCCTTTCTATTTGAATTTGATAGTTGGCAAGAAAATATTACATAATGCAATGATAGATTCAGGGGCTAGTACTATAGCAATGCCAAAGGCAATAGCAGATGCTTTAAAGATAAAATATGAGCCACTCGCCAAAAGAGTGATACAGCTAGATGGCAAATCAGTGCAAATAATAGAGAGAATTAGACAAATCCCATTACAATTATATAATTGTCCCAATATAATTGTTAATCAAGATATAGTAGTCATAGATATACCTCCTATTTTTTGTTTATGTTTATCAAGAGACTTTACAGCCAAGATAGGAGGATATATGTATCTTGATTTGTCTCACCTCATTTTAAGAACCAAATATGGTTCCAAGATGAAAATTCTATCTGAACCATTATCAAAGGATCATATCACCAATGAACTAACATCAAAATTAGAGGTAGATCATGCTATGTTAAATAATGAAGAAAGGGTTTTTGTTGAAGAGCTAGGTGACTGGACTGAGCATGATCAAGAAAAAGAAAATAACCAGTTATTAGCTATGATGCATAGTGACCCATATGGTAATTATGAATCTACTGGTCTGGGCACTTATGTCATTTTTGATGAGGACCATGAAATCCCTAATGTTTTAAGGGAAGAGACACCAACTTCTAAAGAATCTAAAAAAGATTCAGAAATTTGGACCCTAAATTTTGATGGGGTTAGAAGTAAAAATGGTGCTAGAGCAGGAATTTGTCTTACTGCTCCAAATGGTGAAATTTTTTTAAGGGGTATCCATTTCCAATTTTCTTATAAAAATCATGATGCTGAGTATGAATATCTAGTACATGGGCTCTTGTTAGCCAAGAAAAAGGGAATAAAGAATCTAATAGTAAAAGGAGATTCAAAACTAGTAGTAAAGCAAATTAGAGAAAAGGCAATAGCCAAAAATGTAAGGATGAGGTCCTACAGACATAGGATTTGGGACTTAATAGAAGATTTTTAAGCCTTCAATATTGAAGTAGTCCCTAGGATTCAAAATTCTAAAGCTGATAGGATGGCCCAGATTGGCTCACAGTTTGATCCAGTAACTGGCTTATTAATTAACAATGAGTTAGTAAAAGTTATAGTGAGGCCAACTATTCCAAACAATGATGAGAACTAGCAAGTATTTGAAAATGATTCTTAGGTACTCTCATTTTTACAACAATCAGATGAGTTTATTGATCAATTGCAAAGCAAAATTGAAGAGGCATATGGAGATCAAGTCATACAATTAAAGACTAATAAACTTGATCACTTTAGAGAATCTATTTGATCCAAAAGATATAAGTCTGGAGAAGAAAAGATTCTAAGTAAACAAAGTAGACTATTCTAAAATAGAGGTGAGTGAAGGGAAAAAATTAAAAGTTGGAAATTTTGAAACTTGAGGAGAAAAGGAAAGACTAGTTGAATTGTGTAAAAAATATGACAGGGTCATAGCCTGGAGCTATGAAGGCCTTCATGGATATAATAGAGACATTATTTAGCAAACAATAGATCTAACTAAAGGATCTAAGCCCATCAAACAGAAACAAAGGCTATTAAATCCGAGGACTGAGCCTCTAATGGTAGATGAGTTGCAAAAACTTTTAGATTCTAAAATAATTTTTCCAATCAAACACTCAACTTGGGTATCAAATCTAGTACCAGCTAGGAAAAAGAATGGAGATATAAGACTGTGTAGATTTCAGAGATCTAAATAGAGCATCTTTGAAAGATCACTATCCCTTTCCCTCCATGGAACAAATTCTGCAAACTATGGCTGGATCAGAGAGATTTTCTTTGCTAGATGGTTTCTCTAGATACAATCAGATTTGGTTGGCTGATGAAGACCAATACAAAACTGCTTTTACTACCAAATGGAGAAAATTTGCATATGTTAAGATGCCATTTGGCCTGTCAAATGTAGGAGCCACTTTCCAAAGAGCTATGGATGTAGCATTTGGGGAACTTATAAATAAAATCATCTTGGTTTATCTTGATGATCTTACTATTTTTTCAAAAAATGTTGATCATTTTGATCATTTAAAATCTGTTTTCAAGAAATGTCAGGAATTTAAAATATCACTGAATCCCAAGAAATGCATCTTTGTTATACTTCAAGGTAAATTATTGGGACATATAGCATCTAAATAAGGAGTTTCCATATATCCTAAAAGAGTTGTAGCTATAATGAACTTACCTCTTCCAGTAAATAAAAAAGCAGTTCAGTCCTTTTTGGGGAAGATTAATTTTGTCAGTCGGTTCATATCTGATTTTATAGGCTTAGTAAGACTAGTGACACTCTTGTTAAATAAAGACCTAGTTTTCAAGTGGACTACACAAGGAAGGCAAGCCTTTGAAGAGGTCAAGAAGGCTATCTCAACAGCCCCAGTACTTAGAAACCCAGATTTTTCTAAGCCTTTTGTAATGTATGTCTATGGAGGAGAGTTAAGTATTGTTGTTATCTTAACACAAAAGGATGATAGATAGGAGGGAGAGCACCCAATAGCCTTTTTCTCAAGAACTCTTAGGGAGTATGAAACCAGATACAACTTTGTAGAGAAACAAGCATATGCTATGGTAAAAGCCCTCAAGAAATTTAGGCACATGGTGTTAGGAAGAAAAATTCTAATACTTGTAGCTCATCCAAGTGTCAGAGAATACATCATGGAGGGAGAAATTATTAAAAAAAGAGGTAAATAGATAACCAAGATCCCTAAATATGATGTAGAGGTCAAACCCACTAAGTTAATCAGAGGTAGGGGTTTGTGACAATATATGACTCAAGAGCTTGAAAAGATGATACTTGAAGAGACAAATTCAAAAGAAGAAAAGGAAGTTGTATTAAGGATACAAGAGGTAGATCAGGAATCCTAGGTCACAAGCAAGATTCATTTTATGAAATATGGGATTTACCCAAGAGAACTCCCTCAAAATAAGAGAAGATACTATAGGATACAAGGATTTCATTTTTTTTAATTGAATAGGTTCTTTTTAGAAGAAATTCTGATGGCAAATTGTTAAGATGTGTAGAAAACGCTGAGGCTAAGAGAATACTACATGAAATGCATCATGGAGTATCAAGTGGACATTTTTTTGCAAAGACCATAGCTAGAAAGATAAGTGAGGTAGGTTATTTTTGGCCTACTTTATTTACAGATTGTTATTAGTTGGTTAAAAGATGTCAATCCTGTCAATATTATGTGGGGATGAGAAGGAATGCAACAATGCCCGTTAGTCCTATAATTATGGATGAACCTTTTGCTCAATGGGGTCTTGACTTCATTGGAATGATAAATCTAGTGTCTAGTATGGGTCACAAATGGATATTAACTGCCACAGATTATTTCACCGAATGGACCGAGGTAGTGCCACTTAAAGAAGCAACAAAAAATGTGATCCTAGATTTTCTAGGGAGTATCACTACTCACTTTGGGGCTCCTTGAACCATAATTTTAGATAATGCTAAAGCATTTTTGGGGTCTAAAGTATTTGACTTTGCATTAAATCATGGAATATATCTGAAAACTTCCTCTAACTATTACCCTCAAGGTAATAATTTGGCAGAATCAACTAACAAGAACCTGATTAGACTTATCAAAAGAATAGAGGCTGACCATCACAAAGAATGTCATAAAGTACTTAATTTAGCATTGTGGGCTGATAGAATCATGCCTAAATAGGTGATCAAATGTCCCCATATGAATTGGTATATAGAAAATCTGCTGTAATACCCCTAAGCTTGGATATTCCTACTCTCCAGCTCATCAAACATATTGAAATTGAAGAAAATGGCCCCATGCAGGTCAGACTTGCAAAAAATTTGGAAGTTCAGGAAAAGAGGGATGCAACCCATGATTCATTAGTAAATCATTAGAAAATAATTAAAGACTACTTTGATAAAAGGACATCAAATCCCCATTTCAAAATAGGCTCAATTTTTTTGAAATGGGATGCAAGAGCTGCCAAGCTGGGTCAACACACTAAATTTGAAGCATTATGGACTAGCCCTTATAAAATTCATGCGTGCAAATAGAGTTTTTTTTTTGAGCTAGAAACAATGGAAGGCAAACTTGAAGAGATTCTTGTGAATGAAATCTATTTGAAACATTTTAGTTAGGTTGTGTCCTTGATGCATTATAGTTAGATAGATCTCCTTCCTTAGTTGCTTTGTTTTCCCATTTTGCCTTCCCACTTTATTTTAAATAAGAGTTCTTTGAACATGTAGCAGCAGCTTAGAGTTTTTTTTCAAAATTTTCAAAATTCTCAATACATTGAATATCTCCCAAATCTTTAAAAATCCCCAAGGTACTTTGCACTGCCACTTGCATAACGTGTCTATCTCACTGTCCCATGAAGATTGAGTAAGATTTGATAATGATTATTTTATTTTAATGCCATTTTGAGACTTGATGGGTCAATAAATACCTCCTAGTAAGAGTTAAAGCTTATAGTTTCTCAAACATTCCTGCATCTGTGACAAAATATCCTGCTACTTGCATTTTTAGTTCCTTGTAGACCTGCTTAAGTGAAAGTGCTTTATGTTTTACACAAGTTCATACCAGTTATCACATATTAGATATAGAGATGGAGGGAGCACAATCTTCAAAATAAGGAGCTAGGATTTATGAATCCCTTGATAATTTTCTTACGAGCAAGTCATATGATTTAGCTCTTGCACAACCATTAAAGACCTACCTGCAGACCAAAGTCCCTGAAGTTGGTCAAGCAAGTGACCCAACAAAGATAAGAGATTATGTAGATGGAGTCATGGACCCAATTCTTCAAAGAAATAGTAGCAAAACTCTCAGAGAAGGGGCACATCATAGGTGTCTTCAAAGGGCCAAGGTGGGACAATATGAAATGTTTGCAATGAGGATATGGACTTCAAAACTAGCACAATTCAATGTCCTAGGTGTGCATGCATGCCCTAATTTGGTTGAACTATGCACTGACTTGTTCCATGCACCCTTAAACACCATACAACAGGGTCCATTCACGGTGCAAATCACACTGCATGCTATTAGAGACATGTTAGCCCTTTATCATGATAAGATAGCTACATTTCCCACTGTTGCTAAAATGTAAAGAATGTGGGCAAACACCAATACTCAGTTGAGGTTCTTAAGATCTAAATTGTAAATGGGCGATGATGATACTACTATACTAACACTACCTATAGCAAGAGGCCAATTTGCACAAGCTAGCCAAGATGCACTATCTATGATGGTTGTCAACTTCAGAATGAAAGATGATATGGTAGTCTATGGAGAATAAATGGCCATCCTCTTCAAGTTAAAAACTGTCGACAAGACTCAAGAGTATCAGCTTGATTTTTTTAAGTAGATTGCATACTCAATGGTGGAACAACTTGCCTAGTTCAAGTCAAAAGGAGTTTTCAGGTACTCTTCTTATTTGTTTCACTTCATGCTGTATCAAAACTTTGACATCTTTTCCTGACATATGCATCTTGATATGTATGACCCAAGTTTCAATCTACAAAGGACCACTCCTGTGTCTACATGGACACATATTTTGTCAAAAACTAGCGATCCATATGAATTCTGGGAACTATTTGTTACCCTTACTTTTTGTCACCTTAGCCTAGAACCAGTTATAAATAGACTATTTCCAAGTGTTTCAAACCTTTTGGCCAATTGCCCAATTCCTTGTGATTTCTTTTTTGGATCCCACCATACAATTATTAGAGTCTATGGTTTTTGTGGGGAACTAATGTTGCTACCTAAGATTTTGACTCTTAGGTTAACATTCTTAGAGGTCACTGGGTAAGTGTCTATATTAGATAATGAATATGGCTCTGGGAAGAGGAAGAGGAAAATGTATGGCCTCCCATGGATGACAAACAACATGGTATTAGAAGCTAGAGACACAGATTGTTTTGCTTAAAAAGTTAGCCTTCCTAGGTTTCCTACTAATCAAAGATAAATGGGTATATGACCCAAATGGTTTCATAGCTTCTTGGATAAGGACTAATAAGGTTGCTATCAGAATTACACATGAGAGCCACCTCTTTTGGGAAAATAGAAAAAATCCTAGGGAAGATACTCCTGGATTTTATGTTGAATTAACAAATTTGCCCCTTCCACAAAATAGACCATGGGAAACTTTCTATGATAAGTAGAGGGATTTTGATCCTAAAATTATAATGACTTTTGGCTTAAGAAGGGCACTAAAGAATAAAGATTGGGATGCTGATAAAATAGAAGCCTATTGGAAATATAGGCAAGAAATTCATCAGACAACTCATTCTTTTGGGAGTGTAGACTCAGATGATAGATGGGAGGAACTATGAGATGAGTGCCATCTATCCCCTATATCTAGCCCTAACACAAGCAATTTGTTGACACATGGTGTAGAGCTGGAAGCTAGAGTAGGATCCAACCAAGAATCATAGGCCCCAGGGCAAAGTACTGCTGCAGTCACTGTAATAGTTTGGCCACAATCTCTTAACGTCATGGAAAAAAAGAGTGTGGTTCCTTCACCACCAAAAGATTCCCCATTAGTAACAGTTATTGAAGTTCCTAGTTCCCCATAAGCACCACTAACAGCAGTGGTAAATATTGAAGAGAAGGGAGCACAGCCAGAAGAAGAAACACCAAGAAGAAAGAGGTTGAGGTTCCAACTAGATTTAAAAGAGAGGGAAAAGACCTCATAATGCCAATTATAGAGCACTGTAGTTACTCCTTAGGTAAGTATCATTCCTCCTCCTTCTCAGTCTCTTTCTTCTCTTGTAGGCATGATGATTTCATCTGGCTAGATGACATCCCCTGCCACCTCTACCATGCCCATTTCTCACTTTGCCCCATCTATTCCTACTCAAGCTTTATCATTACCTCACTTTTCTCCCTTTGTTCCTAAGAAACTACCTCTTCAACTTGCCCATAGCCAATAATTGGCTATTCCATATGGTTTGCTACAAGGTTAACCTTTTGTAGGTGGGA
The DNA here is from genome assembly GCA_037957365.1 of Torreya grandis. Lineage (NCBI taxonomy): Eukaryota > Viridiplantae > Streptophyta > Pinopsida > Cupressales > Taxaceae > Torreya > Torreya grandis. The sequence continues at coordinate 2,353,943 of JARHVA010000538.1, read as the reverse complement.
ACATTGCCTCCCCTTCTACCTTCCAAACTCAAGCAGACGTTGCTAGGAAGGTGAGGGAAGCCCAAAGAGAGAAAAAGAGGATCAAGGAAAATAAGAGCTTGGCTACACCACATCTGCGGTCACAATTTGATCCAATTCAGTAGCAATTGACGGTGACTCATTTGTCACTAAATATAATAAAGCTAAGTAAGTAGATGTAGCCAGAAGACTACACAATGAATGCAGTGGCCATAGACATGTCCCTGTTCAGACCACAAGAAAAAATTGAGCTGTTAATTGAATCCACTTTTGTAGTTGCTAAAGACTAATTGAAAACATCAAGGAAGCTACAAAAGATGGAGGTTGATCTAGCCAAAGAGAAGGCAAATTGTAGCAGTTTGACCATGGAAATCAATACCAAGAGATTTGAAATAGAGAGTCTAAATAAACAGTTGCAAGATATTGTTTCTCTTTAAACTCACTAGGTGATCCAGGCCCAAAATGATTCCTTAAAATTAGGGCTAATGTAGGTAAATGATGTAGTGACAACATTAAGGTGAGAAAAAGTAGCATTATAAGCCCAATTTCAAGCCGAGCAACAAAGAGTAGAATAATTGACTCTGGAGCTAGCCAATAGGCCAAAGAATGTAGGAGTGTTAAATCTAGTGAAGGAGCTTTATGAATCAATGTGGAAAAGAATCTCTTCAGAGATTATTTAGCTCAAGTCTTCTCTCACCTTCCTACTAAATGGACAAAAAATGTGTGAAAAGGTGGAGAATTTAGTTTTAAAAAATTTGGCTACAATTTTTGGGAGAGTATTGGACTCTAAAACATTGTTGCAAAAGCTTTATGATGTAATGGATGGAATATTGTTAGTAGTAGGAATTGATAATAGAATGGTCACTACTAAGCGAGTGAATGAGGTTCTCAGTTACAACTCTGTAGCCATCAATTATAGAGAGCTTCTCGATGTAATGAAAGAAGGAATTAGTGAAATAAAACAACACATTGAAGACCTAGTGCAATTAGGTCTTCCTTCTCTATTTCCTAATGACAACACTTTGCTGATGGTTGATGAAATTGAACCTTTGTTGTTGGCCAAGCAGAATGATCATGTAGTTTTTTAGGATTTAAGGGATGATTCATCAGTAGCTAAAGTAGAAGTGATTTTGATTCTTGTTTCCCAGCTCAAATTCAAATTGAAGGCTATGGTTCAGATTTTGCAAAAAATTTCACACAAGGATATTATCAACCTTGATTTAGCCTTCAATGAATTATAGAATAAGCAGGGGTTATCTGATGATGAATGATCTACCTATTAAATAGCATTATTGAAGCTATGATTTTTGTCATTTTGATCAAGTGAGAGTTGTAGTTTCTTTTTGAGTAGGCTTAGAAGCCCTTAGGGTTGCTAATAACTGTAGAGTAAAAAATACTCTACGTTTCATTTTGATTCACAGTCGTGCGATCCAAATTTTGTCCCTGTACACTTCAATTTGAGAATATGGAGTTTTTTAACTTGGAGTGTGGGCTCAAATTTCTTTTTGCATCAATTTTATCTAAGTGTCAAAATTGAACAGAAGCTGCCAACTGTCATCAGTTGAGGCACCTTTCATAATTTCTAAAAGTTGGTCAGGACGTGCCACGCATCTCATATTAACTCAGTGGAATACAGCAAGTGTCATCATCCATGTTTCATGTTAGCATCCACATTTCAAATTTCTTTTGAGTGAAAGGTTTCAACAAGCTAAGTATCAAGATCAAATGGAAGGTGCCAAGTGGCAACAGTGGAAGGTTTCAATGTGCTTTTCTAAAAGCAATGGAAGACACCATGTATCCCTAGCTAAAGAGAGTGGAAGCCACCACATGTCAGCCTCTAAATTATCTTCATTTTGTTTCATTGACAAGTAAAGACTGTGGTGGGTCTCAATTTTTTGTTCTCAAGCAAGTTGAAGTTGCCAAAGTGTCACCATTTGGGTACGTATGAAATAAGGCCCGATTAATTTTATAATATAGACAGGGCAATGCGGAGACAGACATGTGTCACCTTTCATAGGTTTCTCAAAAGATAGCTAAAAGCAGTGGAGATCACCATGTGTCCTTTGTCAAGAATAAGTGGAAAGTGCCACATGTCCCTGTGCCCTTTTTGAAGTTGCTCAGGCAAGAACTGCTTTGGGTCACATTTTCTATAGAAGTTGTTTAAGTTTTGGGAGCAGTGGATGGTGACAAATGTCAAAGACTAAACACTTTTAAGCAAAGACATAGTAAGAGTATAGGTTATGCAGAATGTGTCATGTGTCTTCAGTAAGTGCTACAAAAGCTGCCAAGTGTCATTCTCTGATGCCTCCTAAGTAATAAGAAGGTTTTCAATAAATAAGCCAAGTGTCCTCTTCTGTTTAATAAAAGGGAACGTCCTGTGTATCTATTTCAGCCAATGAATTGTAGGAAGACAAAACATTTCAGAATCTAAGAAATATCTTCTGTTAGACACTTCCAGTTTAGTTGGAGTTCAATTGGGTTGTTAGATTGGGAACACGTAGACAATTTGGAGTGAATTTGATGCTATAAAGAGGGGTGCAGAGACCACTAGAGGAGGGGAAGATTGGAGAGAATTTTCTATGAGAGACTATTGTTAAGAGTTTTAGACTTTAAAGCTATGATCAGGAACATCATTTGCCTTGGTTCTATTTTCTTTAGTTAGGAAGTTTATGTAACTATGCATGTTTCTATGCCTCTTATGTGACTTAAAAATTAATAAGAAGAGTGAGTTATATGCCTTTGTTGATGTTTTCTGTTTCATTGCAAAAGTAGTCTAAGCTGTGAGCCTCTATTTCTATTATTTCTATCTTTTACATTGATCATGCCTTGTTTGCTCTTTAATGTAATTGAATCTTACATATAGTTTCATTGTGCTTAGAATTAAGTTTTGAATTACATTCAGGCACATCACCATAGTTAGATTTTCTTTCTTTGCATTTGTGTTTCTATTTAAATTCCTATCCCTTTCCTCCCAACACTCGAGATAAAAAAGAGACCAGCTTCTTAAAAATTTGGAGGTCATTTCAAGTTGTAAGTCCCACATTCTTGAAACTTCTCATTGTTGGTGTTAGAAACAAAGCACAATTTTAACTCCTAGAATAACCATTTAATGCCAAAATATTCAAATTTTCAAATTATGCAATTTGGCAAGAAAACTCTCATTGAAATTTATAAGCTACATAGACACTTCTAAAATCTTAGAAAGCATTCCAAGGTACACATTCAGACACCTAATAATAAAACAACATCTTGAATATGTTTTTGACCCCTATTTACTTAACCTAAAAAAAATATTGCAATCATGTTGTTCCCATGTGTGATGCCCTTGCATCATACTCCCAAGGGGAAAAGAAAATGAGACTCAGAGAGAGTTGTTATCCATGAACCTTTTAAATTTGATATTTGTGTCTTTTATGAATTTATATTTTTTCCTTGTGGTGTCTTTAATAAACTATGGCTTCTATAACTTTTCCTATTACTGATTCTAAGTTTCCTCCTTTTGTTTGTCTAAAATGCATTTTGCCTTAGTTGAATTTATGTGAGGCAACTGATTTACCCAACCTATACTTGTTGTATCCACTTACATTAATATCTGAGTGCTTCTTTATTCATCTAAAGCATTGAAAATGATTGACATTTTTACACCACTATGCAATTCTTTCCCACAGGCATGATTAGAACTAGGAAATGGAACTCTTTGCTTGATATGATATGTTTGTTATTTCTTCCTCTTTCTCTAATTCCAAAAATAATTCTTATGTTATATACTATAAAATTGTATTATTTCTTTATTTATCATATTTTTCCTTCTTCCAACCTCATGCAAACCTTTTAAGGGAAAGATGAAACAAAATAGCCAAGCATATTGTTTAAAATGACTTCTTCATCTTGCATCCAAATACTCCTCTTCTCCTTTGAACAGTTGTTGTACCCTTATATATTGTCTTCAATGCTTTAGTTTATGATTTCACTTATATGAGCATTCTTAGATAATAAAATTTTAAGACACTGCTTTCCTTCATCTATTGTACTTGACCCTTATAGATGTATACAAGACCATGATCATGATTTATATAGGAATTTAGATCTATATTCCATACCTTAAGGTATTCCAACTATTTAGTCTCCATTATAACTGAATATTTCTTCATTTTAACATTGTGATGGTTAAGATCTATTGTCATTATTATCTCCTTCAACTCATATGGTACACTCCAAATACATTGGTCTTGACTTATGTCGCCTTCTCTTGATATTACTTATTCAAATGGAAAATAGTGTATCATTCCATGCATATCAATGTGTAAGGACTATTGGTAGCCATTCCCACATCTCTTATCATGATGTAATCATTACCCACACTTTTTATTCTAAGAAAGATAACTTCCAAAATCTCACATACCTCTATTTTAGTGTCTTGTCTTGACAAGTCAACATGAAACATTATTCTAAATTACCATTTCATTACCATTTCTTATATTTTTGAATGCCTAGCTTTATTATGACTCTTTCACATATCACTTTTACAAACTAGAGACCTATCATGAATTAGCATGCACTATATGAGCTTAAAAATCTTCCATGAATGTACCTTGAGAATCTTATTCTTTAATGTACATGTATATCCCTTTAACATTATTTTTATGATCTCTTCTTATCTTCATATCCTTGTATGGACCTTCTGCATGATGCACATCTTCTTGATTTGATCTCTTAATACTCTTGACTTGAAATATCATTCTCACACACATATAAGAATACAAATTCAGTAATGGTATTTACACTAATTTAACTTACACATACCTTATCCTCCTCAATATTTCCTTATTCCTTGACATTGTATGAAGTTTCTTTACTTAATATGCTCCTAGTTGCTCCTTGGGACTGAAACATCATAATTAAACTATCATGTTTCTCCTCACATTCTTTGAGATTCTCATTATCACCAACTTATTCTTCCTTATTCACATGGAGTTATAATAACTCTTGATCTTGGGCCTTTGTCTCTAACTTATCTTCATTCTTTGTCTTCAGATGTAATTTGAAAGTATCCAAACATATTGCATCTTCTTCTCTCTCACCTTGTTCCTTTTTATTGTTTTGTATCTTTGGGTAGGGTTCTCCCTCCTTATTCTACACTTCTTGATGAGTTTTAGACTATATATCATTGGCCCTATCTTCTTTAACTTCAAATAACTCCAGCTTCTTTGACCCCAAAACTTGCTTGGTGGCTACCTTTATGTAATTTGTATATACATCACAAAACACATTGTTAGCATCAAAATGTGGAGTCTTCATGGCTCTCTCTTGTGCTTTCTTATTGGACACTTCATTGTCTAATTCCCTCTCTTTTTTGGTGTCATTCTCAAGACAATTCTTAGCCATCTCTTCTACAATTTATGATCCTCTTCTTATATTATATTATTTATCTCCTTGGTTTTTGAGCCCCTCACTCTTGCATTTCATGTTAGTTATTAATTCCTTCTCACAAATATCACTTCCACTATTCAGCTTAGTGACTTTGTCAAACAATCTTCTATCTTGTTGGTCATATTCTATGTCTAACTTTGTGGACTCATACCTTTCCATACTCACCATCTTAAGACAACTTGTCTTTTATTAATTATTAAAGGTTTTGATCAAACTCATACTCTCAAATACCTTACCAAAGTATTATTTGGTTTCCATCAACATCACTCTTTGTTCCATTTTACCTACATCACCTTTCAAAGGTAAAACAATATGTGTCAACCCATCTTTCTCTGTGGTGTAAGTATATGCTTTCCCATCATGAACATCCTTACTATCAAATTAACATGGCCTCCATAGAAGCAAATGGTAAATTTAAATGGTAATTATGTCACATAAGACTCTATCCTTATATCTACCTATATGAAATTAAACCAAACTTTGTTTATTTACTATGATTTGATGTCATTTTTGAACCCATGTGACCTTATAAGGATGTGGATGTGGAATCCTCTTCAATCCTATATTTTGTATAGTCTCTAAAGACACAATATTATCTATAATTCCTCCCATAAATAACCACATTGTATTACTTTCCTTTTTTTTTACATCTACTTCTAAACAAGATTCTCCTTTAAATTAGTTCTTGCAGTTGTCCTTTCTACTGTAACAAAACTCTTGTCATGATCAAATATTCTCTTATAAGTTGTCTAATTTATTCATGTGATCCCCTTACATTATGTTGACCATCCATACCAATGTATGAGGGGCATTCCATTGCTCTATTTCCTTCTCTATTACAATGCCAACGCTATCCTTGGAATGCTAGTCTTTGTCTATGTCTTATGAAACTATCATTTGTCTTTAATCTATCAAATGAAAATGGTCTTACCTCATGTGGATATTTTTTTGGCCTCCTAAAATTTTGAATTGAAACAAATTTTTTTTGTGGCCTTATGTCCTCTTGGACTTCTTCACTCTCTCCTCTAATTGACCTTGGCTACAAAGGTTCTTCTTGACCTTATTGATTGCCATTTCCTTCTTATTTCTTTATCACTGATTTGTATACTCTCTCTTTGATAAAATATTTAATATCCTCCATCCTCATTACTAATGGTTCCATAATCTATGTCACATGTTCTATCACATTCTTGACCAAATCTTCTTGATTTATTCTATCTTTGTCCACTCTTTGCTCCATAGGACACTATTGCTAGTTCTCTTTCCTAAAATTTACCTCTAAATACATGGTGTTAATATTTTTCATAGTCCACTAAGATATTTATCTATATCTGATACCAAATTATGTATAGGATGATCAACAAACTCACAAATTCCTTCTTATCCAATGTTTTCTCTCTTCTTGATAGTTTAAATGGGTCACCATAGACTTTCTGGTTCTAAGATTCCTCAAGTGAGTTCTAGGTTCTTAAAATAATGGAAAATATATTTAAGTTATTTTTACACCCCTTATACCATTTTAAATTCACTTATATACTTGTTTTTCCACCTCAACAACCTTCTTTCTATGCCTCAGTCACTTCTAGTAGCCCTATTTTAGGCTAATTTTGCTTATACAACTGAATATAGATGAATCTTGACAAATTAGTGTCTAATTTAAATACCCTTTATTGAGATACAACTCTTCATTCAATTTGAAGACTTAAATCTATGTTTAACACCTTATTTTGGACCCTTTTAGGTTAATACCAGGCCTAATTGGGCCTACTCTACCTTTGTCAATACACAGTCCTCTCTTGTTGTATGTGCACATATGAAATTAAACTAAAAACTCTAAAATATTCTTACCCTTACTCAAACATATGCAATGACCAATTTTGATACACGTTCATTGGTATAATCTCTAATAAATCAAATTTCTAGTTTTAAAACCAAGCTTTGAGTTTCATAAGGTCTACAGGACCCAAGAGCACACTATTTGCTCTTACACACTCCAAGATGGGTTTTAACGCTTCATAATTGTTGTTTGAAATATATGGAACACATTTTCAATTCCTATAAGCATTAATTCCTTCCTAACCTTGGTCTATTTAACTTATTTTAACAAATATGAGTCTCTCCATACACACAATCATAGTATGCAAGTTGTTTATACGATGTTTCAAGATCTTGAATCTCAAAATGGAATCCCAAAATGATAAACATAGTTAAAGTTTTTTAAACACATCCCAATTCACTTATTATATTGAATAATAACTCACCATGGTACCTCCACTATCACACTTTATCATACTATATTTCTTTAAGGGTTTAGTTCTCTGCCTATCTAGTCCAACTCTACAGATGTTTTGAGAGCAAGTTTTGGGGTCTAAACCCTTAATCAAGGGTTTCCAAAATTTGGTATCAAAATTTTTAGACTTATTGCTAACCTTACACTCCTAATAGAAACCTTTATAAGACCTCTTTAATACCTCTGCTACGTCACTTTATAGTGTTCTATATTGACTATTTTGTGATTACAAGTGCTCAACAAGGTTCGATGGACTGATATGTAAATTGATGTGAATAAAAATACTATAATACAAAAATTCATTTATCAAACATATTAGGAACTCACCAATCAATATTTGACACCAAACATAGCAAACCATTACCAAACTTCCCTTGATTATGCAAAACTCAATCTTTCACCATTGTATTATTCAAAATAATAGGTTATAGTCCTTCCACCAGAATTCAAGATTATTCTTCTTTGTTCTTGGGACTAGATCCCATTATTTTTGAATACAACATGACAATTCACTAAAAAACCAAAAATACATGTTTTAAATGTACTCTAACTACCATAACTACCTCTAGGCAAACACTTGCAAGAATGTTTCCCATGACACAAACATCAAGATGGGTTATTCCATATAAGTGTGTCTTGTGAACATGTATATAAACCTAAGGTGTCTTTACTAACACTTCTTATTCATTTAATAACTTATTGACCTCTTAACAACCTCCTACAACAATCATTTCATGCCAAAATATTCAAAATTTCAAATTGTGCAATTTGGTGAGAAAATTTGTATTTGAATTCCTAAGCTACCTAGGCACTTCTAAACTATTGGAAAGTATTTCAAGGTACATGTGTAGGAACCTAATATTGACACAACATATTGGATATATTTTTGAACCCTATTTATTTTACCTAAACAAAATCTTGCAATCATGTTGTTCCCATGTGTGATGCCCCTACATCACTTCCCCATTTACCATGAATAGGTTAGGTTCCCATGAAAAGGTTTGATGAGATAATGAGCATAATAAAAACCTTCTCAAGTAGATAACCCTTCATTTTTTGCACTTGAGAGACCTTAAAACACATTTTCATGGCTTATCTTTCAAAATTTGACCTCAAACTTCATGTACATGCTTAAAACAATTTAACTTACCTTTGTCAATGCTCCCCTATTCACACTTGCCTTGAAAATTGATTATGATACCCAATTAGGACATACTCTCTCTCTCTCTTTACTTATTTAGACCTTGATTTGTCAACCATATTAAGCATAAAAAATGACCTTCATGCCTCTTTCCATGTACTCCAAACCAATATCACATACTAAATCAACATCATAAATGCTTAAACACTATCATACATCCTTCATATTCCTTGATAATAGATCATGATACTTCATTAGGCTAAGTAGGGTCTAGAAGTGGTATGTGTGTAGACTAGGTCTAAAGGTCTTACCCCTATAGGCTCACCCTAAGACTCTCATGAGTGATACAATGCCTCACATACATATTCAAAAAATATAATACATCCTCTTATGCCTCTATGCATCCATCTCACCAAGATATCATGCTCATACCTTCTCGCAAGGTCTCTTCATGCTATGACTAGTGCCATGACAAGACTTCTTAAGTACTTGAAACATGGAAATTGACCTTGAAACACTTTTGAGAGGTATCTACACTTTACTTACATGACCATACAATTCCAAATAACTTCTCATAATATTTTACTTACTTCACCAAAATTTACTATGCTCACCTTCTCAAAAACCTTTGACATGAATGAAAACATCAATGGTGAACCTTAACAATAGGAATAATGCTCAATAGTTTGGTGAGAGCTCATGTAAAGTGATCAAATATCGAGGGACCAAACCTACCCAAAAGTAATTTTAGATGCCTAATTTTGATTAAGTATTTTGGATTTTGGTACAGAACCAACATGGTACAAGAAGACCATGGCACAAGAAGATCATGGCATGGGGAGACAAAAGCATGGAATATCACAATGCAAGAAGACCCAATCAAATAAGAGGCATAAAAAATGAAGGACCCAAGAGAGAAGGACTTGACATATTAGTAGAGGACTTGGGGAGTGTAAGTAAAGCGAGAAATAATTGAGGAGTGATTCTCAAGGACAAAATAAACTTTAATCATACAAGAGTTTTGCACCAGCCCACATGAAGGAGGATATTTGAAAATAGGGATCCAACACCGAACAAGAATATAGGGGCTCTAAGGCTCAAATCCTTAGGGGGAAATAAGTAAATGACTACTATGACTCTCAATCTATTGGAGATCATTGTCTAGTCACCTAAGTGTCATAAATAATGTAACAAATTGGTTGGGTAAAATAAGTATAAACACCCATGTAGAGATGTGTAAGGATGGATGAACATTAGTATTATGTAACGATTGATTGTGGTAATAGGAAAATCACATAAGTTACTATTAGTTTTGATGTTATGCTATAAGTTGTTGGTTAATTTGAAAAATCAAGTTATCAATACGTTTGTTATGTAATATGTGATTTGTATTTGATTATAATGAATAGAATCTGCATTATATGAATTTTCATAATAAACACTTTGAGTCTCATGGTAGTTATCTTAATAATCATCCTTGTTTACATAGTTGAAACAAGGTCCACAGTTGTGTATTTTCTTTTCTATATAATTGGTAATTAGATATATGAATAAACATTGTTATTTAATAAGAGTGTTACTACACAACATAACCAATGGGAACCAGTTTCTTATTACATGATTTGGGTGATCACGTAAGAGTTCAATCTTGCATGTGATCTGAAGGATTTTCACTCTTCATATGGTTTGTGATAATTAACTAATATCCTATTTAATGACATTTTTAATTTTACCATGGGATATATATTTCATTAATTAATATCATATTTAATGGTTTTTTTAATTTTAGCATGGGATATATATTTAATTAATTAATATCTTATTTAATGGTATCTTTTATTTTACCATTAGATATATATTTAATTAATTAATATCCTTTTTAATGGTTTTTTAAATTTTACCATGGGATATATTTAATTAATTAAATATCTTATTTAATGGTTTTTAAACTACCATCGGATATTTTATTTATCCAAATCCCAAAAATATATTATTCCTACTTCCACATGGATAACTATTTAAAATAGCCATGGGATATATTTTTAAATCTTTATCCCATAAATCAAGAATCCTAACACTCTTATATTATAAAAAAGACATAAAGATTATTTTAAAGAATTGATGTGGTAGTTTAATCATGGGTTATTTAAGATAAGCATGGTTGCATATTTTTTTTAAAATCCAAGTCTTTATTCCACCAAAGAAATGTGGCATTGGCTTCTTGGTGGCTTGTTAAAGAAAGTCATGGGAATATTTTAATTATTTAATCTCATAAATTAAACTCCACTTTATTTCCCACACTTGTAAAGAATCATATAGTTGGTGGAAAGATATTTGGTTCTTGATTTATTTTAGTGGGGAGATTATGTTTTTATTTTGGTAGAGATTTACATGCATGTGGATATATTCTTGGCACCAATACATGGCTTAAGAACTAGAGTCTTGGCGTGGTAATCTTTTTAAAGAACATGCAACACATTATTTCTACATTCAAAGTGGGAATAATAATAATAATAATAATAATAATAATAATAATAATAATAATAATAATAATAATAATAATAATAATAATAATAATAATAATAATAATAATAATAATAATAAAATATGTGGTATTGATTATTTTTAATGCCTATCTTGATCTTGAAATGCCAATATTGATCTTTACACATAGTTGGCATATTGACGTGGCAATTTATTTTCTAAAGATTCTTGATAGATATTGTATGTAGAAAATATAATTGTTTTTAGTGCCATAATTGTATATATCCCATTTTAATGGAATGAGAACTCAAAATTGGGAAAATATCACTATTATGGGAAAACAATAATTATTCTTAGCCAATGTGTGAAGGCAAAGAAAATATTAGAAAGCCATTCTATCGAAATATGAAAAACCCAATTCGGGGAAATTGTTGGTAACCCTAGAAGGAAAATTTGTTAATGTCCAACCAATGCCAAATAGCATTGTGAAATATATAAATACAAGTTATTTTACAAAGTTAGGTAAGGATATTTCTTAAATAAATAGGGGATTTTACACAAAGGGATTTTTTACACAAAGATATATCTAGATTACAGACATAATAAGAACCTCAGGTAAATTAAAGAGGTTTATTTTTATTTATTATACAGATAGATTATCTGGTATGGAAGAATTATATTATACTAAGAGAGGTTTTGTAATTATTCTCAAAGAGTTTTTAATAGATTAGAACACTTATAGAGTGGACCTAGGGATGTAGCCATTTGGTGAATCCCGTAAACAAATCTTCTGTCATTTATTTAATTTCTTCTTTGTGATCTCAAATTATTTCAATTTTATTAATTAAATTATGGAATGTTTATAAAGTAATTTTCATATTTACTTAAAGGAAATTGGAAATTAATATTCATTTTTAAGGGATATTAGAAATTAATATCCATTTTTCATCTAATCTAAGCAAACTGTAAAAGTTTATATAAGCTTGGCTTTTTAGATCATTATTAATTATTTTTGTAAAATAATTAGAGATTATTTTAAAGTGATAAAATATTTATGGAATGTTTTAAATGAACAATAGAGTTATATGAGTTTACTAAATCACTCATAATTAGAATTATTTAGATTTACATTCCAATTAAAAATTTAATTTCTTTTAAATAAAATTTGGAAACTGACATATTTTTAAAAATCCATTTTCCTATTTTATTTAATTGATAAAATGAGAATTTTGTAACAAATTCTATTTTACTTATGGAATTGAGAGTTTTAGTATCTGTTTGAAAATTATGTGATTTATCTATAGGGGTAAATCAAGTTTTTGGATCAGCATAAAATGTTAGTGAATTAGCTTGTTAGGAACTAGATAATTTAGTACCCTAAGGAAAAGTTTAAAAAAAACCCAACATTTTGGTTCTATTATTGGGACCAGTAGCACTTGTTGCATAGTAATATAAAATGCTCAAATGGTTATCCCTTGATAATATTAAATAATGGCTTACCATGGTCAAGGATAATTTTTTAATTCCCTATCTTAAATTAGGAGTTTTTACACATTCATGAGTTGAACAACATCTCTACAGCTCATTATGTAAAACTTTCTTTGTTGAAGTCCCTAGTCATTTTCATGTTTGGCTCTCTGTCTATGCTCAAGATCGGTCACAAAATTTTTGACAGAGGCAAGCTTGGATGATAGAGAATCAGAGGGATTTAACACATTTGGGAATACCATGAACATGATTTGTTAATATATAGTGGATAGGGGTATTGAATAGCTACACCTTAGAATATGTTGTAACCACTTACTCTTAACTTGAAGAAACAAATTTCTAGTTTATACAAGAATCATGTGATTAGTATATTAGATACTTCCCACTAGAAGTAAAGAAGTTGTTTATTGATTCTAGACTCAAAAATCTACCTATGGAGGGCTAAACCCATCTTTTCATGAGTATCACAGTTGGGAGGGGAATGCAGGGGTGTTGTCAAATGATTATTGGTTTGGAATGGTAGCCAGTTAGTGGGACTTGTGAAATCATAAATATGATGAATCTCAGTAAAAGATTATAGGTGAAAATAGAGTAAGAAGGGGATGGAAAGACTTAAGAAGTGATGTTAGGATTCACAAGGAAGTGATAGAGTAAAATGAGTATCACCAACTTTTGAACTACAACTAATGTCAGCTTTGTCATATGTGGGAGAAACTAGTTAGGTAGTGGAGACTGAAGAACCATATTTGAAACAACCTAGTTATCCAACCATAATGCATGCTCATGATTTTGAACCAGATGATTTAATTATACATAACTAGGATATAGATAGTGTAGAGTTAGAGACTGACCCCATAAGAGAACCTAACGCTGAGCAAGTTTTAACTCATAGTGAATTGACACTTTTTTTCCTCTTTAAGGTAATTTCATGGCCCAACTTTGTATGCCCAGTGGATATAAAATTAGTAGTAGGCAAAGAACTAGTCCAAGTATTATAAATCAACCTACTACCATGCCCAACATCTTAGGTATTTCTATTAGAGGTGTGATAGGTGGACTAAGAGGAAAAATAAGAGGAAGTGGTGAAATACCACCCCCAAGAACAAGACATAGGAGTTCTCAACAACCATTGCTACCTCAACTACTAACTATGTATTATGAAATGATTCTTTATTTTACTGAATATCAAGGCATAGATAATGCCATGGAGCTTATTCATAACTATGAACTCATCTGGAGGGTACATGGTATAAATTATTCTATGAGAAAAGTAACATAATGTGCATCCACACTTCTAAAAAGAGCACACAAGTGGTATGAAAAGTATGACCCTCAACAAGCATTGATTAATTATGACTAGCTTAAGATAATGCTTATTTATAAGTTTGATATTCCATAATTTAAACAAAAAAGTATTGATATGCTGAAGGATATAAGACAAGAGCTCACTAAAAGTGTACATGAGTATGATGCATGATTCAAAACACTCTTATGTAAGCTCTCATTTGAGATTAATGCTACTCAACATGCCTAATGGTTCATGGGAGGATTTTTGCTTCTATTTAGATGAATGTTATCTCAAAGGACATTTACCATCCTACGTGAGGCCTTAGAATCTATCCTCTATGCTAAATTTGTTGGTAGCATTGATACTATAATTAGTCCTTTTATGGAATCTCAAATAGATTCAATGGAATCACAATTAGAAAAATTGATTGCAAACAATGCTTATGACACTCTTAATGGTCTTTGGTTTACTAATTATGAGTCTAAAGGTCATAATAGAATTAACTAGCCTCAGGATAACATCCATGATATACTAAAGTAGTCTTGTTAAATTTTCCTTGAAGAACACAATGTCTGCTCTTATCATTATTACAATGGGCTACACATTATAAAGTGTATGATTACTACAAGATATGTGATACTTATACTCATGACACAAATGAATATTGACTGATCAATGATATACATGAGGCACACACACCTAGTATACATCAAAACTCTATCTCAAAAAATCAAGCTAATGGTGGATATCATGGATGAGGTCGATGATGGGGTTGAGGAGATGGTCATTTTCCACCATGAACATGTTATAAGTGTGGATCTCTAGATCATTATCAATGAGATTGTCCACTCTATCCAACATGTGTTTTTTGTAAAAAGGAGCATTTATTGGAGGAATGCTTTGATTTTACATAACCGTCACTAAAGAAATAAATGAAAAAGGTGAGAGTATGATTCCAATTGAGAAAACTCACTAGTAACCATGCTCTAGCATTCTAATGGACCAATATGTTAATATCACCACATGTAGTCAAGGATAGTCTTAGACTACATCTATTCCACCTATTAAGAAGATATAATGTGAAGAGCCTCATGAAATGAAGTATTCTAATTCCCAATAATAGAAATACATGCTTTAGGATATTATGACCTTGGTATGGGAACTATAAGAGGAAATTCAATTTATCAAGGACCAAGAAGCTACCCAATGTGTTGATCTATAAAAGGCCACATAACATCAAAATGTAGCATGTAATGATTTTAAAGAACTTTGTGCAAACATCTATTAGAAGAAGATATTATCCCAAAATTGAGTAATTAGCTTAAACATCAAGTTACAAGGGAAACTTAATATGATCAATTAAAACATGATCAATGAAAAGATACTCCTCTTCCTCCTAGCCCTCAAGAAGATAAATAAATATTGGTGAATACTACCATCGATGATTAGGTAATCTAAGACATTTTAGTCAAGACTATAACTAAGGTCAATATCCTCATAAAAGATGCATTTCAAAAAATGACTATCCTAGAATTACAACCATCACCTCATGTGTTGTTTATGGCTAATAAAACCCATGCTCTACCAATTAGCATTCTTAAAAATGAAACTATCAATATCCTTGGGGTACCTTTCAAGGCCAACTTTGATGTTCTCAAATTGGTTGAAGTTGATGATTTTCTATCCCTATTGGGTCATTCTTGGTGCTATGAAAATAACACTAATCTAAGCTTCAAAAAGTGATATATTAATTTTGAAAATATTGATTAGAGAATCATCATCCCATTAGACCAAGCACATGGGCCCTTATATGTAGAACTTGTTAGCACATATGAGGAAATTAATCATATCTAAAATATCATAGCAAGGGATGGTGAGCATCATGATCCTACTCTTGATGGCATCCTTTAATAGACAGATATACAATTACTTTTTGATACTATAGTAATGCTTGTAATTATTGGGCCCATAATGAATATGACCTTACTAGAAGAGTGTGTGGTGTCATTAGTAGTTATGAAAGCATTATATATAATTACCATAAATGTCATAGATTTTTTCATCTTATTACTAGATAAGTTATGCAAGGACCAATCGTGGCTACACCACTAGAAAGGCTTAATGAAACTCTATGGTTTCATGGGAAAATGAAATTTTGTGACTTCATCTAGTGATTCAAAGCCTTCTATGACTCTGATATTGATTTTATGTGTTCACTAGTTTACCTTTTTTATGACACATCTACAAGGTGGTGGAGAAATCATAAAGAGCATCTTATTCATTATGACCAAGTACACTCTACTTTACAACACCATTTTAATCATGACAACTACATCTAGGTTATAATTAGCTATAGTGGAGTCTGATCACTAAAACCACACCTAGAAGCTTATGAAACCATGTGGTTAACTGAATAATCCTTCTTACCAGAGTCCCTGTGGGTACAAAATTTTTATGACACTTTACATACTTGGGCCAAAGCATGTTATGTTCTTGTAAAATGACATTTAGGTGCTCATTTATGGAATTTGTTGAAAAATAACATGGTTTCAACATTATCTTACTCATCCCTAAAGATGTACTTGTGCCTCACAATCCAATACATGCATCAAGTAGTTGTTGGTGACCCCAATCCTATCAAGGATAAGCTACAACATATACATGGTTTCCCAAAAGAAGGATTGGTTATTTATTAATGATCCATCTACATGATCCTTCCCCTCACTATAACATGCCCTCAATTAGGCACATTATGAATAAATTCACAAAGGAAAGTAAAAACTATTGTTTCATGTTAATGAAGGTAAAGGATCCAAACCACCTAACCCATTGACAAATAATTTGTATGTCCCCATAGACTATGGTGATTGAACTATTCCTTCTATGATATTGGTCTTGATGTAACCACCCTTACTCAGAACCTCTCCAAACCATCCATTGTAACATTGGTATAGAGGAAGCACCAAAGATAACTATTATGGGTAACTACTGCTCCGATATTGAGATTTCAAAAGTATTTGAGTTTCTATAAGATTACCAAGATGTTTTTTCAAGAAACTAAAATGAAATGAAAGTTGTCCATCTATCCTTTGACAAAATACATATCCAACTAGTTGAAGGTGCTTTCCCAGTCAAGAAATGGCCATATAGGATGAATCCAAATTTATTTGCATAGGTGAAAGAGGAAATTGATAGTATGTTGCATGCCAGAGTTATAACCCTAATTGATGAGTTCGAGTGAGTCATCCCCATGGTAATAAGTATAAAAAAATATGGGCACATTAGAATTTGTGTTGATTACTAAATACTTAATGCATATTGAATTACTAATCCTTTTTTGATGTTTCTCATAGAATAAATCCTCAAATACATCATAGGGTGTGAAATTTACACTTTCACAGTTGGATTTTCCAAGTATCATCAAGTCCAAATCATAGAGGAGGATTGACTTAAGATTATATTTACTATTGATTTGGGGTCTTTCACATATACCATCATTCCATGTGGGTTAAAAAATGTACCTATTATATTATCTCATATATTTATTGAGGCCTTTAAAGACTTCATCCATAAATTTCTTTGGGTTTATTTGGATGAAAAAATAGTTTATGACCTAGTGAAAGACCACTGTTATACTATAAGGATTATGATTGAGCATTGTTAAGTTCTTCAAATTTTACTTAATTTTAAGAAATGTCTTTTTGTTACACCATTAAGCATTTTTCTTGGTCACATTATCTACCAAGATGGACTTCTAGTAGAACCTACTAAGGTATCTATCATCCTTTATCTACTAGCACCAACATCCTAGTGCATGGTTCATGATTTTCTAGGTCATATTAGGTATTATAAAAAATTCATTTAAGGTTATGATAGGATTTCCATGCCATTAGACGAACTCTTGAAACATAATGAACAATTTGTTTAGACCTACTCTTGCCAAGAATATTTTAAAGCTTTAAAAGATAAGATCATCACTATACTAATTCTCTATTTCCCTCATTAGACTAAACCATTCCATGTCCATGTAGATGCTTTTGGTATGGTCAATGGTGTAATACTTATATAGCCTAGATAAGGTCACATTGATCACCCCATCTATTTTGTAAGTAGAAAACTTACTCCAGATGAGAGAAATTATACCACAATAGATCATGAATTACTTTCCATGGTTTATGATTTAGAAAAAAAATTGATAGTACCTATTGGTAACTCCTTTTGTGTTTTATACATACCATGAAGCTTTGAAATATATGGTTAATAAACCTATGTTACATGGCTACATCTACCACTAGATTTTGTTATTCTAGGAATTTCAATTTTATATCATGGTCAAACCAATTATGATCCTAACCATATTTTTAGAGTTGATTTTAGTGATCCAACATAAGCCATTGAGGACAACTTCCTTGATGTATAGTATTTTTGTGTTTCACATGTTACTGAGGAGTTAAAATATATAATAGATATTATTTCCAAATTTTTTACCCTAGGAGAGGTTTTTCATGCCTCTCTAAATTTGGTTAACATGGGATTACCTCTAGGCCTGTGGGTTGCCTATAGTAGATTTAAAACTCTAGGTTGAAGGGCTAGATCCATTGATTTATCTTTTAGGTTCACACACTAAACTAAAACAATCACTATTGGGAGTGATAATGGAATAATGAAACTAAAATTAAACTATGATAATGAGGTGATACACCAAATATATTTACACAAACATACTTGTATTTGCACTAAGAAAATAGGTTGCTAAAACTGATCTCAACTCAATGTTCTTCTAGCATAAGTGTTTCTCATAGAGGAAAATTTATATAAATATCAAGAGGTGGGTGAAATAAGGTTTTATACTAGGAAATAATAGTCTCTCTCACACTTTAAAACATACTTAATTAACACATACACCTCATGAGACTTGTTAGAAGAGATGCTACTCACACAATGCATACAAGAGCAAAATGGAAGCAAGGATAAACAATCTTCATCACTTGTCATCCAAATACACTACTTGAAATACTTAAGAAATAATTGTAGAGATTAAATAAAATTAAAAAACTTTATTCAAAGGTAAAAAAAGATGTCAAACTATCATGGCTTTGCCATACTAGGTGTGTACTTGATATAAATGTCAAAATGGTTTGCATATATAGATCAGAGGAGAGGAGAGAGAACAAGTGAATCTCAAGGGTCATAATGCCAAGTGTCAAGGATTGAAATATAGTTATAATGTAATATAATGAAGTGTTAAATAGGATATGAAGTGGTCTCTTGTAAGTGTCCATTATAATTTCATCATTTTCTCTCAATTTGGCATAGAGACTCTGCACCATCCTTCTTAAAATTATTTGCTTGATGATGAGTTAACTTAAATATCAAAAACTTCCTTAGGAGTATTTTCCACATATCCACTAATTTTAGAAGGTATAATCCTGATTATTATAGTCATCATATACCCCTCAACTGAGGAACTCCTCATGGACATTTGTTTCTCACTGTCTGTAGTCATTCATTATCCCTCTAGGATTTAATCATCACACTTGTCACTAAGGTGACTTGTAGTTACTCATGGAGGTTTATTGAAGAGGTTTTATTAAAACTCACTTAGACTTCTTTTTCTTCTAGTATATTAAATATACCTCAATAAAACTCAAACAACATTTCTCATCTTCACACTAGGCAATCACTTTGGTTTCTCACTATGTTGTTCAAGACTATCTATGATGAATAGTCTAGCATAGGGGTTTCCATGCTTAACTGAGGTGAGATATTAATATAAAGAGTTATAATAAGTCTCTAATCACCTCTCACAATAAATTTCACCTATCCATTCCCTTTTGTGCCTATGAAACACATCAAAACTTGTAGAAAATCCATCATTAGGTCTATTCATACAAGTGATAGTATAAAACAATTGGATGTCAAGGATATTCGGAGGGTCTTAAATAAGTATAAATCATATTTTAGGTCTAATTACCCCATTTGGATGTATTATAATTCATTTATTCTCCGTTGGATTCAAGCAAGGGTTTTAGGCCTCTTAGCTTCTTAGTAATGATTCATAAAATCTAGATGCTTAACCTTCAAACAAATTTCACTGATATCAAGATAAGGACCTTGCCACTATTCCTAGCTACTTTTGGCACCATGCACACCATATATATATATATATATATATATATATATATATATATATATATATATATATATATATATATATATATATATATATATATATATATATATATATATATATGAGTAATTTAAAATGGCTCTTGAGCTCCTTCTAGGCATTTTAGGTACCCTTGAGAAAGGTTTTATGCCAAAAATGACCACTCATGTGTTTTTATCTAAAAACCAAAGGTTCTTAAAATATTTATAGTCTCCCATGAAATATATCAAAGTGTTCTTAATGTTCTCATGGTCATATGAATGGAGTTTAGAAGCCTGAGGGTTTAGGTCTAATTTTAGGCCTAGTAAGCCTATATTGTACTTTTATGTATAGACCACCTATATGTGATTATAATGAATATGAGGCCTCTCAATAATTTTTCACCTTTACTTCAAATATATAAATCATCCCGTGATCATTCCAAGACTCTGCATACATCTTTTCAACACTCATATACTAAGTCTATAGACTATGTTGCTACTAGAGTACCTCATGTCTGTAAAAATTTAGAGAGCATCCCCCTATTTGTTTGACTCTGATGAGATCATGGGAGCATAGGTAAAGTAAAAATAACATTATGTAATAAATTTAAAGGCTATGAGGACTATATGTAGTGTTTTTTAATGATTATAGGTTAAGGTTTTAGTTCAACCTTTTATGTCTCCTTTGCCTGAGAATTAAATGAAGATGTGATATATCATTGTAAGATTAATTTTAATGTAGTCATTAAATCTTACATCATTATTCCTTAACCAAACATACGTCTCTCATGGGTATGAGCTAATCTATATTATATGTTGAATGTGTTACCTATAGGTGGCAATTAGGAAAGAAGTTGAAATTTTTTTACAGGTGTCTATTTGTGCTTGATCATTGTGTCTCATACTTTAATATTCTATTGATATCATTAAGGACCATAAAACACTTGAATTTATTCATACCTACCCTAAAACCATACTCTCATCTCTCTATTATCAATGCACTATAGGCCTACAGTCAGACTATAGTTGTTTCATTTGGAAAATCATGAGATTTTTGTAGGTGGTCATATGCTTGACTTCCCTTGCATCCTTTTTAATCTTCAAGTCATTATATCAATAACACATGAATAGACTCATTTATGCTCTGTGACCATGCATTATTCTACTACTAATAATACACTAGTTTTCACTTGAAAACTATGTTGCCACATGTTCATTTGGCCTAAAAGGCACTGTAGTTACTCAATGTTCCTAGTCAATATTTGTCTAAATTTAAACTTCACTCACCATCCTCTTCCTTTGACCTAATATCTTCTTCTCATGTTCAAATGTGACTTCTAGGTATAGGCTATAAGAATTGAACTACAAGGCTTACTTAGACCTCATCAACACTTACCAACATACGTTATTGTGTGGAGTAGAGTCCCTTCAAAAATATTAAGATAAATTTTCCCATTAAGCAACTTTATCAATATTACACCTATAGATATTGCTTGAGGGAGTCTTGACTAAAGTTTATGAAACTTGAATGACTTGAGAACTCCATTCAAGTCATGAAATTGAATGCAACCTATGTCTTGGGTTTTGGATAACTCTTCCATTCTCCATACATACCTATAGATGATTGTAGATGAACGTATACATTATAACTCTGATCAATCTTTACTCATGGTCTTAGAAACCCATCTCCATAAAACTTAAGGTCCTTCAATGCAAATATTCCATGGAGAAACTAAATTCCATATTTTGAGGGGAGAAGCACAAGTGTATTATCTTTGCCTTGAAGCCACTGATATAAGATGAAACTCTATAACTATAGAATCCCTATCGTATAGACCAATAGTGTTCACTTATAACCTAATGAGGGTATTCTTGATTATTCCTTGATATCCACACATGCAAACTAGAATAAAACCATGTGAGAAGGATGCTTATACTTTTTAAGTACACATATATCACTTGGAAACATTAGACCAATGCAAATAGATAAGAAAATAGAGGTGTTGGGAATGTACAAGAAATTTAAAGGCATCAAAAATCTTAAGAATTATTCATAGAACACAGATCACCAATTATGTAACTATTGTCATGAAATGGAAGTAAAAAGGGAGTACTAACATCCACCAAGTGTATTCCCTTCAACTCTAACTACCATGTCTGTACTAAAGTAAAATTGATCGGCCTCTTTAACTTGCCCAAGAGAGTGATGAGCGAGAGATAAGTTTTCACCATTTTTTGAACTATCAAATCCACATAAGCTTGGTGATGAATTTTGGGGATTTGAAGGGACTCTCCTAAAGTCTTCACACATGCTAGAACTATCTTATAATTTGTACAATAGTTGAAACTCCCTTTATTTTTAGATAAAATCCTTCTTTGTATGTTGAACCTACATCATGTCATTTTTAAAATAGTTCAGCTAACATTTTATAACATGTAGGAAATTATATTTCACTTTGACACACTTGTATTTCGTGTAAAACTATACAACTCATTGAAATGGTCAAAAGGTGGCATAATATGGCATGAGACAAACTATACAAATGTGACAAGGATAAAAAACATATTATTTGACCTCATTAATGAGAACAGTGGACATTTTCCAACCTATGAGGCCCTTTAAAAGTTTGAAATTATAGGGGGGTTGACTTAATTTGGCCTGGGATAAAATTAGTCAACATTTTGGTGATTTACTAGGGGTAGCATGCCTATTATGCTAAGGATTAGTTACCTTATCTTATCCTTAGGAAATGGAGTCATCTAAACACTAGCAATGACACTAAAATACCTATAAATAGACCATAAAACTACACCAAATAGAAAATAGGAAATAAATACATAATATAAGACAATAAAACACACACCTGTGCTCCCATGAATACTTAGGGAAAACACACAAACAACTTATGCAAAATAGGCTATGTATAGACTAACCTAAAACAATTTTCTCCTCCTAGATCAAAGGGAAAATTTGCACCATATCTTGCTCTATGAGATGAAGAAATTTTTGAAGCATGTTTACTTTTAAGCATTGGATTTGATGTCTTCAATTTATTAATGTTTGATAATCTCCTTGGCATGATTTTCAATGTAACCACAACAACTATAAACATATAACCTATGAAGGTGAACTATTCATGCACTTCAACAACCTTAATAATCTTATGAGACCCCTCAGCTACAAATTAACTCAATGATGCTTTAATAAAGCATATTTATTTGAATTTTATGGTACTTTGAATGAGATCATATTTATTACCAACTAAAAGCTCTTAAAGGAGATTTGTATAGTCAATCCAATGTTCATTATTGTCCTCCATGAGGATATCATGTTCTATCTTCTTGTGCACTTGACCTTAAACTTTGTAAAGGTCTTCAAATTATTGGATAAACTTAATCTACTATTTCTAATCATCTTTGTCCTTTTTCTCCTAAAGTAACACAACCTATTCAAACTCCTCCTCTTGACCATGTTCATGAATGTCATATTCATCATAGATTTCTCCATCATGTGTTTGAAAATCTTTGTGATGTTCTTCAAGACTTGTTTGTTCATTAAGAACTTTTCATTCTTCCCCAACAATCTCATTTTATTTTCCTTCAAGAACTAGATTGTCAAGACCTTCATATTCATTGAACATGTGCAAATAGGTCTACCACATGTCTTAATCAAGCTCCTCATGAATAACTATAACATGATCTATATTTTCTATTTCTTCACTTAGGAAGGTGGACTTGTGATTGTATTCACCAAGAGGGGTCCCTATAGTGAAATCTTTTTCATAGACACTTGTGTCATCTTCTTAATCAGCTACAAATAGAACTTGCTCTTCTTTGCTTTCCTCCCATAGGATGGGTTATCCTTCAAGATGGGATGAGGTAGGAGGGTGGTGAATAAGTTCATGGTTTGGTAAAGGAGAATGAGGTGTAATGGAGGGATCATAAATGGGCATGGGGATGGAAGGAGACACTTGAAAGAATTATTGGAGAGAGAGAAGGTTTTGTTGGACTATATACTCTTCTTAAATAGACCTCCAAGATGGACAAGATATAGGTTATTAAAGAGAAGGAAATAGGGCTTGAAAATACATAAGGTTTCCTTCCTTGAAATCAACTTCTTGGTATTTACTCTCTTCTTCTTTCTTTCCCCAATACTTCATTATTTGGTTCCAAATTGGAACTTTGAGGCTTTTATGCTCTTTTAGAGGATCCTCTTGAGGATGGCGAATGATTTGATGAGGATAAGGGGAATGAAATAGTTTATGTGTAACATAATAATAATCTTGAGGATGGGAGGGAGAGACTTGTTCTTCAAATAGATTTACACCTTCTTCATTGTCTTCTTGAGGCCCTTCAATAGCTGTAAGTTGATTTTTAGTTTCTTGGTTTTCCCACCTTTCAAGCCTATCAACCCACCATTAGATATAGAATCTCATTTAATGAAAGTGTTCATTATTGACATAATTATCTTCCTCCTCAACCAATATCCATTTATTCATAAGTAATTGAACTACCTTTCTCATCTTCTCTATGAAATGAATAAGGAACACATCAAGATTTTTATCCCATTTCTTCATCAACCTTTCTAATTTTAGTAAATCTAGAATGAGTGCCAAAAAGGATTTAGATTGAGGTATAACTAGAGTAGGAGGAGGATGTGATTAGGGGTTCTGGCATTGACATTGGAAAGGTTGTCTAGAAGCTTGATAAGATGGATAGGGCTATTGGGGAAAAATGCCTCTAAAAATCTACCTCTTAAGAGATTGAATTTCCTCTTCAAGAGCCTTAAGATTATCTTCTTGATAGACTTATTCATATGATTCTTCACAAGGATTCTCAAAAATTTCATTAACATATGGAGAAGGAATAGGCTAACCATAGGGTTGATAATAAATTTTATAGGGTTGTTGAGGAACATAGTATGGGTCCTAACAGGGTTGATAGGGAGGTTTATAGTAGGAATTTTCAACATATTCAACCATATAAAATTAATTATTCAAATGAAACATAAGACTTTTAAAAAATTATTTTACAAAAAGTACCTGGGCTACTTATAACTAGATGATTGCATTCAGAATCATTATTGATTTTTGCTTAAATGCTTCAAAAAACTGATAGTAAGAACACACCAAAAATTCTTCTACTATTTTAGACCTTGGTCCCACTGGAAGTGATAGAACTATTATGACCAAATTTTTCACCCTAGGAGAGGTTTTTCATTCCTCTCCATATTTTTCTAACATGGGATTACCTCTAGGCCTATGGGTTGCCTATAGTAGAGGTAAACCTAAGTCTAGCTCCCTTGATTTATATTTTAGGTTACACACTACACTAGACCAATAACTATTAGGGGTTAAAAGGGAAGAAGGAAATTTAAATTAACCTATGATAATGAGGTGATACACCAAATATATTTCCACAAACATACTTTTATTTGCATTAACAAGATAGGTTACTAAAATTGATCTCAACTCAATGTTTTGTCTCGTAGCTTCTTAGCAATGATTCATAAAATCTAGATGCTTAACCTTCAAAAAAATTCCATTGATATATATTTAAGGACCCCCCAACTATCTATAATACTTTTTCTCCATGAACACCATTCATATAGATATAAAAAAATGAAAAAGGCTCTCAAGTTCCTTTTAGGCATTTTGGGTACCCCTGAGACAGGTTTTAGGCCAAAAATGACCACTTTTGTGTTGTTCCCTTAAAAATAATTGTTCTTACCAGATTTATATTATCCCATTAAATATTTCAAAGTGTTTGGAAGGCTCTCATGTTCATATGAATGGATTTTAGAATCCTAAGGGTTTAGGTCTAATTTTAGGTATAGTAGGCCTAAATTGTACTTTTATGTATATACCACCTATGTGTGATTATAGTGAATGTGAGGCCTCTCAATTTTTTTTTCACATTTATTAAAACTATATACATCATATCATGATCATTACAAGACTCCTTATTTATCCCTTCAATACTCATATACTAAGTCTATAGACTGTGTTGCTAATGGAGTGCGTCATGTTTGTGATAGAATAAAGAACATCTTCCCTATTTTTTAACTTAGATGATATCATGGGAGCATAGGTTAAGTAATAATAGACTTATTTACAAAATATCAAGTCTATATTATACTTATAGAGCCCTCAACTTCTCAGATTATCAAGACTAACTCATATGACTGTGAGGATTGTATGCAATATTTTTGAATGATTATAGGTTGAGGTTTTAGTTCAACATTTTCTATCTCCTTTGCCTAATAATCACATGAGGATGTGATATATAATTTTAAGATTAATTTGTATTTATTCATTCAATATTACATACGTCTCTCATGGTCATGAGCTAATCTATAGTATATTTTGACTGTCACCTATAGGTGGAAATTAGGAAAGAAGTTGAAAATTTTCTATAGGTGTCTATATGTACTTGAGCACTATGTCTCACACTTATATCTTCTCTTGATGTCATTTAGGACCATACCACACTTGAATTTATTCATCTCTACTTTGAAACCATACTCTCATCTCTCTACTATCAATGCATAATAGGTCTACAATTAGATTGTAGATGTTTCATTTGGAGAATCATGAGATTCTTATAGGTGGTCATATATTTTATTTACATTAAATATTTGTTTCTCTTCAAGTTATGAGATCCATCACACCTGAATGACTCATTTATTATTTGTGACCATGAATCATTCTCTTACTAATAATGTACTAGTTGTCACTTGCACATTGTATTACCACATGTTCATTTAGCCTAAAAGGCACTGTAGTTACTGAATGTTCCTAGTCAAGATTTGTCTAAATTGAAACTTCACTCACCATCCTCTTCCTTTGACCTAACATCTTCTTCTCATGTTCAAATGTGACTTTTAGGTCTAGGCTGAAAAAATGGAGCCATAGGGCTTACTCAAACATCATCAACACTTACCAATAGATGTTACTATCTAGAGAAGAGTCCCTTCTTTATAAATATTAAGGTAATTGTTCCTATTAAGAAAATTTCTCAATTTTTTACCTATAGGCATTTCTGGAGGGAGTCTTGATTAGAATTTATGAATCCTAAAGGACTTGAAAACTCCATTCAAGTCATGAAATTGAATACATCTTGTGTCTTGCATTTTGGATAGCTTTTCCATTATCCATACATACTTACAGGTGACTGTAGATGACCATATACATTAGAAATATGATCAATCTTTACTCATTGTATTAGAAACCCATCTTTGTAAACCTTTAGTTCCTTTAATGAAAATCTTCCATGGAAAAACTAACTTCAATTATTTAAGGGGAGAAACATAGGTGTATTATATTTGTCTTGAATCCACTGACAGAAGATGAAACTTTGTAACTATGAAAACCCTATCTTGTAGACCAATAATGTTCAATTCTAACATAATGAGGGTATTTTTTATCATTCCTTGATATCCACATGTACAAACCAGACTGAAACCATATGATAAGGATGGTCATTCTCTAAAAGTACACATATATCACTTGAAAACATTAGACCAATGCAAACATATGAGAAAATAGAGGTATTGGGGATGTGCAAGTAGTTTGAAGGCATCAATAGTATTAAGGACTGTTTATAGATAAAATATCACCAATCTTGTAAATACATCCATGAAATGGAATTATAAAGGGAGTACTAACATCCACCAAGTGCATTCCCTTCAACTTTGCCTACCCTATCTGTACTGAAGGAAAACCAATTGACTTCTTTGACTTGCCCAAGAGAGTGATGAGAGAGAGAAATTAGTTTTCACCATTTTTGGAGCTTTAAATCCAATTGAGCTTGGAGATGAGTTTTTTGGATTTGAAGGGACCCTTTTGAAGTCTTCACATGTGCTAGAATTATCCTAAAATCCACACAAAAACTAAAGCTTCCTTTCTTTTCAAATAAACTCCTTCTTTGTATGTTTAACCTACATCATGTCAGTTTTAAAATAGTTCATCTGAAATTTTTTGACATGTGGGATGTTAGATTGCACTTTGACATATTTATCCTTAGTGGAAAACTATACAACTCATTCAAATGGCCAAAAGGTGGCATAATATGACATGAGATAAACTATCAAATGTGATAAGGATAAAACATATTATTTGACCTCATTAATGTCCATGGTGGACATTTTAAAAACTAGGAATACTTATGAAAGTTTTAACTTGTAAGGGGGTGACTTAATTTTACCTAGGGGTAAAATTATTCAATAGTAGCTTTGTTAACAATTGGCATAGTGCCAGATTAGTTTAGTCTACAGGCTAAAAAAGAACTAGCCATCCATGTCACACCATTTTAGATCATTGGAGGGGACCTATATAAGCTTAGATAAGATGAAATCCTTTGATTTATGTCATGAAATATGATATTATTTAAGTACTCTATGAATTCCATGAAGGAATTAATGGTGGACACTATGTTGGTGAGGCTACTATATGCAAAGTATTATTCACTGGACTATGGTGGCCTACACGTTTTTAAGATGCCAAACTATATGTTAAATAATGTGATATTTTTAATCATGTGGGGAACCTTAATATCCAATATGTGTCTTATTTTATCATAATAACCATTTTATAAATGGTCCATTAATTTTATTAGCCCCATCAACCTGGCTAGACAATGTACATGTTCTTGATATATCTTAATAGCAACTGATTATCTCATGCACTAAGTTGAGGTCATGTAAATAAGGTATTATACTATATAAACTACCATGCACTTCATATGGTAATATACTATAACCTGATTTGGTTGTCCATTAAGTTTTACTAGTGATCACAGTACACACTTCCTCAAGGATACTATCTACGTATTACTCATTGAGTTCATGATTTCCCATCATAAGACAACACCATATCATCCCCAAGACAATGGCACTACTGAATCATTTAATAAAATTTTGGGTATAACACTTATAAATATTTTTAATATTGGATACATTGACTAGGATGTTTTTAGTACTTTAGGATTACTAGACAACTTAAAATCACCTCAATAAAAGTACACCCTTCAATTTGGTGTTCAGAACCAAAGTAATTCTTTCGATTTAATTCTTAGTACCTTCACTTTGTATTTCATTCATTGGATAATTAGATGATGAATCATCATTTAAATCACATTTGGATGCTTTTTTATGGTTGGATGAAGCATGTTTCCTTACTCATTGGAGTCAAGATGTGGAGAAATGCAAACAAAAGGCATGACATAATTGCCACCTTAAGCACAAGACATTTACCCCTAGAATGAAACTTTTACTCTATGAATCAAAGTTATCATGCCACTCTAAGAAGCTCCATGTTCACTAGGATTGTCCTTTTTTATTCATGGTATTCTCCCTACCAATGCATGTTATTTACAAAGATTAGATATCCAATTTCTTCTTGGGAATTGAAATGGTAGCTAACTACAACCATATTTTTCCACTTAAAGTTTTTAGTTTAAATTATTTCAATAAGGTGTATGCCATTTATATAGGATTTATTATTTTTAATAAAACACTACTTGGTTGTAAACCCCTTTCTTTTATTTGTGTTCTTTTTGTAACTTTGTACTTACATTTTCATTGAGGACCATGATACATATTTAGTGTGGGGTAAGGTGTGTTACATGTGTAAGGAAATGGTCCAAAGGGATGCACGTGCAAGCAAAGAGGTCTAAGGATAGAGATTCCCACTAATGGTATGAATATTCAAAGGGTTTTTATAGCTATCATGTAATCTAAAAAATGTATGGGATAAAATGTGAAATTAATATAAAGAGATATTGGTTATGATAAGCATGCCAACATCATGTCATGATGATATCATTAATTTCATTTATTGTGAGAAGTGATAGTCAAAGGAAGGAGACTATTAAAATTCATTGATTGAGAGAAGTGATGGTCAAAGAGAGGGGGTATTAAATGTAAGTTACCCCCTTGAGTCTATTAAAATACATTTAGGGTCTCATTCTAAACTTTACCTTTGCATTAAATTTTAGTGTATAGAGTCGAAGAGTGAACAAGTGAGTTTAAGTGATTCTAGGAAAAGTGTAGAGTATCAATTTCTCATTCATTGATTATTAAGAAGGATTTTTTTTTAGTGATCAAGTGGAAGTTATCTAACCTAAAATCATGTAGAGGAGATTTTCTAATTATAGGTTGCATAGGTTGGCATCTGCCATTAATGAGCATCAAAGTAAGAGAATTGAGACACTTCCATAGTAAACACATATTCATTTGAGAATATTGGATGGTCATGACTTAACCTTTGGCCTCCATGAAGGGTGATGTGGCCTAAGAAAAAGTCCCAAAAAAGTGAGCCACTACCATCCATTCTAGAGGAAGAGGAACTACGTGTTTGGGGGGAAGCAATATTAATCAAAGAGGAAACACCTAAGGAATATAAAGTGAGTGCATGAAAGGTAAAGGATTAAGAATGACATAATAGACTAATAAGAAAACATAAATACATCTACCTCGACCTTTGATGATAGAGGAAATGTAATACCCATAAATGGTGTTACACATGGAAAATTGGGTATCAAATGTACCCACCTATATCATTTTTTACTATAACCACTACCAACTCAAAAATGAAGTTGAGATTTAGAATGATTACTAGGTTGAGTGCCAAAACACTAGGAGTGAGTTGGTGTATGATTTAAAAATATTTAATGCCTTGGAATCTATAAGACTCTTCCAAATTTTTTAACCTCTCATATTTTTGAAAATCAGTGGAGGAATTAATTTTTTTACTTTCATAGGTCCATGAGGACTATATCTATTTTATTGAGTGTTACATGAATATTACACCTAAAATAATCAGTAAGGTGTCAGGGTTGTAATGATCTAATGCATACCTTGAATTTTTTTTGGAGGACTCAGAGGAGGTAGAGAAGATTATAATGGCATTGGAATACCTTAAGTAGGGCCATACCATAAATACTAAGAACTTACCAGACCCTACCCTCTGAGTAACAATGTGCATCATTATAACCAAGGTTGGTGGCACTGATAGATAGAAAGAGGTGTATATGGCTCACCTATTTTTCATGTACTAGGTAACTGAGGGTCTAAAGTACAAATGGGTAATGTATTTTGCCAACAAAATTATACTATATGTGAAGAGGACCCACTAGATACCTAACCATAGGTTCCCATGGGGGTATTTATTTTATTGATGGTGTTTAATGAAATTGGTGTACCTTATTACACCTCTAGAGAACTAAAATGGTTGTACCCACTAGAGCACAAGTCCCCTATAAAGTGATACAAGGCATTCAAAAAACCCAATTATATCACCCTAAATTTCAAAATATAGATGAATTCATGGTATGATGGCATGAAGGAAGCATTTGGAAATAAATGGTACATTCCAAAATACTTACTCATCCAGGTTGGCAAACAAGCCAAATTTGTCATCAAACAACATTTGTCTCTAGTACATATCATAATAGCCCCCTTTAGAGAACTCTCTACTTGGTTGAAGTTGCCCTATGCTTTCATAGTGTAGTACATTTTCAACTCAGTGAACCACATATATGACATGTAGCCCCTTGCCCTTGAAACAAAATAATTGACTCAAATATTCACAATCTCCATAAAATGTATGACTATCTTGGCAAGAAGCCATACAAAGAGAAGCATGAAACCAAAAGAACCAACATCAAGGTTTACCAAACCATGATTGGGAAAACCATTCATAATTTATTATATATGTTTTGACCTAAGAAGAAAGCTTTAGGAAGCGTATAATATGCAAGAGAGAATATTCCTCCAATACCACCACTTGATAAGAAGAAGCATGTTGGGCATGATGCTAACACATGTTCACAACTAGAACCACCAAAAAAATAAAGGACTTCCCATGCACCATCACCAAGGGTATCACCACCAAGGGCTTTACCTAAATAAGATACACTATAAATATGCCTATAGGATTTAGTACCATTACCACCAACCAATTCATTGGAATAAGAAGAGCCTAAGGGTCATAAGGAAGAACTAGAGGAGTTAGACTCAAAAAAATAACCTCCCTAGTGAAAGAGGAGGAGACCACCCTTGAAGATGCATAGTTGGACATGGAAAATCCATGTGGTAAAGAGAGGGATGGTTTTAACATAGAAAAAATGAGTGGCATAGACATCGACAATACTTCATTAGCACCAGATACAGATGTCAAGATCTTTGAGCAAGATCTTCTCAAAGGGAAGCAACTGGTTGAATCCAAATTTCAACCACCTTTGGTTGATCTAACCATCAATTTGTGTGCACAATACCTAACAAAAATTCATGATAGGTTTCTATATTTATATTCCCATTTTCATTTAGAGGGTAAAATTATAAACTCCAATTGTTAGATGTCATTTTTATTGGACATGTACAATGAAGAACACCATTTTTGAAATACACCTTGATAGCCTAGTTTTATATTCTAAAACAATGATATTACCCACTCCTATTTGGGTTGATCCCTAACAACTCTCTCCCCTATAAACTAGCACCACATTTTTGAAAATGGCCTTTAAAGTCACATGACAGAATGTACTTTTAGATTTTGATGCATGTACTATAGAGAAGAAACATGGACAAGTGGTGGAGATGTATGAAAAATAAGTTTCTACTCAAAATGCACTTGAAGAAGAAGTGGCCACACTGAAGCAATAATTAGAAGAAGCCACAATAGCCAAAATCAAAACTTTAAATTTATGTAAATACATTTTGGGCTAGGGATTAATATTGGTAGATGGGGTCCATTTATAGGGAGAATCTATTTGATAAATTAGATACCCTTGTAAATCTCATGTTAAAGTAGTGTAAGGAGTAGCCTGTGCCTAGAAATGAAGCATTATGGGTGGTTGAATAGTTCACTAAAATAGTGGAAGTGTATAGACATTCTCTAAAAAGGGTTGGGGAAGTGATCCCCATCTTGTATGGGATTTTTAAAAAGTTGACATGACCTAGAAAAATTTGGGAGGCCTGACTCCAAGCAAAGGAGTCTCAACGATAGTAGTTGGTAAATGCTTCCTTATCAATAAAAGACTACAAGTATGCTAAGGAATTTAAGGATGTTAAAACCATGAAAGAAATAATAAATATGCATTATCAACAAATAAATTCAAACTTTTTAGATCTTTTAGGATAGGTTATAAATGAGGTCACTACACTCTAAGGATGCTTCCACATCCCTAGACCAATTGGTCAATAAGGTAAGCGAGTGTCTTGATTAACCTGAGGAGACTAAAAATTTGAAAGTGATGATTGAGGGAATAAAAACAAAGCTTCTTGACACCTTATCACATTGGGAAAGTTTCAATAAGTAGACTAAACAGATTGTCCTTAAATTTTTGGTTGAGGTTGGGACTGGTACTTAGTCTGGGATGGACTAAAAGCATAGTGTAGGGTGACGTTGGACCCCTAATTTTGACTAAGTATTTTAGATTTTGGGATGAAACCATCATGGTACAAGAATAACATAGAATGGAACTAGCTTGTCTCAATAAGAGCATGGTATAGGGAGACAATGGTATATAATATCATGGCAGGAGAATACCTAGTCAAAGAAGAGACATAAATAATGGAGTACCTAAGGGTGAGGGACTTAGTATATTAGCAAAAGACTTAGGGAGTGCGAGGGAAGAGGGAAATGGTTAAGGGGTGATTCTTAAGGAAAAAATAGACTTTAATCATACATGAGTTTCACACCAATCCACATGAAGGAGGACATTTGGTAACAATGATCCAACACTGAATGAGAATATAGGGGCACTAAGGCCCAGGTCCTTAGGTGAAAACAAGTAAATGACTACCATGACTCTCAGTCTACTAGAGATCATTGGCTATTCATCTAAGTGTCATTAATTATTTAATAACTTGGTTAGGGAAAACAAGTATAAATACATATGTAGAGATGTGTAAGGCTAGCTGAACATTAGTATTACATAATGACTAATTGAGGTAAAGGTAAAATCATAGAAGTTACTATTAGTTCTGATGTTATGCTACAAGTTGTTAGTTAAGTTGAAACATCGAGTTATCAATACATTTTTTATGTAAGATGTGATTTTTATTTGACTATAATGAATAGAATCTACATTATATAAACTTATATAATAAATACTTTGAGTCTCATGGTAGTTATCTTAATACTCATATTTATTTACATAGTTGAAATAAGGTCTACAATCGTGTTTTTTTTTGGTGTAGTTAGTAACTAGATATATAAATAAACACTATTATTTGACAAGTGTGTTATGTCAAAACATAACCCATAAGAACTATTTTCTTGATGTATGCTTTGGGTGAGTGCACAAGAGTTTAATCGTGTGTGAAATACTAGTGCATTAGCTTGTTAGGAACTAGACACTTCAGTGCCCTAAGGAAAAGTTATTAAAAAACCTAACAAGGATGCAAAGGTTTTCCAATTGGGTTCATCATTCAACTTGAGATACTAATGGTACTATAAGAGTGATTCTTATTCCAAGTGGAAGGAAGTAATTGGGGATTTTTTGATAGAATAAGTATTGTGAAGGTTGAGGAATTACTCAACTCGATATATCCATTATGTAGGATCTGTACCATTAAACCATGGAAAGTCCATCTTGGGCCCATGTGATGTGTGGGGAGAAGATAAACTATTATTTGAATAATACTCCTATAATTTATTGAGAAAAAGGTTATTCTATTGATTCAATCCACACATCATATCAGTTATCTCAATGACCTGGGAATTCAATGTTGCGATTTCTTCCTCCATGATCTTTGTGTCTGCATGGGTGGCTACCATAACTAGTGTGTTTTTTTGGAAAGGGATATAAAAGTGAATTCTAAAACAAGGTCAGTAAGGAAAAAATTTAATTTGGGCTCAATAAAAAGGGGCAAATGTACTTTTACTAGTTTTTTGGCAACAAAAAAGGGTAAAAAACATTATGATAAAGTTTGGAAGCAAGAGGAAAAAAACTAAAGAAGTTATAGAAAAAACCCTAAAATATAAAAAAATGAGATTTTTGGCTAAGAGAAGTGGAATTTGGATTTTATTTTTTTTAAATTGATTATTACTTGGTTCTTCCTAACAAAATTATATCTACAAGTGCATGGTGATTAACTATTTTTAACTATGATCACTTCGTTTTTGGTCTTCAAAAACTGTTATGTTAGGTATGGGCCCCGAGTCTATTTAGCTTCCCAAGGGTTTTAATGAATCTCTATGGCCACTGATGTTGTTTGAATGAGTACTTCTCTCTATAAATGTTTTGGCCTTAGATTTACCCCTAATAGAAAACTCTTGGTTTACCTCACGGGTAGAAACTAGATAATTAGGATGGTACTATTGTCCTTTTTGTTGATAGGTCCTCTCAATGGGACAACTATTTTGGGATTCTCATGGTACTCCTCACAATGAGTTTTAGGGATTATTCTCAAGTACTTACCATAGTTATGTGGAGGGGTATTTACCATTATTCAAACCTATAATGATTATGTATAAAATAGAGGTAAGGGAAATTATTTTTGTAAATGGTGCAACTCTTAGAAAACCACTGCTAAAAACAATTCTCCAAAATCTACTCATAAGCTGAGAAAGCACTCTAATACCAGATGTGAGGATCTTTCTATATAGATTTATGAACTATAGAAAATAAATGAACAATTAAATGAACTTTGGAAAATAACCCAAAATAAACTTTAGATCAGAAGCCACTTTGAGGGGGTAACCTCCTTTGAGCAAGCTCAATACAATAATATTTTTGGATGCTTTCATTGAGCCTCAACACTTACTTAAATACTAGATCTATTCTAACAACTACTAATTTCCATGTATGTGGGATAATTCAAATATGCTCAAGGGAAGACTTATAAAGCATATGCATCCATAGTAACTAGTACACTAATAATTCAAAGAGAAGGGTAAGACACAGGTTCCTAACATGTTTGTACTTCCTCAAAAAATGATGTAATGTAGATCTATCCACATGGGTTGGATTTTTTTACACACCATTTAAAAATCATTTTCCAAAATTAAAATTATTCATATGGGTTAGTGCATACATTTTACTTGTCAGTTCAAAATATATTACTAAAAGATCCATATATATACATATCAATCCTAAGCATATGGATATCTAATACTTATCTATCACTAGAAAACATTATGCACATTGAGAGGAACTATCCCAAAGTTTTAAAATATTAAACCCCTTAAAGGAGCAAACCTTGAACTAATTTTGATTACCACTATAAAATCAAATAACAAGTTTCCAAGTGTTTTGATATATACACATGCTAGTATTATATAAGATTGCAGAAACTCAGATAGGTGGGAGAACTACATTTGGTTTTACTTCCCTATCCATAATATTAGATACATAGGCAACAATTAGCCATGGTGGGTGGATGAGGTCAGCTCAAACCTTTCATTTCACATCATGTTTATGTTTTACATTGTTCTTACATTGCACCATTAGGGGTTGAATCAAGGAGAAGGATGATTGAGCCATTTGTACAAGATCATATAAATTTACATAAATAGGTGCCTATATTATATGCAAGTGAAACAGTTAGAATTATCACATATCAGCATAGACATGTAGGATAGTTCTATACCCTAGTAGATAATTGTACACTATGTAGGCACCTAAGAAGCACAAACTTGTCTAGGCCCATAATGATACTATTTTTATATCGAGTATTCACATGCCATTTCTATATTATTATTGAAAAATATAGCCTATCAAAACTTACACAACCTCAAAACAAGATAAGTACTTAATTCTTATAAGTGTTTTCTATAAATAAAAAGTTACTATATTCTGCTAGCTACACTCTTATTTTTTTAGTTATTGTACATATTAAGAAACATAACTTTTCCACTCTTTTATCTTTTTAAGGTTTTATTAATATAGAAGTAGATAACACATATTATGGAACCCATTTCTTGTTTTGATCACAATAAACCTTAGATTTCATATGGTTTCCTTCTATTCTAATAAGGTTTCAAATTTTAATATTTATCTCTAATTTTTTGACTTGATTTATGATTTCCACATATAGATTGGTAATTTATGCTTGATCCTAAGCCATTTTGGTGTTTTTCATGCTCACATTATAATCCATTTAAGAAGGCTAGTTCTCTCATCCCTATAAGGTAGAGTGCTAGGTTAAGTGGTGTTGAAATTGAACATAATCTAAATTGTTTCATCCAAATATAGGGTTGATTTTATTGTTACACATGTTTTCCCTAGTATTTTCCTAAAAAAATTAATATCACTATTATATTATCAACTAATCTTATATCATTGTTCATGTTCCCTAGACAATTCTACACTTCCTTAGATAATACCACATTGTGGTATTATACACATGGGCTAGATTCATCTACACAACCTTTAATGGTCATTTTAAAAAATTATAATTATTCATATGGGTCATCTTACACATTTGCCTAAATATTTAACCATATAAAAATATCAAGCCTAAGCCTATGGACAACTAACACATATCTATTTATCACTAGAAAAAATTGTGTACATTGAAAATAAATATCATAAAATTTCCAAATAGTTAATCCCTTAAAGGAGTAAGCCTTGAGCTAAGTATAAATACCACTAAAAGTTAAAATAATAGGTTGTTAAGTGTTGATATCCATGCATAAGATTGCACTACATGCTAGAATTACATAGGATTGCATAAACTTAGTTCAGTGAGAGGAATATTATTAGTTTGAATTCCCTCTTTGGAGTATTGGATACATATCACATCCATTTCACCCATTGT
Source organism: Torreya grandis (assembly GCA_037957365.1). Taxonomy (NCBI): domain Eukaryota; kingdom Viridiplantae; phylum Streptophyta; class Pinopsida; order Cupressales; family Taxaceae; genus Torreya; species Torreya grandis. The sequence continues at coordinate 2,315,887 of JARHVA010000538.1, read as the reverse complement.
CTATATTTTACATTACTCATAAAATAAAAATTAGGGTTTAAAATATTGAAGAGAAGGATAACATATCCATTCTCATGGGATTAAAGATATTTATGTACAAATAAGTCCTTATCAAACATAGGTGAAATAGTTAGAATTATCATAGCTCAATGCAGACATATAAGATAGATCCACACCTAAAAAAATATTTACACATTATATAAGGATCCATGAAGCATGGATTATCCAGGCTAGCATAGACACTTTGTTTCTATAAATGTGTATTCACAAGCCCATCTAGACTATTATTGACACCATGTCATATACCTATTCAAACTTGAAAGAAGCCAATTACTCAATTCTTATAAATTTTTTATATAAATAACAATTTACTTTATTATTCTAGTTATACTCAAATTTATTTAGTTAGTGTACATCTTAAGCAATCTAAATTTTCCACATTTTTATCATATTAGGTTTATATTTTCCTAATTTAGATAAAACATAAGCTCCTTTGTCAGTTTTTCAAGACTTATTAATCCCAATTATTACACATTTCATATCTTTATTTCCAAATTTTCATTATATTTAAATCAAGTTTGTCTTGTATAAGTGTTTACATTGGTTTAGTGTACTTTTGTTAGATTAACATCCCATTGTGTACTTTAATGATAAATTATTATGGAAAATATGTGTTTTTTACACATCTTAGGGTTAGATTATATCTTTATCTATTTATGATTTAGTGTAGGGTTTCCTACATTATTTCATTCTTCCCTTATCTTATTATTATTTTAATTTTCTTGTGCCTAGTGTTACTTGCATTTCATTATATCTCTACTTCCTTCTAGGGTTATCTCTTGCTAATGTAGATATTATTTATCTAGGGTTGGGATTACATGCTTTTGTTGAGATTAGTTACTAAGAGGGGGGGGTAAATTATTAGATAATAATGTACATTAAATTCCAAAACCCATTCATCATTCATTAATCTGATCTAGCAACAAGAGCATGAAAGCTTAAGCATTCAAAGCATGAACAAGAGTATATATCATGTGAACAAACCATTTATGTGGAAAACCCTCTAGGGGAAGAAAACCCAATATAAAACCTATATAACAATGTAATATAGTCCTATAAGGATATAACAAACATGAGACTTTATACCATCTCCAACTGATCAAGGAGCATCCACCCCTCAATTTAGTTTAGCTTCAACTAAACCTTTAGCTAGCTCCAACTAGTAAGGAGGATACAACCCCCTAGGTGATTAAGCACCCACTCAACCACCATTTTTATGATTTACACCACTACTCTAATGTATTATTAACTTTATTATGGCCTTCTCTTTCTCTAACACTTGTAAGATGGCTTCTCTTCTCAAGGTAGACACACCTACCTCATTTGCTCAACCAAGTCACCCTTTAGACTGTTAGGTCTAATGACTTGTTAGCTCATGAAAATGATTAGTAAAAAATGACTAATCATATTCACCCTCTAATTTTCCTTAATTACACATCTTTACTCCTTGACTAAGCTCTTCCCTTCACTTGAATACACTCTACTCTCACCTCCACAAATAGGCCAATTTGACCTTGTATATATATCACTCCATCATCTAACCCATCTTGGTCAGCCAAGATACTTCAAATAATTATCTTACCATTATAAACAATCATCATACATTTCATAAATTCAACTCAAACACTCCATAGGTCATCCATACTTCAAAACAAGCTCAATCCTCCTTTAGATCTCAATTAGACTTAATGCATTAGCCCTTATTGGTCATTCACCACATATGACCATCTCCATGAATAATATCCCTAAAAAATGATTTAAACATATAAAAACTAACTCAAATATATAATTTATAACTCCCACATGGGTCTACAATATCTATAAATCTAATTCATACCTTGAACCAAGCCTTTTAGACTACTCGTTAATAGGCCTAGAAACCCAAAAAACATAGTCATATAGAACTGAAGCATAGATAATAATTTATCAAATAAACACCTAAAACACATGGATAAGTCTTTAATGACTTAAAAACACCTCAAAATCCATTTTTCACATTCACATAGCTCACATAGGTCCAAACTAACGCAAACAAATTGATTACTCAAACTAGTTATGCACACCAAAAACTCAGTTAAAGACCTTTGACTACTCCAACCAAAATAGAGAAAAAATATGAAGACAAAATAAATTTAATAAATATATGACAATCATAAAATACCACCAAGATCTCACTCACCTCAAACTCTACTCAAAATAGTCTAAACTAGCCTCTCCAAATAGGCCACTTCAGACTACTTACAAACTCCAAAAACTAGTCATGTAGATGTTCTTGTCTAGAACATGAAAGAACACTTTCATACCAAATAATAAAAATCAATATATTCTATGTGACCTCTATACTACTCTTAAGTATATATTTCTCTTGTTATAGTAGCATCCATTGATATAATAGACCAATTCCTTAGATCAATATATCATAGTCTTCATTGCTCAGATAAGCCACTTTGAAAGCAACTTATTGCCTATGTATGGTCATAAAAATAACATACCAATCAAGGTAACATAAGGCATAGGTATTAAAAAAATATCCCAAATCATTGGATTCATCCCTACTCACTTGCACACCATCCCTAAATGGATTCTCACTCATACTAGCTTTTTGTCACTATCTTCACTATCTGGTAGACTAGTGATAGGGAAACTTTATTGACTTAGATAATTTACACAAAGCACATAAATTCCCCAACTGACTCCATATACCTCAAGAACAAGTCTTGACCTTCAAGCTCTAATCAATCTCATGTGTTGACTCAGTCAACCCTACTTGTAGTATTAAAATATTTAGAAACAAACATATTTTGTACCTTCTACTCACTACCCTAACATACCACTACCACTTGGAGATGCCTAGAAGAGTCCTATATACATTACAATAGTCAAAATTATTCAACCAATCCATTTTTGGTCCTTTCTATCAAGATATTTCTAATCACTCCATTATGAGGGTTTATAAAGGGTTTCTAACCAGTTTACATTATTAACTAATGTTCATAATGTTCTATTCCTGTATATACTAAAAAATACTTGGAAATGATTCTTATTTCTATGTTCCACCTCTCCCAAAAGGCTCAGGTCCCCATGCAAATTCTACATGAACTAGTGAATGTTAAAAATTTCCTCTTGAGCTTAAAATGCACCATTCAAGCCTCCTTTGAAGCTTCTAAACCATCTTTCTAAATTTTTAGTTCAATATCTAACCTTATACCTAACAAACATTATTGGAAAGACTTTATTGACCATCTCTCATGAAACAACAAGCTTCATCATCCTGCAAACACCCTTTGACCCTTCACAAGGACTCATAAGCCCACCTAGGCCAAATTGTCTTGTAGATCACTAGCCACCTCTTAAAAACCATACACCTAATATTTTATCATCCTATAAATGTCCAAAATACATATTAAAATCATACTAAGATTTGTCAAGCTGGATCTTCTTCATGACTATTCACAAAGACCTCATTAATCTACCTTGCCTATTAGGCCTAGAATGACTGGGCCAACTTACCTCATGAAGGTACTTGGAAACCTATCCACTGATCTCATATAAATTTATATATCTTTAATTCACTTAATAAAATCACTAGAATCACCTACTGATAACATACAAGTCGTATAACACTTACCTCCATATGCAACCATACATGATCAAGCCCATACGACATAGGATGACTTGTACTCCACTTGAAGACCATATGCCAAAAATTCTTCTAGGATCATATCAAGAACATATAAAATTATCTCTCTCTAATATTCATGCATATTTTACCAAGATCACTCTCATACCACTTTGTGATCACCAATGCCACTTGACATCAATGACAACACATCACTGCCACCAATTTCCCAATAGCTTTTAAAAAATTATCCCTAGCTTTATGTATGTTATATATGTTTACATATTATTCCATTAATATTATATCTAATTTTATTATTAGTTTTAATGGTAGATTAAATTCCACCATGGTTTATTTTGTTGAGTTTACTTTGACTAGTATTCATGTTAATTTGGAAAAGATAATGGAAATTATTGAATAGGTTGATTTTCCTTTTGTTACTACATGTGAATAAAAGTGATATAAATGATGTGTATTAATGCATTGATAGTTATATGAATTCAAATGTTTTGAGTGATGCCAATTCCAATTTTTTAATTGATAATACTAAGGGTGTTATGGTTTTTCCAATGCTTACATAGAGACTTGTATTCTTTATGAGCACAATAGATAAGAATAACATTAGACATCATCCTATAGCTCAAGTGTTTTTTGATTACTCATCCAATGCAAAAAGATACATTATCAAGGTAGGTTGGGTTAGATGATGGAAATAACAAATAGATGTTAAAAAATAGTGAACATGCAATAACTTAACAATAATATGTAGACACATGTTTGTAACCAAGTACAATAAACAAGACATGCATGTATCATTTATCAAAAATGTATTAAATTTAAAACAAAATATTAATATTCATTATCATAATGTTCCAAGTTACATTAGCATGCAATATAGTCAATAAAAATAACAAGTTATTGTTGGTGATCCTAGGTTACACCCTAGCTGAGCAACAGATTGTTCAGGTCATCTTACTCAAACTTATTCTAACATGGGAATGACCCTAGGTTATGGGTCACCTAATCATATGTAATAACTTTGGAAAAGGTCAAATTCCTTTTGGTCTATCACCTATGCTAAATCTAAAATAGATTCTTGCTGGGAAAAGGAGAGAGAAATTGACAATAATTTATGAAAACATATAAAAAGGAGGTGATATACCAAATGTTTTGATCATTATACTTGCACAAGACATGTTATAAGACACATTAAATATTGTAGAAGATCACTTCATTTACTCTTTTATCATATTCCACATAATTATTTCATAATAAGGTAATGACTAGCTATCAACCTAGCATGGAAGGGTAGTTATCCACTTCCAAACTGACCAAAATACTATATATGCACTTAGAATGACATGTGAGAACTACCAAAACATTGAATGAAGGTGAGGGAACTTATAAAGAGGCAAGGAAAACATACATTCACTTAGCCACATCAATGAACTCATGAAACACACTTCAACTTAGCTTGCAAATGGAAAAATTTAGTATTTTATTGCATAAAATAAGTGTTACAATGTAAATCTTGGTAGAGTCTAGTCATGCCAAAGAGAGGGATCCATTTCAAGGCTTGGAAGCCTATATTTATCGTATAATGGAATGAGAGATATGGGGATCATGCATAGAAGGATGGATAAGGGAGCATAATGACCTAGACTTCCCATTGTTCCAACATTGATGTCATTAGAAAAGATCACTACATTTAATACTACTTCAGAATGGCCAAAATAACTATATCAGTCCCTTTCAATCTATTTTTTATATTCATTTATGCTCCTTATAGTTATAATGGAAAAATCAAGTTATTTTAAAGTTAAATTTTGATGTCAAAGCCATTACAATATATGGATAACTATTTTGTAATCTCCTTCCATCATTGATGTAGTTACAATAGCTTAATCAATCTATTTTGATCTTGTTTTGGCATAGATTACTCCTTATTGGTTCATTTTTGGTGTGTAAGAGTGGATAAAAGGGTCAAAATCATGCTATTAGATTTGGTGATGAATATGTTAAATTTGACATGTCTACCTCTGTGGCTTTTCTTTGAAACATTTTTTATGGTTTGACCTTGATTATATTTGTCTTTAAATTTTGTTATTGGCCCTTGATCTTGAACTATGTTTCTAAAAAAGTGCCATTTTAAGCTATGTATTCATTCTCAAGATCTTGCTATCAGGCCCGTTTGCTTCCATGCTTGAGCCACATGGTGGCCTTGTATTTGATCTGAGCTCCTTATCATATGCACCATTGATATTATTTTACAGAACTTGAATGTCATTGATCTATTTAATATTTTTCATGGTTATGACACTTGGAAGGAGCTCATTCATCCATGGGATCCTTTAACTCTTTGACCTTTGCTCACCATCAATTTTCCTTGTATGATAAATGAAATACATTGATCTAATTGGGCCTACTGATGTTGTTAGTTTATGTGTATCATTAGATATTTATTTAGGTACCTAAGATATAAACACTTGTTAGCTCCACATTCACACTAACCTTTTGACTTGATGCTCACTATTAATCTATTTTACATGATCAAATGTGAGCCACTAGATCTTTAGGACCCAGTGACTCATTAGGTTGCTTGCTCACCATTAGATATGATTTTATCTCCCAAGATTTGGACACTTTTCACTCTCACATTAAACTTTGGGGCATTTGAATTTGAACGGATATTTCATGAAGCTTTAACTTGCCATCCCCATGCACATCTTAGTCTGCATGTCTAACTTTGAAGCTTTATATCTTTGGATATCAAACTCATCAAGACATGAAATTTATAGAGGATGATCTTGTCCATGTAATATTTTGGCCTTGAGAGGATTTCTATGTGCATTTATTAAATGTGTAACTAGACTGATCTATTTGTTTCTACATGATGCGTTTTGATGATTTGGCTTCTTAAGATCACTAAATTCACACTTTAAGCTTACTTAAAGTGTTTTAAAAGCTTGAAAATGATATGTGATATCCTCTTGAAGTTCATATGATCCTTATGACATTGGGTCATTCTTTAATCAGGACCTTACTTAGCTTATTATCCTCAATTACACAAATTTTGTTATGTAGGCCAAATTTGGCCAACATCTTTGGTGACTTAGCTGGGTAGCATGCCTTCTATGCTTTAGAACTCAGACCATTTACATGACTTTTGGACTCAAAAAACAATGGAAAATTTGATTCATGGTTGTGAACCACCCTCTAACTTTTAAAGATAATTAATTCCACCAAAATAAGGAAGGAAACAAACAAAACAGGGAAGCTAACTAAGCATAGCAAAAAAAAACTAATTTTCTAAGATAGCACTTAGAGGAAAGCCAAAACAAAATACCTATATATAGGGAACTCAAATTCCTTAATAGAAATATTTTAAGTGTATCCCAATAACTAGGATAAGAAGCTCCTCACCATCCATCTTTGTAAGTTGGAAGGCATTATGGGATTTGCACTTAGAGATTGTGTATGGACCAATCCAAAGAGAGTCAAACTTTGTATGCCTTCCTAGCTTAGATCTATCCTCATCCCACTTGAGGACCAAATCTCCTTGTTTGAATCTTCTTGAAGAAGCTCCTTTGTCAAAGTCTCTCTTCACTTTTTCTTGATGGATTTCCATGGATAGCATGGAGTGATATCTTATCTCTTCCAACTCCATAAGCTCAACAAATTAGATCTCCATAGGTTCATTCTCCAACAACTCAAGTTGGTGCATCAGTTATAGGGTAAGAAATTCAAGAGAAATAGGCATTATTTCTTCCTTATAATATACCAACTTGTAAGGAGAGTTGTCTAGACTTTTTATAGGTGATCCTGTCATCCCATAAAACTAAATTCAATTTTTGATGCCATGACATCTGATTATCTTTAATTTTCCTTCTTATGATCTTTAATAAGTTTTTATTCATGTACTTGTCAAGGCCATTACCTTGTGGATAGTAATTTGATGAAGTGCTAAGAAATACACTATGTTAAACTGCCTATTGGCTGATTCTAGACCCCACAAATGTGATAACATTGTCAAAAATTGTAGTTAAAGGGACTCCAAATCTAGTCAACAAACCTTCATAAAAATCTAGAACATTGGTCTCGTTTGCTTTCTTCAATGCCAATGGTTCTATCTATCTGTTAGGACTTGTTCCAAAGTCTTAACATTAGGTTAGATTTTTGGTAGCTAATAAATAATTATTGTAAATGGGGCATGCATCTTTTAGTAAAGATACCCCCATAAAATAATCTTAGTTTAATTATTAGGTAGTTTTAATCTTTTATATTTATTAATTAGAATTACCTTATGGGTTGTTTTCCCATATTTAGTTGGCTATAAGATTAGTTGTTTTTACTGGTCATTGGTAAAAACTATATAAATCCATGTTTGCATTGTAAAAGGGTTAACAGAGTAAAAGCACCCTTGTGTACTTGATTTTTTGAATTATTAATAAAATACTTGTGCACTCACACTAAGCGGGGACAAGGTTCAACCTATTTTGGTTCTGGAGTTATCAATGGTATCAGAGCATGGTTATTTTGGGAGCATGGTGAATTTGAAGGAGCAAGGTGAAAAATCAATTCTCGTGATATCATTTGGCATGAAATAAGGTATGCCATATAGTATTGGTTTAAATATTTTGAAAAATTATTAAATTATTTTAATTTTTCAAATATTATTTATATTTAAACCTGTATATTTTCCATATACCACAGTTTGGTCTTTTTTTGATCATTCATACTCCATTTTTCCTATGTTCAACCTCTTCATTTGGCATAAAAATGAATTTTTTAGCATTTAAATGTTATTAAATTCATTATTTTTAGCCAAAACTAGATTTGTATGGCCTATTTATTTGAGAAAAACATTTAAAATTTTTCATTCATGGCTGCCATTGTGATTTGCATTCATTTCAGCTCTTTTTAAATCCAAAACATCTGCAAATCTTGATCAAATGGCATTAAAACCCCTATTTTTGCATTCTAAATGAAAAATCTGAGAATTTTTTGAACTTGTACGGCCTGTTGTATAGCCTTTCAATGCCCTGCTTCATTTTGATCTCATTCCCTGCAAAAAATACCTTAAAAATTTGCCAAAACATAGTGAAAATCCTTTGTATCCAGCCTGTATGGATTTGTATGCCCTGTAGGTGAGAGAACAGGTAAAAAAATAATTCCCAAGTGCTGCCATGGTGTCCCAAGCAAACATGGCACTATAATAAATTTTAGAAATTTATTTTTGATGTTTCTAAAGTTTTTTTGATATAAAAATTTACCTTAGTGGGTCCCACGAGAGGAAGCTTGGAAGAGAAGATGTAAAAAGGGAAAAAATTGAATTTATTTACTCATATATAATTTGTTTTCCCTCATACACAAAAATCTGGTATAAGTAGAAATTTCTGGGTGTAATGTTCTGAAAATGCTCTTAGAGCAATTGGTTAAGATTATTTTGTAAGAAGCTTGCAAAGGAGGAGGTCAAGGGTTCAGATCCCTTCTTTTTGGAGAAATTCTTTTTTGCTTTAGAATATGCTTTTTTGAAAAAGGAATATTCCCTTTTAAATCAGAATATTTTAAAACACATACTTATTGTATTGTGTTATTTAAATTTTTTGAAAAAGGGGGAATTCATTCATATTTCTTTTGCATTGTTGTGGTGAGATAAGGGTGTAATTAGTGGAATAAGGTTGTAATTTGGCAAAATAAGGGTGTAATCATTGATTGTTGGTGAGGTTAAGTGCAAAACCCATCAAAAATACTTATTTTTCTTTTACGCTCTATGCAGAGGTTAAGTGCAAAACCCCGTAGAAGCAGTGTCTTGTGCAGTGAGTGTGATATTTATTTCATTTCTTTTGCATTTTGTTGCACTTTTATCCACTACACTTGCTTTCATTTCAAAATGCTGAAAATTTGAAATTTGCTTTCAGATGGTGATAGATTAACAATTTCCAATTATTCAGATTGGAAATGATTGATGGAGGCTTCACTAGTGTTTAATGAATTATGGGATATTGTTAAGAATGAAAATCCCACATTGCCAACAGAGCAGGCTAAGTTAGATATATTTAATTTGTGTGATTCTAAGGCCTTAACTCTCATTAAATGTTGTTGTACTCATGATACTTATGTTCATATTGAAAATTCTCCTCATAGTTACAATGCATGGAAAACATTGGCAGATTTGTATGATAAGAAACCTAAGCATAAGAAGATAGATATTCATATGCAGTTGTTTACTTTGTCATTAGATGAAGATGGGGACATGGGAGAATATATGTCTAAGTTGAAAAATATCACTACTGAGTACACTAAGGCTAGTTTTGGAAAACTAGATGATGACCTCATAGTTCTTACTGCTTTGAAAGGACTACCAGGGTCCTATAGGAATTTTGTTGAAATGTTGCATGTCTCTAAAAAGATTATAGGTGTCACCTTTGATAATTTGGCTGAGTTGCTCATCCAACATGGCCTCTCTCTACCCAAGAAATCCAAGAAAACTGAAGAAGCCCATGTTTTAGAGTCAAAGCCTAGTTCATCTTCATTTGGGCATCAAAACAATAGAGGAAATAGTTATAGAGGGGGTTGAGGTTATAGAGGAGGTAGATATCAAAATAGAGGTAGGGGTCATTCAAATAATCAAAAATCTAATCAATCACATTCACATGAAACAAGTGATCGAGGACATGGTCACAATTCATATAGGGGCAGAAGTCGAGGTAGATCAGACATTCAGTGTCATAGATGTGGAAAATTTGGTCACATTGCCTCACAATGTAGGATTCCTTTTGATAAAATTCAAAGGCCACAAAAAGTGACTAAGACTAACTCTGCTCAGTATGCCGATCATGACTATGATGAATCTAGTAATGTTGCCCATGAATCTGCATTCACAACTTTTGGGCACATTGATTATATTGAATATGAGGCTAGAGATGAGCTCACAGATGTATGGGTTTTAGACACAGGGGCAACCAAATACATGACATTTAGGAGAGAGTTCTTTTGGTCTTATAAGGAAGCTTCTCTCTCCAGTTGCCTTAGTAGATAAGTCTATGCATACACCACTTGGACTTGGATCTATTTAGATTCTTCTTCTAATGGGTCTATAAAATACTTGGAGGATGTTTGGTATGTTCCCACATTGAAGAAACACTTAATTTCTTTGGTAACTATTCGAAAGAAAGGTTATCAAATTGTGCTTGAAAATGGGCTCATTTACATCAATTCAGTGAAGGATGATTATAAAATAATGTATACAGGATATGAAGATGGAAACTTGGTTAGATTGCATTGGAAGGTGCTTCCTCCCAATATAGAACTTGCAGCAGTTGTTGACATACATACATGTACTATGTCTACACAGCAGTTATGGCATCTCCACTATGGACATTTGAATAAACAATCTTTAGTGGATTTGTATAGATATGGTATGGTGAATGGGTTGCCCACTTTTTACAAAGATATTATTCTTTGTGAGTCATGTGTTTTGGGCAAACAAAATCAGGAAAAATTTCCTAAATAGTCATCTTGGAGAGCTAACAGATGTTTACAGTTAGTTCATAGTGATGTATGTGACATGAAAAAGTCATCCATTGGTGGGTGTAGATACTTTGTCTTGTTTATTGATGACTTTTCTAAGATGACTTGGGTATTCTTTATGAAGAATAAATCTGAAGTTTTTGCTAAGTTTGTTGATTGGTTACACTTAGTCAAAAAAGAAACAAGTTCACATTTGGCCACTCTTCATTTAGATAATGGAGGTGAGTATACCTCAAATGAATTTTTAGATTATTGTCAAGAACATGGAATTCATCGACAATATAGTAATGCTTATACCCCACAAAAATATGGAGTATCTGAATGAATGAATAGAACTTTAGAGGGAACAACACGTGCCATGTTGCACTGTAAACAACTTGATGATAGGTTTTGGGCTGAAGCAATAGGTACTGCAGTGTATTTAAGAAACAGGTCCCCCACAGTTGCACTTTTGGGACAAACTCCATATGAGGCATGGTATGGGTTTAAACCCAAAGTTAAACGCTTGAAAGTGTTTAGATGTCTTTATTTTGCTTTGGTTCCTATTAAACATAGAACTAAGTTGGAACCATGAAGTTAAAAATTCATCTTTCTTGGTTATTCTGAAGATAAAAAGGGGTTTCATTTGATTGCACAGGATTCAAGCAAATTCATAGTGAGTCAAGATGTAATATTTGATGAGTTTGGGACTATGAACACTGTAAAGATTGATTCTCAACTTGATAGATTAGAGAGGAAAAATATAAAAAGAGATGAGGGTTTGAATAATGGGGATAACTCTTCGAAGTTATGGTATGAGACTCAATTCCTTCACTTTCCTTTCCTTCATCTACAAGTTCACAAGTTGATGACTTAGAAATTGTTGAAAATTCTCTAAGCCCCTTCGAATGATGCACATGATGAGAATTCTAGAGTCCCTAATTTAAATAATTTGTCTAAGTATCCAAAATGGGCTCAAAGTACTTTTTTTGACTTGATAGCAGATGAATTTGGTTTAACAGGGCCCAAGAATTCTCAAAAATAGGTAAACTATGCTATGGTTGTTACTACTTCTTCCATTGAGCCATCCACTTTTGAGGAGGCATCTACTAAACATGTTTGGCAACAAGCAATTAAATGTGAGTATGATTCCATACTTAACAATAATACATGGGTTTTAGTTGATCCTCCTCCACATGTTAAACCCATCAGATGTAAATGGGTTTATAGGACTAAGTATAAATCAAATGGCTCCATTGATAAACATAAGGCATGACTTGTTGCAAAAGGATATGCACAACAAGAAGGTATTGACTATGAGGAAACATTTGCACCAATTGCCAAATGGCACACTATTCATATGGTACTTGCCTTAGTAGCATAAAATAGTTGGAAAGTACATCAATTGGATGTTAAAAGTGCTTTTTTAAATGGTGATTTATAGGAATAAGTCTATATGAAACAAACTCAGGGTCTTGAACAGGTGGGTGCTATACACAAAGTATGTAAATTGATAAAAGCTTTGTATGGACTCAAATAGGCACCCAGGGCTTGGTATGAGAAAATGGATTCATACTTGAAATCCATTGGTTTTCATCATAGTGAATCTGATGATACTCTCTATTTTTGAGTGCAGGGTAAGAAAATGGTGATACTTGTTCTCTATGTCGATGACTTGTTTCTCAGAAGTAATGATGAAAACCATAACAAGTCTGTGAAGAAGGAATTAAAAGATGGGTTTGAGATGATAGATATTGGACTTCTTCACTACTATCTAGGCATAGAGGTAACTCAAAAAGAGCATAGTATTTTCATTTCACAAACTAAGTATATTTTTGAGTTATTAGAGAGGTTTGGCATGACTGATTGCAAACCTACCCTCACTCCCATGGAAAGTAACTTGAAATTATCTAAGGATGATAGCAATGCCTTTTCTAATGGCACCACATATAGAAAATTGGTGGGAAGTTTGATATACTTGATGACTACCAGGCTTGATATTTCATTTTTAGTTGGAATTTTATCTAGGTTTATGCATGAGCATAGAGAAATTCATTGGCATGCAATTAAATGAGTACTTCATTATCTTTAGGGAATGAAAACATATGGCCTTGAATACTAACACAACAAGAACTTCAAACTTGTTGGATATTGTGATGCAAATTTTGGTGGATGTGTGGATGATAGAGTGTCAACCACAGGATACACTATGCATATGGGTTCAGTTGCCATTGCTTGGTGTTGTAAGAAGCAAGATACAATGGCAAATTCATCAGTAGAATTAGAGTATATTTCAGCATGGGATGCTTCCAAAGAAATTGTTTACCTTCATCGTATTCTTGAAGATCTTCAAGTTTCTTAGTTTGCTCTTACATAGTTATACATTGATAATTAGAGTGCAATCAAGATGTCCAAGAATCTAGTGTTTCATGCTAAAACAAAACATATGGATGTCAAATACCATTATCTATGAATGCTGGTGGCAAAGAAAACTCTTGATCTAATATATTGCCCAACCACCGATCAGACAGCTGATATCTTCACAAAACCCCTTGATAGAATCAAATTTGGAAAATTCAAAAAAATGCTTGGTATGTGTCCAAAGACCTGACTTTGGATCATAGGGGGGTTTGTTAGGACTTGTTCCAAAGTCTTAACATTAGGTTAGATTTTTGGTAGATAATAAATAATTATTGTAAATGGGGCATGCATCTTTTAGTAAAGACACCCCCATAAAATAAACTTAGTTTAATTATTAGATAGTTTTAATATTTTATATTTATTAATTAGAATTACCTTACGGTTGTTTTCCCATATTTAGTTGGTTATAGGACTAGTTGTTTTTACCGGTCATTGGTAAAAACTATATAAATCCATGTTTGCATTGTAAAAGGGTTAACGGAGTAAAGGCACCCTTATGCACTTGATTTTTTGAATTATTAATAAAATACTTGTGCACTTGCACTAAGCGGGGACAAGGTTCAAACTATTTTGCTTTTGGAGTTGTCACTATCTAGTGAAGTAGTCTATGGAAATTAGTATCCATTTATGAACTAAGATGGAAGGGGGGTTAATGAGACCAATAAAGTCCAATCCCCATTGGTTAAAGAGCCAATACACTATAATTTGTTGGATAGGTAAGACTGCAAGTTTCAACTTTCCTACAAACATAACACATTATCTACATTTCCTAACCCATGCATGACAATCACCAAATAAGTTTAGATAATAATACCCACCTCTCATGATCTTATGGGATATGGTCCTCATTGAATAATGCCCTCTACCATGTCCATTATGGAAATCTTCAAGTAGCCTTTCCTTTTGATGTTTTTCAATGCATCTTAACAATATGTCATTGATATCTTTCTTGAACAAAACACCATCAACAAGAAGAAATGGAATTGATTACAATCTAAAATATCTTCTTTTTAAAGGAGTTAGGTGAGAGGGATATAGACCATCTTGGAGATATCTTATCAAATCATGATACTAGCTAGAAGGTGAGGTATGATCAGTTACAACTTCTTCATCAGTTGACACCATAACCACCTTATTAGCTTCTTGTAAGTCTTGGGCTAGATTCTCACAAAGTCCCTTGCCTCTCACTAGCTTTGTGAAATTGATCTCCACATCATACTCCATTACCTTTGTTATCCAACCAACTCTTTTCTCATTTATATCCTTATTCAAGATAAATTCTTTGATACTTAAGCATGCAACCATTAGGTGTATCTTATTGTTAGACAACAAGTATCTAAATTTATTAAGAGACCTTATGACTGAAAGTAAATAATTTTCAACAAATAGTACCTTGTTTCATATTCTTGAAAGCTTTGACTGAAGAAGGCTATTGGCTACTCTAAGGCTTCATGGTTCTCCTACATAAAAATGCCTAAAATGGTGTCAATTTTAGCATAGGTGTATATAATGAAGTCCTTTGAGAAATATGGATTCATGAGCATTGGAGCACTATCCATGGATTTCTTAATTTCCTTAAAACTCCTTACTCCTTCCTTGGACTAGTTGGAGCTCTAATTTTTCTTTAGCATGGTTGTAAATGGCTTAGCTAAAGTGGAAAAATCTGAGATGTATCTTATGATAAAATTTATCTCCCATAAGAAAATTTGTAAATTTCTTTTGATCTTGGACAAGGAGAGTACAATAATTGAAGTTATTCTTTAGGATCTATGCTTAAACCATGCTTTGAAAATATATGTCAAAGAAGCTTACCTTCATGAACTAAGAAGACACACTTTTTGGGATTTAGCAATACCCCAAATTGCCTACACCTCTCAAACACTTTCTCAAGGTGAATCATGTGCTCAATTTAACTCTTTGAAAACACTATTATATCATCCAAATAGACCAACACAAATTTGTTAATAAGGTCCTAGAATTCCATAGCCATCGCTCTTTGAAAATTTTCTCTAGCATTGGATAAACCAAAGGGTATATTTATATATGCAAATGTCCCCCACTTTATGGGGAAGGTTGTCTTGAATTAGTCTTCTTATTTGACCAAAATCTGGTTGTACCCACTATAGCCATCCAACAAGGAGAACCTTTTTAAACCTGTAACCAAATATAAAATTTGTTCCATAGATGGCAGTGGGTAGTGGTCTTTAAGGTAAGCCTTATTTAGGCCATGAAATTCAACACATAGCCTAATTTCACCATTATTTTTTTGTGTTGGAATAAGGTTTTCCACCCAAGTTGAGTGCTTTATTGGAAATATAATATCTAATTCAATAATCTTGTGAAGCTCAACTCTCATCAAAGGCTCAATCTTAGAATTAATATGCCTCTGTCTTTGCCTTACTAGATTAGTTTCATCTTCTAACTCAATGGTGTGTTGAGCTATACTTGTGTCAAATTCCTAGAGATAACTATATTTCCATGCAAATACATCAGCAAAACTTGCACATAATTCAATGAAAGCTTCCTTCTCTGAATAAGTGCATACTTTATCCAACTTTAAGTTCTTACCAGGTGCAATTTACACATTATCATAGTGTTCTTCCTTTGTTGAAAATGTTGAATTTTCTTTTCTCATATCCTCATCACCACTAAATATGTCCTCAAGTGTGACCAATCCCTTGGGAAACTTGTTTGTTTTTAGTTTTATAATCTAATAACCATACTATTACAAGTACTTTGATTAATTTCTTGAAGAAAATCTAGCCTCTTCTTGCAAGAATCTAATAATCTAATAATCATCTTCAAACACTTGACAATTATCATTATTATCTAGGATAAAAGGACTTACAATCACCTTGATGTGTGATTGGACCTTTTCATTTCTTACATCAGTTGGGATACTAAATTATTCCCCAATGGTAGCTAACATGTCTGCATGTTTGTTCTCATCTCTTGGTATTACCTGAATATTGAAGGCCTAAAATTATTCAAGAAAGTCTCATACCCTATTCTTATAATATTTAAGTATTGAGTTTTTATATACATTAATAACTCTCACTTATTGAACTACAAGTTTATTATCACCAAAGATTTGTAAGGCATTGACTTTCATCTTTCTAGCCCATTGCAAACCATGAACTAGTGCCTCATATTTTGTAGCATTATTTGAAAAACCAATTTTAAGCTTAATAGATGAGAAATACCTTTGATTTTATAAATAAATCAACATAATTATAGCCTTGTTATCATGCTTATTCCTTGACCCATCAAAGTATAATTGCCAAAGATCATCATTAGACTCAACATCCTTCATCAAGGTTAGAATTGGTGCATATTTCTCATGCAAGAAATAAACACCAAGTCCTTCAATTATATTATAATGATCATATTAATGTGAGATAGAGGCCCACTCATCAAGGATCAAATCTAAAATCCCATCTAAAGGTGATTCAGTCTCCTCTATACTATCTTTTATCACCTCATCTAAGATGAGGTAATTGGTGTTCACAACACTCAGTGTATATGGTTCCAAATGAAACCATGAAATAGGTTCAGAATGTATGGCTAATTTGGTACCATACCTTTTCCTAAACATTATATATTTCTAATCAACTGATAAGTATCCTCCAATATTTAAGGTAAAGTCCCTTGATAGATGCATGGCAAAATAAGGAGGTAAGTCTACCATAACCACATCTTATTGAATGGTGACATTGGGACAAGCATGTAGTGTAAAATTCAGATCCTTAATGATGTGTACCATATTTTTTGGTGAACCATAAAATTTTAATGCTCCTTTTACATTTGGTTCATAGTCAAGACCGCTTATCTGAAATTTGCTTAGGCATAACAATGCTACTAGATCTATTATCTACCATAAAATTATGAACTAAATAGTCACCAACTATCATGGAGAGGTAGAAGGGAAGATTTTTACTTGAATTTACCTTATCTTTGTCTCCTTTTACCATTATTTTTACTTTTTATACTTTAGGCTTCATTGTCTAGTCTGAATTAGTTAGGACAACTCCTTATTTCTCAATTAGTTTTGGAGACACCTTGAGAGCTAAAAGCTCTTGGATGAGGATATATTTTTTCCTTAGAATATAAATTTAATCATAAATTATAATTATTACATTTTATTTCTTCATTTTATCCACTATTATGAATTAATTTCCACTAACCTTTATCTGCACCTTTTAAACCACTGGTTGTTCACAGACTAGAGGTATTTGAGGGACCTTCCTAGCCTATGCATTCTAATTTTTTTGTGTTGTAGGGGTAGAAATTGATATTTAGGAATTTTTAAAACAAAATTATGATTTCTTTGAGCACTATCCCCATATTGAGTCTCATCAATGACTCTTCTTTTATCTCTAGTTACAACTATAACTTAACCACTTAAACTGCTAGTCTTACATCCATGTTTGAAAGCAACATAGTCATCCATTTGATAATTTAAATTAATGGAATTAAGATGACCTTAAAATTTTTGAGCCTCTTATTGGGATACCAAATTTGTCTCTTGATATTGACCTCCTTGAACAGAAAACTCTTCTTGTGTCATTTATGTCATAGTAATGTTTTGTGATACCAAGGCTTGGTTGTAAACATCATTGAGGTGGGAGGGTTACAAATTTGATTCATGCATCAAATTATTTTGAGGTGGTGTGGGAATAATATATTTTGAACTTGTTGGTATATTAGGGTCAAGAGATGCATATGGTTTAGCTATAACTATGGTTCCTTGTGATTGGTAGGGTGGTCTACTTTCTCTAAATCCTTGATAAGGAGGCCTTTGATCTCTAAAAGGATGATAAGTAGCCTAATTTTATTATTGATAGGGCCTATTAGTCTAATATTTTTGCCTCTTGAGTTGTACTATTTCATTTCCAAAATATTGAATAAAACCTTTCAATTAACTAAGATCATTAGCTTGACTATAAGGGGATACAACTTGAGCTTGAAGAGATGGAATAGGGATAATGATATAAACTAAGGAACTTGAGGGGGTGGAATATATTACAACTCTGGGAATATATGCATTAGAGGACTTGGAGTGAGCTTACCAACTTGTATCAAACTATTTTCTACTCTTATTGCAACCTTATAAGCATTTGGAAAGGTATGGCCACCCATAGATTAAATCATCACACTAATATTAGAATTAAGATTTATTATATAATACAAGAAAGAATATTCATGGGATGGCATAATCACTATAGGTATTCTAGTCCATGTCTTTTAGAATTTTAGGTTGAAATCAAACATGAACTCATAAGGATCTCTCTTTATGTTGGTAAACTATTCAACTAAAGATAGGTGATCAGACTTGTCTTCAAACTACCTAACTAAGGCTACACATAATTCATACCATGTAGCTATGGAATTTTATGGGATATTTCTATACCATTGCAAATATTTTCCTTTAAAGGAATCAATAAGAAGTCTAATGGCTACATTATCTTCAACAACATTATGTACTAAACAAAGGTTGGAAATATCTTGGATGTGCTCAATATTAGTTTTTTGATATTCTCTAGAAAATAATTGGATGATTTTAAGAAAATAAAAAGGAATATCATCATATTGGGCTAAGTTTAATGGACTATCTCTATTTAATAGAAGACATACTTGATTTTTGATGGGAATTTGAGTAGGGGGATTACACTGCTTGAAACAATAGGATGACTAGAATATGACTATTGATTTTGGGGATAAGGTCTTATCTTATTAAATATTGATATCTTATATTAAATAAAAGTTAGCTCAATGAATTCAAGGGGAATACCTTTACTAGCTGACCTTGTAGTAACCTTTGACAAGAGAATGTTATCTGGATGGTGTTATGAACTCTATAAATTTAAATATCTTTACTCCTGATGATGGTGGATCTCCTTCTCTACTACAAATGTTTATCCTTATCTTTAAATTTTGGTTCTTATAAGAGAATGGTCTCATTAAGTGTGCCATAACTATTGATGATCCTAGGTTACACTCTATTTGAGTAGAGGATTATTCAGGTCCTCTTGCTCAAATCTAGTCTAACATGGGAATGACCCTAGATTGTGGGTCACCTAATCTTGGGTTAGACCTCCATAGAAGGCTAGATTCATTTTGGTCTATCACCTATGCTAAATCTAAACTAGCTTCTTGCTAAGAAAAGGGGAGAGAGATTGACAATAATTCATAAAAACATATAAAAATGAGCTGATGCACCAAATGTTTTGATCCTTATACTTACACAAGACACACTATAAGACACATTCAATACTATATAAGATCACATTATTCACTCTTTTATCAGCTTCTACATGTGTATTTCACAATAAGGCAATGACTAGTTATCAACCTAATATGGGAGGGTAGTTGTCCACTTCCAAACTGACCAAAAAACTATATATGAACTTAAAATGACTTGTGAGAACTACCAAAACACTGCATGAAGGTGACATAACTCAAAAAGAGGTAAGGAAGACATATATTCACTTAGCCACATTAATGAAATCATGAAACACACTTTAACTCAGCTTGAAAATGGAGGATATTAATGTCTTATTACATCAAATAGGTGTTACAATGCAAATCTTGGTAGAGTCTAGTCATGCCTAAGAGAGGGATCTATTTCAAGTCTTGAAAGCCTATGTTTATAGAAGAATGGGATGAGAGATATGGGGATCATGTGTAGAAGGATGGAAAAGGGAACATAATGAACCAAATTTCCCATTATTATAGCATTGATGCCATTAGAAAAGATCATTGTGTCTAAGACTACTTTTGGAAAGTAGCCAAAACAACCATATTAGTCCCTTTTAATCTATTTCTATTCTTAATTGATTCCCCTTATGGTTATAATGGTAGAATAAAGTCATTTTCAAGCTAAATTTAGATGTCAAATCCATTACAATAGATGGATCAGTCTTTTACAATCTCCTTCTAGCATTGATGCAGTTAAAATAGCTTAATCAATCCATTTTGATCTTGTTTTGACATTGATTTCTCCTTACTAGTTCATTTTTGGTATGCAAGATTGGATAAAAGGGTTAGAATCATGTTTTGAGCTTTGGTAATGAATCCATAAAAACTAATGTGTTTGCCTCTATGGATTTTCTTCTAAACATATTCTCTAGTTAGACCTTGACCATATTTGTCTACATTTTTTGATATTGGCCCTTGATCTTGATCTGGGTTTCTTAAAATGTTCCATTTGTCATCTATGCATTTATTTTCAAGGTCATGTTGTCATATCTATCTACTTTCATGTTTATGCCATGTGGTGGCCTCGTATTTGATCTAATATCCTTATCTTATGCATTATTGATATTCTTTTGCAAGGTTTGAATGTGTACTATTGATCTATTTGATAGTTACCATAGTTGTGACACTTGCCAAGAGCTCATTAATCCTTAAGATCCTTTGACTCTTTTAACTTTGCTCACCATTGATCTACTTGGTATAATTAATATACACCATTGATCTATTTGGGCCCACTGGCCTTATCAATCAATGCATACCATTATATCTCTATTTAGGTACTCAATATCTTGACACTTATTAGCTCTGTGTTCATGTTGACTTTTTAACTTGATGCTCACGTTGATCTATTTTGCATGATCAAATATAATTTGTTAGATATTTGAGACATACTAACTTGTCAATTTACCCTCTCATCATTAGATCTGATCTTAAGTCCTTATATTTTTAAACTTGTCACTCTCACATTAAACCTTGGGACATTTTAATTTAAATGGCTATTTCATAAAGATTTAACTTGATATCCCTATGCGTGTCTTCATTTGCAAGTCTAACTTTAAAGCTTTATATCTTGAGATAGAAAGCTCATCAAGACATGAAATTTGTAGAGGATGATCTAAGCATGATTAACTTCATGTCCATGAAATATTTTGGCATTGAGAGACTTTTTAGTATATTTATTAAATTTGTAACTAGACTAATCTATTTATTTCTATATAATGTGTTGTGATGGTTTGGCTCCTTAAGATCACCAAATTCACACTATAAGCCTTATTAAAGTGTTTTAAAATATTGAAAATTATATGTGATATCATCTTTAAGTTCATATTCTCCTTGTGCCATTGGGTCACTCTTCAATCAGGACCCTACTCAGCTTCTTATCCTGGATTAGGTAAATTTTGATATGTAAGCCAAATTTAGTCAACAATTATGATATAGATTTTGGTACATCATGACTTTAAGTATTGTAAATATAGTAAGTCACATTAAGAATTTTTCTAATTTTTTTGTTTATTTTTAAAATAATCTTAAATATTTTATTTTTCAGCCCTAAAAAACTCCGAAATGGACTAAACAATTTAAAGTCTCCTAGTCTAAAAATTGATAACAATCATACCCCTAAAAATAAAGTTACAATAGTTGGTTAATGGAACATTTTTGTTACATCAATTTCACAACCATATAGTATGTTGTATATTCTTATAAACATTATATCTATAAAAAATTTGCAACCTTTACTTAATGAATGTCAATAAAAACTTAGAAGTCAACTTTCCTTGTAATAGATTTTGATTGAATGTATGAAACTAGAAAATTAGGAGTTATTATTTTCATAAATAATTAAATTGTAAAGCCCTAGTTAAAGTACATAATTTAGGAGATAAAAAAATATAAAATGAAATATACATGAGATTAATTTTTTATACCTAATTTTTTGGACCCTCAAGTTCATAGGTCATGTTTGGCATTGTATTATTTTTTTATATGAGATATTGGATTTGGATTTAAATGTTATATGGAGAGATTATTTGGACTTCTTAAATTAGGTTAATAGTTCATTATAGACACTTAAATTTGGTATAAGTTTAATTTTTTTTTATTATTAGTGTGTTTATGTATATGGATCATTAATCAGATTAAGGTCTTATTAGCATATTTTCTTGTGTGTTGGCCCTTGCATAGCCTTCCCATTTCAATGCAAATTTACTTTTAGTCTATTTAGGGTAAATAATCACATTATAATCTAGTATAAAATTAGTGAGAACCTTTAGATCAATCATTTTTTTGCCCCAAGATGTTAAAAGATGCCATGTGTAATCTTTAGATGTTTATTTTTGGGGTTATGGTTAGTTGATCAATATTGAACCAATTCAATACTAGTATAACCAATATCAATCTTATTCAATAGTTTTCATGTAGGTTGTGGGCCCTTTTCACCCCTTTATTCAGTTTTGAAAAATTTAATTGCCTTGATTTTTGGTTTTCCCACTTCCAAAATGTTAGGTTACGCACTAATAAGGTCTTAATTTGATTTTAAGAAGTCTATATATACAAACATGTTAAGGCATTTATCATAACCTGTACCATAGATATATCTCACATCATCACAATTGATCTATTTATACACACTCTAATTTTTGTTTCAATCTTATTTATTGAATTGTTATATACCTCCATACATGTACCAAGATAAAAAATAGTTAAATAGCATATATAATCAACTCCTTGCTTGCATCTCATACATATGGATAAGGTTTGGGATATTCATAAAAACTAAAATAATTTTTATATTATATGAATTTTGATTACCAAATTATTTAAGAACATGGGTCTCACTTAGGTAGACCCCTTATAAGTACCCTAATTTTATATGTTTTTGTAATGTCCCTTAGAGTGGATTAGATTTGAAGCATGGAGAATTACATAAGGAAGTCTCGGACATCAGATTGAAAATTTGAGAGAGGTTTCTAGAAATAAGATGTTAATGAAGACATTTAAAAAAAATAGATAAATCTAATATCATCTTCCTTTATCAAGCTTGTTTGATCGTGGTCTGACTATTTTTAAACTATATTGATAGTGGTCAGTTTATATGCATCATTAAATATCTATATTTTTCCTATGTTGGATTATACACTACTTTTAAACCTTTTTCTCATTATATCAAGTGATTACCAACACACAGGTATGTCATAAATCAAACATTTATCAATGAAACTATAAATACTCATATTTGGTATAAGATAATTGATAAAGTCATAGTTGACCAGTATTTAACACAAATAATAATTTTTAAAGTGTTTAAATCAACACACATGATTGTGTTGAATGTTAGTAGTGTGCATGTTACACACACTCAACTAGGTGGGAGAACTACATTTGGTTTGAATTCTCTATTCATAATATTATTTATGTAGGCAATACTTAGACATAAGGGGTGGATAAGGTTAGCTCAACACTTAAATTTCACATGTCTTTTATGTTTTACACTAGTCCTATAGTGCATAATTAGGGGTTGAAGTAAGGAGAAGGATAACTAATCCATTTATGTAGGATCAAAGACATTTGCATACATAGGTGTCTGTATTAGGTGCAAGTGAAACAATCAAAACTATCACACATTAGAATAGATATGTAGGACAAGTTTTCACCCTAGTAGATAATTATACAATATGTAGGCACCCAAGAAGCACATACTTGTCCAAGGTCTCAAAGACACTATTTTTATATTGAGCATTCACGCCCATTCTAGATTGTTATTAACAACTATACCCTATAAAAAACCTTCACAACCCTGAAAGAAGTTAAGTACTCAATTCCTATAAGTGTTTTCTATAAATAAAAAGTTACTATATTTTACTAGCTACACTGATATTTGTTTAGTTTTTATACATCTTAAGCAATCTAAATTTTCCACAATTTAATCTTATTAAGGTTTTATTAATCTAGAAATAGATAAAACATATTGGTGAACCCATTTCTTATCTTGATCACAGTAAACCCTAGATTTCTTAGGGTTTCCTTCTATTTTAATAGGGGTTCAAATTTTAATATGTATCTATAATTTTTAGAACTTATTTATGATTTCCCTGTATAACACAGTAATATATGCTTGATCCTAATCCATTTAGGAAGGAAATTTCTCTCATCCCTCTAAGGTATAGTGCTAGGTTATGTGGTGCTAAAATTAAACATAATCTGATTTATTTCATCTAAATATAGGTTTGACATTAATTTTACATAGGTTTTCCCTAATGTTTGCATGAGGTACTTAATATCACTCTTAGACTATATCCTGATCTTAAATCATTGTTCATGTTCCCTAGATGATTGTGCACTTCCTCAAATAGTGCCACATTGTGGAATTATCCACATGGGACAAAACTTTGTTCACACTCTTTAATGGTCATTTTATAGAATTAAAATTATTCATATGGTTCATCTTGAACATTTTGCATGTTGGTTCAAAGGAAACTACCCAAAGATTCAACTATATATGAATATCAAGTGTAATCCTATAGACAACTAACACATATCTATTTATCACTAGAAAAAACTTTGTACAATGAAATGAATTATCACATTATTTCTAAATATTAAATCCCTCAAAGGATAAATCCAAAATCTAAGTCTAAATACTAATACAAGGTAAAATAATAGGTTGTTAAGAGTTGAAATCCATACATAATATTGCACTGCATGCTAGTATTGCATAGGATTGCATGGACTTAGTTAGGTGGGAGAAATATGTTTAGTTTGAATTCCCTCTTTGAAGTATTTGATACATAAAACTTCCATTTCACCCATTTTCCATATTTTACATTATTCCTATAGTGAAAAACTAGGGTTTGAAATCTTAAGGAGAAGGATAACAGATCCAATCTCATGGGATTAAATATATTTATATACATAAAATCCCTTATCAAACATAGGTACAATAGTTAGAATTTTCATAAATCAATGTAGACACATAAGATAACTCCACACACTAATAAATAGATCCATACTACATAGGAATCCATGAAGAATGGACTTGTACATGCTTGCGTAGACATTTTATTTCTTGATATGTGCATTCACAAGCCCATCTAGACTATTATTGATACCCTGTCATAAACTTGCTCAAACTCAAAAGAAGATAAGTAATTAATTCCTATAAGTTTCTTCTATAAATAATAAGTTACTATATTCTGATAGTTACACTCAAATTTATAAAGTTATTATACATCTTAATAAATATGAATTTTCCACATATTTATCCTATTAGGGTTACATTTATGCAAAATTAGAAAAAATAGAACCTCTTTTGTCAAAATTTACAAGACTTTTTAATCTCAATTCTTACACATTTCATATCTTTATTTCTAAATTTTTATTTTATTTAAATCAAATTTCTCTCATGTAAGTGTTTACATTGGTTTAGTGTACTTTTTAAGCCTAACATCCCATTGTGCACTTTAATGATAAACTATTATGTTGAACATGTATTTTTTTACACATCCTAGGGTTATATCTTATCTATATCTAGATTTTATTTAGTGTAGGGTCTCATAAATTATTGTATTGTTCCCTTATCTTATTAATATTTTATTTTTTTGGTGCCTAGTGTTACTAGCATTTCATTGCATACTCTCCTTCCTTCTAGGGTTATCTCTTGCTAGTGTGGATCGTATTTATCTAGGGTTGGGATTACATGATTTTACATCATTATCCCTAGATACTTGTAAGTTATTTATGTTTACATGTTATTCCATTAAGGAATTTTATATCTAATTTCCTTATTAGGTATATTGGTAGATTTAATTCCACCATGGTTGATTTTGTTGAGTTTATTTCAACTAGTACTCATGTTAATTTGGAAAAGATAGTTAAAATTGTTGATAAGGTTCATTTTAACTTTGTTTCTACATGTGAATATGAGTGATATAGATTATGTGGATGAATGGGTTGATAATGATATGAATGCAAATGATTTGAGTGATGTCAATGCCAATGTTTTGATTGATAATTCTAAGGGTGTTAGGGGTTTTCCAATGATTACACACAAAGTTGCACCAATTATGAGCATAAAAGATGATAATAACATTCCACATCATCCTATCATTCAATAATTGATTTATTACTCATCTAAGGCAAAAAGAGAGATTGTCAATGTATGTTGGGTTGGATGATGTAGATAACAAATAGATGTTAGCCATTAGTGAACATAAATAATTTAACAATAATATGTAGACATATATTTATAACCAAGTATAATAAAAAAGACATGAATATATCATTTATCAACACTATATAAAATTTACATCAACATACTAATATTCATTATCATAATGATCTAAGTTACATTAACATGAAATATGTTTATATTTTACTATCAAGCTCTAGTAATAGAAAATTATACATCAATATTATATTTAAAAATACTATATTGTGTTCCAAAAATAAATATGTTAACTTAATACAAGATTATACAACCCTTTTAAAAATGATAATGTGGTATTTTATAGGCACAAGGCCTACCTTACTATTAATTACAACTCATAAACCTAAAGTCTCAACAACTTTCCAAAAATATCCCTTTATCTATGGAAACAAGCTCATTTTTTTATGCCAATTATCTTCCATATTATTATTCTTATGTGATTTTCACTAGTGTATCTCCCTAATTTTGCAATTATAAGCTTTAGATTGATTGTATTTTTTTTTCACTCTCATGCTTTCTAGCTAATGATCCTCCATATAACACACCTTTGTGAATATCAACAGTTGGTTCTCCACCTTATGCACCCTCTAAATATCTAGAATCTTTATTTTAATTTAATTATATATGGTTCTTTATTAGGTTACACTACTTGAATTAGACAAAAATAATTATTCCTTTTATATTACTTTGTGTGCTTATATTTTTATGCATGCCTTTATGATATAATTGTGTGCACATGATACTTTATTGAACCTTTATCTTTGCACATGACTTTACTTGTCAAAATTTTAATTCTTTCACTAATTGTCCCCTTCTATAGTGATGCTCACATGTGTATGCATTTATCCAAAATTTTGGGTCAAAATTACTTGCACTAAATAGTGTTTCCATCATTAGATAATTTAACCCCATTCTAATGAATCCTCAAAAACATAGACCCACTCTATCAAAGATCTTCCTTAAATTTGTACCAACATGTGATCATTACTTGAACCTATGTTATTTTGGCTATCATCTCATCTAAAAAGGTCCTAATTACTTCAAATTATTCTCCACACTCAACCTACTTCTATTTTTCTCATTGTAAATATAGGAGATGTATTACATGTGCTTCACATGTGACATTCTCTTCATAACTTTATTTTATTTGAAGGCTCTTAAAAATTTTGGCAAACTCTTTTCATCACTCCTTTTTATTCTCTTTGATTTCCTCAACTTCATTGGGAAATATTTTCCACCCAACTTTGTCTTTTATTGTAAACACTATGGCCTCACACTCTTATTATTTTATTTATTCCTATCATAGGTGCACACCAATATTTTGCATAATCTAAGTGAATTTTTAGAAGATAAACTTGATTGTTTGTGCCTTATTTTATATAGTGTTAACTATATTTTATAAGTTCAAGATCTCCTATTCTTCAAGTTATTTTCCTAGATTCTTTTCCTCCATGCTCATTAATGTATATGGGAATGTCATGGCCATAATTTTTTTTACCTTACTCCCTAATGTAGACTTACACTTCCCTAATGGGTAGATCCAATAAGACATAATATATTTAGATTGAAGCCAAAACACACTATTTATTAAAATTACATGAAAATATTATAAGGATTTGAACACACACACATATACACAAATCACTTATCACTCACATGTTTATTTAACACACACATGAATAAGTACAATCCATACATAGTCCCTTGAGGACTTGATACACTCTTTATGCTCTCTATCCTCTTCAAGGAGAGATCCTTCTCTTAAAATCTAAATTAATTAAAATTACCTCCTTCTCAACTGAATCTTCACCTTTATTAGATTGTTTTGAATTTCACATGATGGATATTGACATTTTGTAGGGCCTCTAGGTCTTTAATTTATTTTTAAAAATATTCACATGATACAACCCTTTTATGTAGAACAATAGTTCCAAAATTATCTTATTGGTTACATAACCACCACTTAAGCCTTCTTGATTTCATATATTTTACATACAAACTTAAAATGAGATGATTTTTTTTAAGTGCATAAATTTTAAAAGAGAATATAAATTCACAAACATATATTGGTTGGGTGGTGTTCTTAATGCCATATTCACAACATCCCATTTTGATTTTAAAATGAGTGACACCTCTATCATTTGTTTCTAATCAACATAGTTAGAAACTATAAGGTGATCATTGTCAAATAAAAAGTTTTGAATTATAGGCATATGTTAAAAATTTACAACACATATTTGAAACAAACACCAAAATTAACATGTCTATGGGGTTTTGCACTTAACCTCCACAAAGATAGTGAAATGTTTTTTGATAAATTTTACACTTAACCTTAATAATTGTTTTTAGCATAAATACACCCTTAGAACTCTAAATTACACTGTTATAGCATCTCTTCCATACAATTCATTAAATAAATAGATTTATAAATATTTTACACAAAATAGATTTATAAATATTTTTTTAGTAAAAATAGAGGAGAGGGTTATGAACTTGAGACCTCATAATTGTTCAAATCTATTATAAAATAAAATTTACCATCTAGTATACTATCATTAATGAAATATATGGTGCGTATGTTTTATAAAATCTATTATGAAGTGACCTTATTTTAAAATTAAGAATAAATAAAATAAAGTGTTTTTATTAGATGTATGGCTACAATAAGCTTCTTAAGACCCACGCTGCCACACTTGAAATTATTTATCATTTTTCCAACCTGGATGTATAAATTTAATATTCTCCTTGGGACCCATGCTTCCAAGCTCTAAATTATTTGTATTTATTCCAAACACATTTATGGTTGCTCAAACTTATGTATGGATGTTCCAAACACATTTATGATTTCTACAAATTATTTATGATTATTCCATATTAATTTACGATATATGGGTTGATTTACAAAACCACCATAGGTTAAATATTGTGCCCACTAAATTTGGATACAAATAACTTATTAACTTTTAATAAAATAATAATAAAAGATTCCCTAATGACATTAGCCATTGATATACAATGGTAAGTATAATTATGGACTTACCTTGGACAACTAACTCAATGAACTCTTCTAACCACATACCTAACTTACCTTTTTAACTTACACATAGGAAAAATCATAAAGACTTATAACTATTTACTAACACTTAATAATTTATTATATGGAGTTTATTTATAAGAGATACATGTCCATTTAAAAATCTATTTACTATAACTTAAACTAACACTAAGGACTTTGGAGAAAGTCATAAAAAACCCTCCATGATCCAAAGTTCATTCTTCAAACACATAATGAGTTTTTTTTTTTCACTTTATCAAGTAGTTTTGTAAGAATTTTAGTTGTTTGATCTATAGTATGGTAAAATATTAGTTTCAACTGTAATAATTTTACTTGTTTGGTCTAAAGTATGATAAAATATTGATTTCAATGTTTTTTTCAACACTAGCATTCTTATAAAATGGTATTTAAAATATGTGTTTAGTCTTTGCATGAAATATTAAAATCTTAAACATATTTATTTCCTTATAATTATTCATATATATGGGAATAACATAAATTTGAGACACTTCAATAGATTCAATAATGATTCATAGATATTATATAATTATATAATCATCCCATGATACTGATTATGATGATGAATTATTCACAATATTTAGATTTTTAAAAAACCAGACAATGGAAACTAAACCCATTTACGTAGTGTAACATGTTATGGATACACTTGGATCTGCACAACCATCATAATCTACATCATAGTATCCAACAAGTTTCAAATTCTTGTTCTAGTATTATTTAAGGTCATGTATTCATTCCATGTAAGCAATAAAATATTCATTTAAGTGATTTCCAATGAATTTATTTAAGCTCATGCATAAACATAGATAAAATACTCACCATAAAATAAATATATGGGATAACTTTCATCAAGTAAATCAAGCCATCTTCTAGTTATCTATATTTTATGCCATCAGAATGTTCACCTTCAACATCGGTAAAAAAATTCAAATGGATTTCTATAGGTGTTAGTCCATGTTTTCAATCATTCACACAAAATATTTATAGAAACTCAAAATTTTAATTAGTTTTTGAAATGAGAATAATTTTATATTTCTTATTTATCTCTATGCCTAAGTAATAGTGAATAAAACTAAGATTTGTCATTTTTAACTCTTCTTTTAGTTCCTTCTTTATGGCCCTATTATGTTTTTCATATTTCCTATAATAAATAAATCATCAACATAGATGATAAGAATCACCTACTTATTTCCCTATACTCAAATGTATTATGTATCATCTGATTTGATGTGCACAAAACCAATTATCTCCATATTTTATTACCAAGCCCTTGGTTCCTATTTAAGCCCATGCAATTATTTCACTAATTACCACACCTTATGTTCGACATTGGATATCTCAAAACCTCATGGTTGTGTCATATACACTTCTTCCTACAGATGACCATTTAAATTTGTATTCTTGACATTTGTTTGATATACTTTTCACACATTATGTGATGCCAATGTAAGAACCATGTGAATGGTGTGCCACTTATAAGTGGGTACAAATGTTTCCTTATAATATTTACCTTATTGGTATGCATAAAAATTTTCAACAAGTCATGAACTATTCCTACTAATAGAACCATCAAAATTATACTTAACTCTATAGACCCACTTGCATCCAATGGGTTGAATATGAGGAACATGATTAACAAGAAGTTACCAAAAACCCAACTATAATTTTTCATTATAGTGTCATATTCAACCTTATAGCATTTTTAAAAATGATATATATATACATACACACACACACACACACACACACACACACACACACACACACACACACACACACACACACACACACACACACACACACACACACACACACACACACACACACACACACACACACACACACACACACACACACACACACACACATAC
The DNA here is from genome assembly GCA_037957365.1 of Torreya grandis. Taxonomy (NCBI): domain Eukaryota; kingdom Viridiplantae; phylum Streptophyta; class Pinopsida; order Cupressales; family Taxaceae; genus Torreya; species Torreya grandis. Next base: position 2,284,370 of record JARHVA010000538.1, on the reverse strand, counting down.
ACATATACCTATACACATATACATATATATATATATATACATATATATATACACATACATACACACACACACACACACACACACACACATATATATATATATATACATATATGCACACACACACACACACACATATATATGTATATATGTATATATATATATACATATATGTATATCTATATATATATATATATATATAGATACATATACATACATACATATATATATATACATGTATACATATATATATATATATATACATATATGTATATATATATATGTGTATATACATATATGTATATATATATATATGTATATACATATATGTATATATATATATATACATATATGTATATATATATATATATATATATATGTATATGTATTTATGTATATGTATATATGTATATATATATATATATATATATGTGTGTGTGTGTATATATGTGTGTATATATGTGTGTGTGTGTGTGTGTGTGTGTGTGTGTGTGTGTGTGTGTGTGTGTGTGTGTATGTATATGTGTGTGTGTGTGTGTGTGTGTGTGTTTGTTTGTTCATATGTAAATGGTTCAACTAAGGAATTAGTAATCAATGAAGAATTTACTTGTTTAGGTGAAAATTTGGGACTTCTTTTTACCAACTTCATTTATTTTCAAGTAAAAACATTATTATGATCCTAATTAGGATAATTAAGTAAATTTTCAAGATTAGGGACACCCAGAGTCTCTTCCTATGAATCAATATGTGTATCATTATGATTATATATTTATGGAGAAGTATAGGTAGTTTGGGGAATTATAAAATTTTAATTGTTTTCTAAGTTTTCATTTCCCATAAATTCAGTTGAAGATGTAATGGTATAATAATTTTGGAGTAACCAAGATCAAACACATATATCTTAAATATATATCATGCCCATAAAATAAATAGACATAAACATTTGGGTATAATAGTATACCATTATATTTGTATTAAGCAAACTCAATGATAAAACTATACAATAAACCTCTCACTTTCTCTTCTCCATTCCATTATCAAAAATGAGGGATAACCTTTCTTTTATATACCCTTAAGGGCCTCAAAAATTCAAGTATTTTAATAAATGTAAGTGATTGCATAAATTCTATATTGGTTTGAAAATTGGACTTTAGTGCAAGTTTCTCGATGGTTGTATAACAAGGAAATGGAATTTAGTGTAATTTGTATTTCCAAATACAATTATTTTATAAATAAAAAAATAAAAAATCTTAAGATAATTATTTAATAACTAAGTAATCTTAAATTGTAATGATAAATTCAAACCAACACTCCCCCTTAAGTAAAAATTAGGGAGTGTCTACAAACATTAAGGCTAAACCTCGAAAATGGGTCTTGACATTAGGCCTTATGAGGTAACCATGTACAATGAATATCATTGCAATCAATAAAAGTGTTAAAAGGTTTTGATATATGTTATAAGGATCAATAAGGAAATATGACACATAATAAGTAGTATAATATGTTGAAATAAAAGTGCCTTAGATGAGTTGAATCTATCATAAAAGGTGCACTAGGTGGAGTGATCCACCTTTGAATAAATACCAAAAGTAGATGTTGATATGTGTCACAAGGATACCTAAGACAAATACATATAACACCCAAAGAAGATAATATAATACCCCCCAAAATTTTATATGGGTGGTGTAAAAAATATGCATGAGTGGTATGAATCCAGTACTCAAACATTGATAAAATGCTGGGGATGTTAAAAGTCACTCACCGTAAAGAGTTTTACAAACTATCAAGATGTGAAAAAAATAGGTGAGCAAAACAATGTCCTCTAGAAAATGAAATTAGGTAAATAGAGAAGGGATTTGGAATATTTTTTAGAAAGAACATCATGATGAGAAGTGGTAGATGAAATTAACCAACTACTATAAAATAAGGTGAAGAAATTCAAAATAACTAATTGCATGAGTTTTACAAATCAACTTCTCGAACAACATGTTCAAAAATGTAAAAGGTGTTATGTTGATATTTCCATATGAAAAAGAGACAACAAGTTCCTCAACATGGTCCCAATAATAAGGCCGTGCTAGTTACCATGCAGAAAATGAGGAAAATACATGCTTTTCATTACATAAGAACCACAATATTATGTACAAAAAAAATGTGGTTTAAAAAACAATGATGCTCAATATAGAATTGGGATGAAGGATAAATGACCTAAGTAAATGAATAACACATTGAAAATGGGGTTAGAAACTTACATGTGTAAAACATGCTCTCTCATGAAAAACCCAGACAAAATGAGGATAAACAAAGTCCAAATTCAAAAAACTCATAGAAAATAGATGGTTTTCAAAAAAAATGTCAAAGAGAGTCCATATCACACCTATAAAGTTTTCCTACAAAATGAATTACATAAGTTCGATAGCAAAAAATATTTTTACTTGGGACATGGCCATTTATCATGCTAGAACCACTATTCAATCTTAAAATAGACAATAAATGTGTGGAACAAACACTAGCTCTCTCAAGAAATTAAAAATTGTTACCTAATTACAATAAAATATTTATGTAATTTGTTAAAAAATAACCCCTTGAACACATTAGGGGGGTTTATAAATTAATTAACATTATTCACCATTATGCTTATCCTTAATTAGTCACCATTTTCAAGTTAGCTTAACTATAGAAACTTTAGTTCCAATTTAATGCATATAGTTTTATGAACTATGAAACTACATATAAGTAAATGTTACAAGCTAACATTTTAATTAGCATTTACGATTCATTATAGATAACTACTATAGTTATAGTTATTTCATAAGTCATACTTAACTCTAAAAATTTAAGATATACAACATGAATTAGAATATATTTAACATTTTATTATTATTCTATTAATTATGAGTTTTATCACTATAATTATATGTTCTTTTGTACATCTATCAATACACAAATAGAATTATAAAAAAGTTGAGCTTGTTCAAAACTTCACAATTCACCTTGATACTCTATGCATTTCATGTCACATAGATTACAAAAATAACAATATCTTCTGGTACTTTTCCCATTTCTTAAATTAAAAAATACTTATTTAAAATTTTCCCATCCAAATCTTCAAAATTAAATCCCTAAACTTAGAGGTCATGGTCATCTAAAACAAGACTGTTAAAGACAACAAATTATCTAAAGGATATCTTTGTGTTCAAGTGAAACACTACCCACCATCTCTCTCAAAAAATTTAGTCACCCATAGATTGTCATTAGTTGCATCCAAATGTCATTAGATTATAATATTGAATCATGAGGAGATATTTCTTGAATCCAATATAACAAATATAATTAGATATCTTTTCAAAAATGGTACCATTCAGGGTTAATATCTTTGTATGACTTCCTCCACTATCTCCATGAATGGTAAGAGTTTTAGTTTGATTTTTTAGTTTTGAATAGAATTAGATACAATGAATTTGATACAAAATATTCAAGCCCTTTTTCCCCGTGACTTATGATATTGGTTGACATATTATGTCTTAGTCAAATCCATGTGTAGTACATAGTTTAATTTAAACTTATAACTATTAAAAACCTACATTTAATTCTTTTATAATAAAATAATTTTTATTTAATTCATTTAAATAAATCAAACTAATATATTATTTTAAACAAAACCTTTAATTAAATCAACCTTAACATATAATTTAATAATAAAAATATTACATACAGTGGAGGAGAAATGGAGAAATCTTCCAGATAAAAAACCAAGGATGCATGCAAGAGTTATGGAGTGATTTATTCCATATTGATGAAGGATACATTGGTGAAAATTCCCAAGTATATCATTGCAATTTCATACAAGATCAAATAAATATATTCAAAGACACTGCATAAGGATCACCCTAAAGAAGAACCCAAAAATAGCATCTAGAGTGTAAGTTGAAGATCTAGTGAAGAAAAGACTCATGTAAAAGTCTCATTCAAAGAGGTTATTTTGAATCTTGCTCATATGAAAACATAAGGAATAAAAAACTACAAAAAATAAGGACATTTGGTATCTAAAAACAAATATCATAGAATAGGTAATGTTCACATTCCTTCTCTTAAGGCTTTATTATTGATAAATCAATGACTCCCATCAAGATTTTCCCAAAATATGAAGAGATATATAATTTTTTATCTATGATAATTGAAATAGAATTAATAAATAGATTTAATATGTTTTAACCTACTCTTCCTAATTTACACTAGTGGATAATCCAACAGTGGGCTCTTATCATATCAGGATAGGTATAAATACTCCCTTGTGCCCAAGGGTTCTTCATTGCATTTTCTAGAACCAGTCAAAATGAGATGAGATTTTCATAAAGGATATTTGGTTTCAT